>OY101443.1:4629544-5177463 GCA_956483585.1 Gymnocheta viridis | reverse complement strand
AAAAGCCTTTTTCTTAAAGAAAATAATTAACATAATATTTTTTAATTATTAGAAAAGGCTATATATTTTTTAATTATTAGAAAAGGCTATTATAGCCTTTTCTTAAAAAAAAAGCCTTTTTCTTAAAAAAAATAATTAACATAATATTTTTTAATTATTAGAAAAGGCTATATATTTTTTAATTATTAGAAAAGGCTATATATAGCCTTTTCTTAAAAAAAAGCCTCTTTCTTAAAAAAAATAATTAACATAATATTTTTTAATTATTAGAAAAGGCTATATATTTTTTAATTATTAGAAAAGGCTATTATAGCCTTTTCTTAAAAAAAAGCCTTTTTCTTAAAAAAAATAATTAACATAATATTTTTTAATTATTAGAAAAGGCTATAGCCTTTTCTTAAAAAAAAGCCTTTTTCTTAAAAAAAATAATTAACATAATATTTTTTAATTATTAGAAAAGGCTATAGCCTTTTCTTAAAAAAAAGCCTTTTTCTTAAAAAAAATAATTAACATAATATTTTTTAATTATTAGAAAAGGCTATAGCCTTTTCTTAAAAAAAAGCCTTTTTCTTAAAAAAAATAATTAACATAATATTTTTTAATTATTAGAAAAGGCTATAGCCTTTTCTTAAAAAAAAGCCTTTTTCTTAAAAAAAATAATTAACATAATATTTTTTAATTATTAGAAAAGGCTATATATTTTTTAATTATTAGAAAAGGCTATTATAGCCTTTTCTTAAAAAAAAAGCCTTTTTCTTAAAAAAAATAATTAACATAATATTTTTTAATTATTAGAAAAGGCTATAGCCTTTTCTTAAAAAAAAGCCTTTTTCTTAAAAAAAATAATTAACATAATATTTTTTAATTATTAGAAAAGGCTATAGCCTTTTCTTAAAAAAAAGCCTTTTTCTTAAAAAAAATAATTAACATAATATTTTTTAATTATTAGAAAAGGCTATATATTTTTTAATTATTAGAAAAGGCTATATATAGCCTTTTCTTAAAAAAAAGCCTTTTTCTTAAAAAAAAATAATTAACATAATATTTTTTAATTATTAGAAAAGGCTATATATTTTTTAATTATTAGAAAAGGCTATAGCCTTTTCTTAAAAAAAAGCCTTTTTCTTAAAAAAAATAATTAACATAATATTTTTTAATTATTAGAAAAGGCTATTATAGCCTTTTCTTAAAAAAAAGCCTTTTTCTTAAAAAAAATAATTAACATAATATTTTTAATTCTTAAAAAAAAGCCTTTTTCTTAAAAAAAATAATTAACATAATATTTTTTAATTATTAGAAAAGGCTATATATTTTTTAATTATTAGAAAAGGCTATAGCCTTTTCTTAAAAAAAAGCCTTTTTCTTAAAGAAAATAATTAACATAATATTTTTTAATTATTAGAAAAGGCTATTATAGCCTTTTCTTAAAAAAAAGCCTTTTTCTTAAAAAAAATAATTAACATAATATTTTTTAATTATTAGAAAAGGCTATATATAGCCTTTTCTTAAAAAAAAGCCTTTTTCTTAAAAAAAATAATTAACATAATATTTTTTAATTATTAGAAAAGGCTATAGCCTTTTCTTAAAAAAAGCCTTTTTCTTAAAAAAAATAATTAACATAATATTTTTTAATTATTAGAAAAGCCTATTATAGCCTTTTCTTAAAAAAAAGCCTTTTTCTTAAAAAAAAAATAATTAACATAATATTTATTAATTATTAGAAAAGGCTATATATTTTTTAATTATTAGAAAAGGCTATAGCCTTTTCTTAAAAAAAAGCCTTTTTATAGCCTTTTCTTAAAAAAAAGCCTTTTTCTTAAAAAAAATAATTAACATAATATTTTTTAATTATTAGAAAAGGCTATAGCCTTTTCTTAAAAAAAAGCCTTTTTCTTAAAAAAAATAATTAACATAATATTTTTTAATTATTAGAAAAGGCTATAGCCTTTTCTTAAAAAAAAGCCTTTTTCTTAAAAAAAATAATTAACATAATATTTTTTAATTATTAGAAAAGGCTATATAGCCTTTTCTTAAAAAAAAGCCTTTTTCTTAAAAAAAATAATTAACATAATATTTTTAATTCTTAAAAAAAAGCCTTTTTCTTAAAAAAAATAAGTAACATAATATTTTTTAATTATTAGAAAAGGCTATATATTTTTTAATTATTAGAAAAGGCTATAGCCTTTTCTTAAAAAAAAGCCTTTTTCTTAAAAAAAATAATTAACATAATATTTTTTAATTATTAGAAAAGGCTATTATAGCCTTTTCTTAAAAAAAAGCCTTTTTCTTAAAAAAAATAATTAACATAATATTTTTTAATTATTAGAAAAGGCTATAGCCTTTTCTTAAAAAAAAGCCTTTTTCTTAAAAAAAATAATTAACATAATATTTTTTAATTATTAGAAAAGGCTATAGCCTTTTCTTAAAAAAAAGCCTTTTTCTTAAAAAAAATAATTAACATAATATTTTTTAATTATTAGAAAAGGCTATAGCCTTTTCTTAAAAAAAAGCCTTTTTCTTAAAAAAAATAATTAACATAATATTTTTTAATTATTAGAAAAGGCTATAGCCTTTTCTTAAAAAAAAGCCTTTTTCTTAAAAAAAATAATTAACATAATATTTTTTAATTATTAGAAAAGGCTATATATTTTTTAATTATTAGAAAAGGCTATATATAGCCTTTTCTTAAAAAAAAGCCTTTTTCTTAAAAAAAATAATTAACATAATATTTTTTAATTATTAGAAAAGGCTATATATTTTTTAATTATTAGAAAAGGCTATAGCCTTTTCTTAAAAAAAAGCCTTTTTCTTAAAGAAAATAATTAACATAATATTTTTTAATTATTAGAAAAGGCTATATATAGCCTTTTCTTAAAAAAAAGCCTTTTTCTTAAAGAAAATAATTAACATAATATTTTTTAATTATTAGAAAAGGCTATATATTTTTTAATTATTAGAAAAGGCTATTATAGCCTTTTCTTAAAAAAAAAGCCTTTTTCTTAAAAAAAATAATTAACATAATATTTTTTAATTATTAGAAAAGGCTATATATTTTTTAATTATTAGAAAAGGCTATATATAGCCTTTTCTTAAAAAAAAGCCTTTTTCTTAAAAAAAATAATTAACATAATATTTTTTAATTATTAGAAAAGGCTATATATTTTTTAATTATTAGAAAAGGCTATTATAGCCTTTTCTTAAAAAAAAAGCCTTTTTCTTAAAAAAAATAATTAACATAATATTTTTTAATTATTAGAAAAGGCTATAGCCTTTTCTTAAAAAAAAGCCTTTTTCTTAAAAAAAATAATTAACATAATATTTTTTAATTATTAGAAAAGGCTATAGCCTTTTCTTAAAAAAAGCCTTTTTCTTAAAAAAAATAATTAACATAATATTTTTTAATTATTAGAAAAGGCTATAGCCTTTTCTTAAAAAAAAGCCTTTTTCTTAAAAAAAATAATTAACATAATATTTTTTAATTATTAGAAAAGGCTATAGCCTTTTCTTAAAAAAAAGCCTTTTTCTTAAAAAAAATAATTAACATAATATTTTTTAATTATTAGAAAAGGCTATATATTTTTTAATTATTAGAAAAGGCTATTATAGCCTTTTCTTAAAAAAAAAGCCTTTTTCTTAAAAAAAATAATTAACATAATATTTTTTAATTATTAGAAAAGGCTATAGCCTTTTCTTAAAAAAAAGCCTTTTTCTTAAAAAAAATAATTAACATAATATTTTTTAATTATTAGAAAAGGCTATAGCCTTTTCTTAAAAAAAAGCCTTTTTCTTAAAAAAAATAATTAACATAATATTTTTTAATTATTAGAAAAGGCTATATATTTTTTAATTATTAGAAAAGGCTATATATAGCCTTTTCTTAAAAAAAAGCCTTTTTCTTAAAAAAAATAATTAACATAATATTTTTTAATTATTAGAAAAGGCTATATATTTTTTAATTATTAGAAAAGGCTATAGCCTTTTCTTAAAAAAAAGCCTTTTTCTTAAAAAAAATAATTAACATAATATTTTTTAATTATTAGAAAAGGCTATTATAGCCTTTTCTTAAAAAAAAGCCTTTTTCTTAAAAAAAATAATTAACATAATATTTTTTAATTATTAGAAAAGGCTATAGCCTTTTCTTAAAAAAAGCCTTTTTCTTAAAAAAAATAATTAACATAATATTTTTTAATTATTAGAAAAGCCTATTATAGCCTTTTCTTAAAAAAAAGCCTTTTTCTTAAAAAAAAAATAATTAACATAATATTTATTAATTATTAGAAAAGGCTATATATTTTTTAATTATTAGAAAAGGCTATAGCCTTTTCTTAAAAAAAAGCCTTTTTATAGCCTTTTCTTAAAAAAAAGCCTTTTTCTTAAAAAAAATAATTAACATAATATTTTTTAATTATTAGAAAAGGCTATAGCCTTTTCTTAAAAAAAAGCCTTTTTCTTAAAAAAAATAATTAACATAATATTTTTTAATTATTAGAAAAGGCTATAGCCTTTTCTTAAAAAAAAGCCTTTTTCTTAAAAAAAATAATTAACATAATATTTTTTAATTATTAGAAAAGGCTATATAGCCTTTTCTTAAAAAAAGCCCTTTTCTTAAAAAAAATAATTAACATAATATTTTTTAATTATTAGAAAAGGCTATAGCCTTTTCTTAAAAAAAAGCCTTTTTCTTAAAAAAAATAATTAACATAATATTTTTTAATTATTAGAAAAGGCTATAGCCTTTTCTTAAAAAAAAGCCTTTTTCTTAAAAAAAATAATTAACATAATATTTTTTAATTATTAGAAAAGGCTATATATTTTTTAATTATTAGAAAAGGCTATAGCCTTTTCTTAAAAAAAAGCCTTTTTCTTAAAAAAAATAATTAACATAATATTTTTTAATTATTAGAAAAGGCTATAGCCTTTTCTTAAAAAAAAGCCTTTTTCTTAAAAAAAATAATTAACATAATATTTTTTAATTATTAGAAAAGGCTATAGCCTTTTCTTAAAAAAAAGCCTTTTTCTTAAAGAAAATAATTAACATAATATTTTTTAATTATTAGAAAAGGCTATAGCCTTTTCTTAAAAAAAAGCCTTTTTCTTAAAAAAAATAAGTAACATAATATTTTTTAATTATTAGAAAAGGCTATATATTTTTTAATTATTAGAAAAGGCTATAGCCTTTTCTTAAAAAAAAGCCTTTTTCTTAAAAAAAATAATTAACATAATATTTTTTAATTATTAGAAAAGGCTATTATAGCCTTTTCTTAAAAAAAAGCCTTTTTCTTAAAAAAAATAATTAACATAATATTTTTTAATTATTAGAAAAGGCTATATATAGCCTTTTCTTAAAAAAAAGCCTTTTTCTTAAAGAAAATAATTAACATAATATTTTTTAATTATTAGAAAAGGCTATAGCCTTTTCTTAAAAAAAAGCCTTTTTCTTAAAAAAAATAATTAACATAATATTTTTAATTATTAGAAAAGGCTATAGCCTTTTCTTAAAAAAAAGCCTTTTTCTTAAAAAAAATAATTAACATAATATTTTTTAATTATTAGAAAAGGCTATAGCCTTTTCTTAAAAAAAAGCCTTTTTCTTAAAAAAAATAATTAACATAATATTTTTTAATTATTAGAAAAGGCTATAGCCTTTTCTTAAAAAAAAGCCTTTTTCTTAAAGAAAATAATTAACATAATATTTTTTAATTATTAGAAAAGGCTATAGCCTTTTCTTAAAAAAAAGCCTTTTTCTTAAAAAAAATAAGTAACATAATATTTTTTAATTATTAGAAAAGGCTATATATTTTTTAATTATTAGAAAAGGCTATTATAGCCTTTTCTTAAAAAAAAGCCTTTTTCTTAAAAAAAATAATTAACATAATATTTTTTAATTATTAGAAAAGGCTATAGCCTTTTCTTAAAAAAAAGCCTTTTTCTTAAAAAAAATAATTAACATAATATTTTTTAATTATTAGAAAAGGCTATAGCCTTTTCTTAAAAAAAAGCCTTTTTCTTAAAGAAAATAATTAACATAATATTTTTTAATTATTAGAAAAGGCTATAGCCTTTTCTTAAAAAAAAGCCTTTTTCTTAAAAAAAATAATTAACATAATATTTTTAATTATTAGAAAAGAAATTTTTTTTAAGAAAAAGGCTTTTTTTTAAGAAAAGGCTATAGCCTTTTCTAATAATTAAAAAATATTATGTTAATTATTTTCTTTAAGAAAAAGGCTTTTTTTTAAGAAAAGGCTATATATAGCCTTTTCTAATAATTAAAAAATATATAGCCTTTTCTAATTAAAAAATATTATGTTAATTATTTTTTTTAAGAAAAAGGCTTTTTTTAATTATTAGAAAAGGCTATATAACATAATATTTTTTAATTATTAGAAAAGGCTATAGCCTTTTCTTAAAAAAAAGCCTTTTTCTTAAAAAAAATAATTAACATAATATTTTTTAATTATTAGAAAAGGCTATATATTTTTTAATTATTAGAAAAGGCTATAGCCTTTTCTTAAAAAAAAGCCTTTTTCTTAAAGAAAATAATTAACATAATATTTTTTAATTATTAGAAAAGGCTATTATAGCCTTTTCTTAAAAAAAAGCCTTTTTCTTAAAAAAAATAATTAACATAATATTTTTTAATTATTAGAAAAGGCTATATATAGCCTTTTCTTAAAAAAAAGCCTTTTTCTTAAAAAAAATAATTAACATAATATTTTTTAATTATTAGAAAAGGCTATATATTTTTTAATTATTAGAAAAGGCTATAGCCTTTTCTTAAAAAAAAGCCTTTTTCTTAAAGAAAATAATTAACATAATATTTTTTAATTATTAGAAAAGGCTATATATTTTTTAATTATTAGAAAAGGCTATATATAGCCTTTTCTTAAAAAAAAGCCTTTTTCTTAAAGAAAATAATTAACATAATATTTTTTAATTATTAGAAAAGGCTATATATAGCCTTTTCTTAAAAAAAAGCCTTTTTCTTAAAAAAAATAATTAACATAATATTTTTTAATTATTAGAAAAGGCTATATATTTTTTAATTATTAGAAAAGGCTATAGCCTTTTCTTAAAAAAAAGCCTTTTTCTTAAAGAAAATAATTAACATAATATTTTTTAATTATTAGAAAAGGCTATATATTTTTTAATTATTAGAAAAGGCTATATATAGCCTTTTCTTAAAAAAAAGCCTTTTTCTTAAAGAAAATAATTAACATAATATTTTTTAATTATTAGAAAAGGCTATAGCCTTTTCTTAAAAAAAAGCCTTTTTCTTAAAAAAAATAATTAACATAATATTTTTTAATTATTAGAAAAGGCTATAGCCTTTTCTTAAAAAAAAGCCTTTTTCTTAAAAAAAATAATTAACATAATATTTTTTAATTATTAGAAAAGGCTATATATTTTTTAATTATTAGAAAAGGCTATTATAGCCTTTTCTTAAAAAAAAAGCCTTGCCTTTTCTTAAAAAAAAGCCTTTTTCTTAAAAAAAATAATTAACATAATATTTTTTAATTATTAGAAAAGGCTATAGCCTTTTCTTAAAAAAAAGCCTTTTTCTTAAAAAAAATAATTAACATAATATTTTTTAATTATTAGAAAAGGCTATAGCCTTTTCTTAAAAAAAAGCCTTTTTCTTAAAAAAAATAATTAACATAATATTTTTTAATTATTAGAAAAGGCTATAGCCTTTTCTTAAAAAAAAGCCTTTTTCTTAAAAAAAATAATTAACATAATATTTTTTAATTATTAGAAAAGGCTATAGCCTTTTCTTAAAAAAAAGCCTTTTTCTTAAAGAAAATAATTAACATAATATTTTTTAATTATTAGAAAAGGCTATAGCCTTTTCTTAAAAAAAATAAGTAACATAATATTTTTTAATTATTAGAAAAGGCTATATATTTTTTAATTATTAGAAAAGGCTATAGCCTTTTCTTAAAAAAAAGCCTTTTTCTTAAAAAAAATAATTAACATAATATTTTTTAATTATTAGAAAAGGCTATTATAGCCTTTTCTTAAAAAAAAGCCTTTTTCTTAAAAAAAATAATTAACATAATATTTTTTAATTATTAGAAAAGGCTATAGCCTTTTCTTAAAAAAAAGCCTTTTTCTTAAAAAAAATAATTAACATAATATTTTTTAATTATTAGAAAAGGCTATAGCCTTTTCTTAAAAAAAAGCCTTTTTCTTAAAAAAAATAATTAACATAATATTTTTTAATTATTAGAAAAGGCTATAGCCTTTTCTTAAAAAAAAGCCTTTTTCTTAAAAAAAATAATTAACATAATATTTTTTAATTATTAGAAAAGGCTATAGCCTTTTCTTAAAAAAAAGCCTTTTTCTTAAAAAAAATAATTAACATAATATTTTTTAATTATTAGAAAAGGCTATATATTTTTTAATTATTAGAAAAGGCTATATATAGCCTTTTCTTAAAAAAAAGCCTTTTTCTTAAAAAAAATAATTAACATAATATTTTTTAATTATTAGAAAAGGCTATATATTTTTTAATTATTAGAAAAGGCTATAGCCTTTTCTTAAAAAAAAGCCTTTTTCTTAAAGAAAATAATTAACATAATATTTTTTAATTATTAGAAAAGGCTATATATAGCCTTTTCTTAAAAAAAAGCCTTTTTCTTAAAGAAAATAATTAACATAATATTTTTTAATTATTAGAAAAGGCTATATATTTTTTAATTATTAGAAAAGGCTATTATAGCCTTTTCTTAAAAAAAAAGCCTTTTTCTTAAAAAAAATAATTAACATAATATTTTTTAATTATTAGAAAAGGCTATATATTTTTTAATTATTAGAAAAGGCTATATATAGCCTTTTCTTAAAAAAAAGCCTTTTTCTTAAAAAAAATAATTAACATAATATTTTTTAATTATTAGAAAAGGCTATATATTTTTTAATTATTAGAAAAGGCTATTATAGCCTTTTCTTAAAAAAAAAGCCTTTTTCTTAAAAAAAATAATTAACATAATATTTTTTAATTATTAGAAAAGGCTATAGCCTTTTCTTAAAAAAAAGCCTTTTTCTTAAAAAAAATAATTAACATAATATTTTTTAATTATTAGAAAAGGCTATAGCCTTTTCTTAAAAAAAAGCCTTTTTCTTAAAAAAAATAATTAACATAATATTTTTTAATTATTAGAAAAGGCTATAGCCTTTTCTTAAAAAAAAGCCTTTTTCTTAAAAAAAATAATTAACATAATATTTTTTAATTATTAGAAAAGGCTATAGCCTTTTCTTAAAAAAAAGCCTTTTTCTTAAAAAAAATAATTAACATAATATTTTTTAATTATTAGAAAAGGCTATATATTTTTTAATTATTAGAAAAGGCTATTATAGCCTTTTCTTAAAAAAAAAGCCTTTTTCTTAAAAAAAATAATTAACATAATATTTTTTAATTATTAGAAAAGGCTATAGCCTTTTCTTAAAAAAAAGCCTTTTTCTTAAAAAAAATAATTAACATAATATTTTTTAATTATTAGAAAAGGCTATAGCCTTTTCTTAAAAAAAAGCCTTTTTCTTAAAAAAAATAATTAACATAATATTTTTTAATTATTAGAAAAGGCTATATATTTTTTAATTATTAGAAAAGGCTATATATAGCCTTTTCTTAAAAAAAAGCCTTTTTCTTAAAAAAAATAATTAACATAATATTTTTTAATTATTAGAAAAGGCTATATATTTTTTAATTATTAGAAAAGGCTATAGCCTTTTCTTAAAAAAAAGCCTTTTTCTTAAAGAAAATAATTAACATAATATTTTTTAATTATTAGAAAAGGCTATATATAGCCTTTTCTTAAAAAAAAGCCTTTTTCTTAAAGAAAATAATTAACATAATATTTTTTAATTATTAGAAAAGGCTATAGCCTTTTCTTAAAAAAAAGCCTTTTTCTTAAAAAAAATAATTAACATAATATTTTTTAATTATTAGAAAAGGCTATAGCCTTTTCTTAAAAAAAAGCCTTTTTCTTAAAAAAAATAATTAACATAATATTTTTTAATTATTAGAAAAGGCTATATATTTTTTAATTATTAGAAAAGGCTATTATAGCCTTTTCTTAAAAAAAAAGCCTTTTTCTTAAAAAAAATAATTAACATAATATTTTTTAATTATTAGAAAAGGCTATAGCCTTTTCTTAAAAAAAAGCCTTTTTCTTAAAAAAAATAATTAACATAATATTTTTTAATTATTAGAAAAGGCTATAGCCTTTTCTTAAAAAAAAGCCTTTTTCTTAAAAAAAATAATTAACATAATATTTTTTAATTATTAGAAAAGGCTATAGCCTTTTCTTAAAAAAAAGCCTTTTTCTTAAAAAAAATAATTAACATAATATTTTTTAATTATTAGAAAAGGCTATTATAGCCTTTTCTTAAAAAAAAGCCTTTTTCTTAAAAAAAATAATTAACATAATATTTTTTAATTATTAGAAAAGGCTATATATAGCCTTTTCTTAAAAAAAAGCCTTTTTCTTAAAAAAAATAATTAACATAATATTTTTTAATTATTAGAAAAGGCTATATATTTTTTAATTATTAGAAAAGGCTATATATAGCCTTTTCTTAAAAAAAAGCCTTTTTCTTAAAAAAAATAATTAACATAATATTTTTTAATTATTAGAAAAGGCTATATATTTTTTAATTATTAGAAAAGGCTATAGCCTTTTCTTAAAAAAAAGCCTTTTTCTTAAAGAAAATAATTAACATAATATTTTTTAATTATTAGAAAAGGCTATATATAGCCTTTTCTTAAAAAAAAGCCTTTTTCTTAAAAAAAATAATTAACATAATATTTTTTAATTATTAGAAAAGGCTATATATTTTTTAATTATTAGAAAAGGCTATAGCCTTTTCTTAAAAAAAAGCCTTTTTCTTAAAGAAAATAATTAACATAATATTTTTTAATTATTAGAAAAGGCTATATATTTTTTAATTATTAGAAAAGGCTATATATAGCCTTTTCTTAAAAAAAAGCCTTTTTCTTAAAGAAAATAATTAACATAATATTTTTTAATTATTAGAAAAGGCTATAGCCTTTTCTTAAAAAAAAGCCTTTTTCTTAAAAAAAATAATTAACATAATATTTTTTAATTATTAGAAAAGGCTATAGCCTTTTCTTAAAAAAAAGCCTTTTTCTTAAAAAAAATAATTAACATAATATTTTTTAATTATTAGAAAAGGCTATATATTTTTTAATTATTAGAAAAGGCTATTATAGCCTTTTCTTAAAAAAAAAAAGCCTTTTTCTTAAAAAAAATAATTAACATAATATTTTTTAATTATTAGAAAAGGCTATAGCCTTTTCTTAAAAAAAGCCTTTTTCTTAAAAAAAATAATTAACATAATATTTTTTAATTATTAGAAAAGGCTATAGCCTTTTCTTAAAAAAAAGCCTTTTTCTTAAAAAAAATAATTAACATAATATTTTTTAATTATTAGAAAAGGCTATAGCCTTTTCTTAAAAAAAAGCCTTTTTCTTAAAAAAAATAATTAACATAATATTTTTTAATTATTAGAAAAGGCTATAGCCTTTTCTTAAAAAAAAGCCTTTTTCTTAAAAAAAATAATTAACATAATATTTTTTAATTATTAGAAAAGGCTATAGCCTTTTCTTAAAAAAAAGCCTTTTTCTTAAAGAAAATAATTAACATAATATTTTTTAATTATTAGAAAAGGCTATAGCCTTTTCTTAAAAAAAAGCCTTTTTCTTAAAAAAAATAAGTAACATAATATTTTTTAATTATTAGAAAAGGCTATATATTTTTTAATTATTAGAAAAGGCTATAGCCTTTTCTTAAAAAAAAGCCTTTTTCTTAAAAAAAATAATTAACATAATATTTTTTAATTATTAGAAAAGGCTATTATAGCCTTTTCTTAAAAAAAAGCCTTTTTCTTAAAAAAAATAATTAACATAATATTTTTTAATTATTAGAAAAGGCTATAGCCTTTTCTTAAAAAAAAGCCTTTTTCTTAAAAAAAATAATTAACATAATATTTTTTAATTATTAGAAAAGGCTATAGCCTTTTCTTAAAAAAAAGCCTTTTTCTTAAAAAAAATAATTAACATAATATTTTTTAATTATTAGAAAAGGCTATAGCCTTTTCTTAAAAAAAAGCCTTTTTCTTAAAGAAAATAATTAACATAATATTTTTTAATTATTAGAAAAGGCTATAGCCTTTTCTTAAAAAAAAAGCCTTTTTCTTAAAAAAAATAATTAACATAATATTTTTAATTATTAGAAAAGGCTATAGCCTTTTCTTAAAAAAAGCCTTTTTCTTAAAAAAAATAATTAACATAATATTTTTTAATTATTAGAAAAGGCTATAGCCTTTTCTTAAAAAAAGCCTTTTTCTTAAAAAAAATAATTAACATAATATTTTTTAATTATTAGAAAAGGCTATAGCCTTTTCTTAAAAAAAAGCCTTTTTCTTAAAGAAAATAATTAACATAATATTTTTTAATTATTAGAAAAGGCTATAGCCTTTTCTTAAAAAAAAGCCTTTTTCTTAAAAAAAATAAGTAACATAATATTTTTTAATTATTAGAAAAGGCTATATATTTTTTAATTATTAGAAAAGGCTATTATAGCCTTTTCTTAAAAAAAAGCCTTTTTCTTAAAAAAAATAATTAACATAATATTTTTTAATTATTAGAAAAGGCTATAGCCTTTTCTTAAAAAAAAGCCTTTTTCTTAAAAAAAATAATTAACATAATATTTTTTAATTATTAGAAAAGGCTATAGCCTTTTCTTAAAAAAAGCCTTTTTCTTAAAAAAAATAATTAACATAATATTTTTTAATTATTAGAAAAGGCTATAGCCTTTTCTTAAAAAAAAGCCTTTTTCTTAAAGAAAATAATTAACATAATATTTTTTAATTATTAGAAAAGGCTATAGCCTTTTCTTAAAAAAAAGCCTTTTTCTTAAAAAAAATAAGTAACATAATATTTTTTAATTATTAGAAAAGGCTATATATTTTTTAATTATTAGAAAAGGCTATTATAGCCTTTTCTTAAAAAAAAGCCTTTTTCTTAAAAAAAATAATTAACATAATATTTTTTAATTATTAGAAAAGGCTATAGCCTTTTCTTAAAAAAAAGCCTTTTTCTTAAAAAAAATAATTAACATAATATTTTTTAATTATTAGAAAAGGCTATAGCCTTTTCTTAAAAAAAAGCCTTTTTCTTAAAGAAAATAATTAACATAATATTTTTTAATTATTAGAAAAGGCTATAGCCTTTTCTTAAAAAAAAGCCTTTTTCTTAAAAAAAATAATTAACATAATATTTTTAATTATTAGAAAAGAAATTTTTTTTAAGAAAAAGGCTTTTTTTTAAGAAAAGGCTATAGCCTTTTCTAATAATTAAAAAATATTATGTTAATTATTTTCTTTAAGAAAAAGGCTTTTTTTTAAGAAAAGGCTATAGCCTTTTCTAATAATTAAAAAATATATAGCCTTTTCTAATTAAAAAATATTATGTTAATTATTTTTTAATTATTAGAAAAGGCTATAGCCTCTTCTTAAAAAAAAGCCTTTTTCTTAAAAAAAATAATTAACATAATATTTTTTAATTATTAGAAAAGGCTATTATAGCCTTTTCTTAAAAAAAATAATTAACATAATATTTTTTAATTATTAGAAAAGGCTATAGCCTTTTCTTAAAAAAAAGCCTTTTTCTTAAAAAAAATAATTAACATAATATTTTTTAATTATTAGAAAAGGCTATAGCCTTTTCTTAAAAAAAGCCTTTTTCTTAAAAAAAATAATTAACATAATATTTTTTAATTATTAGAAAAGGCTATAGCCTTTTCTTAAAAAAAAGCCTTTTTCTTAAAAAAAATAATTAACATAATATTTTTTAATTATTAGAAAAGGCTATATATTTTTTAATTATTAGAAAAGGCTATAGCCTTTTCTTAAAAAAAAGCCTTTTTCTTAAAGAAAATAATTAACATAATATTTTTTAATTATTAGAAAAGGCTACTATAGCCTTTTCTTAAAAAAAAGCCTTTTTCTTAAAGAAAATAATTAACATAATATTTTTTAATTATTAGAAAAGGCTATAGCCTTTTCTTAAAAAAAAGCCTTTTTCTTAAAAAAAATAAGTAACATAATATTTTTTAATTATTAGAAAAGGCTATATATTTTTTAATTATTAGAAAAGGCTATAGCCTTTTCTTAAAAAAAAGCCTTTTTCTTAAAAAAAAATAATTAACATAATATTTTTTAATTATTAGAAAAGGCTATAGCCTTTTCTTAAAAAAAAGCCTTTTTCTTAAAAAAAATAATTAACATAATATTTTTTAATTATTAGAAAAGGCTATTATAGCCTTTTCTTAAAAAAAGCCTTTTTCTTAAAGAAAATAATTAACATAATATTTTTTAATTATTAGAAAAGGCTATATATAGCCTTTTCTTAAAAAAAAGCCTTTTTCTTAAAAAAAATAATTAACATAATATTTTTAATTATTAGAAAAGAAATTTTTTTTAAGAAAAAGGCTTTTTTTTAAGAAAAGGCTATAGCCTTTTCTAATAATTAAAAAATATTATGTTAATTATTTTCTTTAAGAAAAAGGCTTTTTTTTAAGAAAAGGCTATAGCCTTTTCTAATAATTAAAAAATATATAGCCTTTTCTAATTAAAAAATATTATGTTAATTATTTTTTTTAAGAAAAAGGCTTTTTTTAATTATTAGAAAAGGCTATAGCCTTTTCTTAAAAAAAAGCCTTTTTCTTAAAAAAAATAATTAACATAATATTTTTTAATTATTAGAAAAGGCTATAGCCTTTTCTTAAAAAAAAGCCTTTTTCTTAAAAAAAATAATTAACATAATATTTTTTAATTATTAGAAAAGGCTATAGCCTTTTCTTAAAAAAAAGCCTTTTTCTTAAAGAAAATAATTAACATAATATTTTTTAATTATTAGAAAAGGCTATAGCCTTTTCTTAAAAAAAAGCCTTTTTCTTAAAAAAAATAAGTAACATAATATTTTTTAATTATTAGAAAAGGCTATATATTTTTTAATTATTAGAAAAGGCTATAGCCTTTTCTTAAAAAAAAGCCTTTTTCTTAAAAAAAATAATTAACATAATATTTTTTAATTATTAGAAAAGGCTATTATAGCCTTTTCTTAAAAAAAAGCCTTTTTCTTAAAAAAAATAATTAACATAATATTTTTTAATTATTAGAAAAGGCTATAGCCTTTTCTTAAAAAAAAGCCTTTTTCTTAAAGAAAATAATTAACATAATATTTTTTAATTATTAGAAAAGGCTATATATAGCCTTTTCTTAAAAAAAAGCCTTTTTCTTAAAAAAAATAATTAACATAATATTTTTAATTATTAGAAAAGGCTATAGCCTTTTCTTAAAAAAAAGCCTTTTTCTTAAAAAAAATAATTAACATAATATTTTTTAATTATTAGAAAAGGCTATAGCCTTTTCTTAAAAAAAAGCCTTTTTCTTAAAAAAAATAATTAACATAATATTTTTTAATTATTAGAAAAGGCTATTATAGCCTTTTCTTAAAAAAAAGCCTTTTTCTTAAAGAAAATAATTAACATAATATTTTTTAATTATTAGAAAAGGCTATATATTTTTTAATTATTAGAAAAGGCTATTATAGCCTTTTCTTAAAAAAAAGCCTTTTTCTTAAAAAAAATAATTAACATAATATTTTTTAATTATTAGAAAAGGCTATAGCCTTTTCTTAAAAAAAAGCCTTTTTCTTAAAAAAAATAATTAACATAATATTTTTTAATTATTAGAAAAGGCTATAGCCTTTTCTTAAAAAAAAGCCTTTTTCTTAAAGAAAATAATTAACATAATATTTTTTAATTATTAGAAAAGGCTTATAGCCTTTTCTTAAAAAAAAGCCTTTTTCTTAAAAAAAATAATTAACATAATATTTTTAATTATTAGAAAAGAAATTTTTTTTAAGAAAAAGGCTTTTTTTTAAGAAAAGGCTATAGCCTTTTCTAATAATTAAAAAATATTATGTTAATTATTTTTTTTAAGAAAAAGGCTTTTTTTTAAGAAAAGGCTATAGCCTTTTCTAATAATTAAAAAATATTATGTTAATTATTTTTTTTAAGAAAAAGGCTTTTTTTTAAGAAAAGGCTATAGCCTTTTCTAATAATTAAAAAATATATAGCCTTTTCTAATAATTAAAAATATTATGTTAATTATTTTTTTTAAGAAAAAGGCTTTTTTTTAAGAAAAGGCTATAGCCTTTTCTAATAATTAAAAAATATTATGTTAATTATTTTTTTTAAGAAAAGGCTATAGCCTTTTCTAATAATTAAAAAATATTATGTTAATTATTTTTTTTAAGAAAAAGGCTTTTTTTTAAGAAGAGGCTATAGCCTTTTCTAATAATTAAAAAATTTTATGTTAATTATTTTTTTTAAGAAAAGGCTATAGCCTTTTCTAATAATTAAAAAAAGCCTTTTTCTTAAAAAAAATAATTAACATAATATTTTTTAATTAGAAAAGGCTATATATTTTTTAATTATTAGAAAAGGCTATTATAGCCTTTTCTTAAAAAAAAGCCTTTTTCTTAAAAAAAATAATTAACATAATATTTTTTAATTATTAGAAAAGGCTATAAACATAATATTTTTTAATTATTAGAAAAGGCTATAGCCTTTTCTTAAAAAAAAGCCTTTTTCTTAAAGAAAATAATTAACATAATATTTTTTAATTATTAGAAAAGGCTATAGCCTTTTCTTAAAAAAAAGCCTTTTTCTTAAAAAAAATAAGTAACATAATATTTTTTAATTATTAGAAAAGGCTATATATTTTTTAATTATTAGAAAAGGCTATTATAGCCTTTTCTTAAAAAAAAGCCTTTTTCTTAAAAAAAATAATTAACATAATATTTTTTAATTATTAGAAAAGGCTATAGCCTTTTCTTAAAAAAAAGCCTTTTTCTTAAAAAAAATAATTAACATAATATTTTTAATTATTAGAAAAGAAATTTTTTTTAAGAAAAAGGCTTTTTTTTAAGAAAAGGCTATAGCCTTTTCTAATAATTAAAAAATATTATGTTAATTATTTTCTTTAAGAAAAAGGCTTTTTTTTAAGAAAAGGCTATAGCCTTTTCTAATAATTAAAAAATATATAGCCTTTTCTAATTAAAAAATATTATGTTAATTATTTTTTTTAAGAAAAAGGCTTTTTTTAATTATTAGAAAAGGCTATAATAGCCTTTTCTTAAAAAAAAGCCTTTTTCTTAAAAAAAATAATTAACATAATATTTTTTAATTATTAGAAAAGGCTATAGCCTCTTCTTAAAAAAAAGCCTTTTTCTTAAAAAAAATAATTAACATAATATTTTTTAATTATTAGAAAAGGCTATAGCCTTTTCTTAAAAAAAATAATTAACATAATATTTTTTAATTATTAGAAAAGGCTATAGCCTTTTCTTAAAAAAAAGCCTTTTTCTTAAAAAAAATAATTAACATAATATTTTTTAATTATTAGAAAAGGCTATAGCCTTTTCTTAAAAAAAGCCTTTTTCTTAAAAAAAATAATTAACATAATATTTTTTAATTATTAGAAAAGGCTATAGCCTTTTCTTAAAAAAAAGCCTTTTTCTTAAAAAAAATAATTAACATAATATTTTTTAATTATTAGAAAAGGCTATATATTTTTTAATTATTAGAAAAGGCTATAGCCTTTTCTTAAAAAAAAGCCTTTTTCTTAAAGAAAATAATTAACATAATATTTTTTAATTATTAGAAAAGGCTATTATAGCCTTTTCTTAAAAAAAAGCCTTTTTCTTAAAAAAAATAATTAACATAATATTTTTTAATTATTAGAAAAGGCTATATATAGCCTTTTCTTAAAAAAAAGCCTTTTTCTTAAAAAAAATAATTAACATAATATTTTTTAATTATTAGAAAAGGCTATATATTTTTTAATTATTAGAAAAGGCTATAGCCTTTTCTTAAAAAAAAGCCTTTTTCTTAAAGAAAATAATTAACATAATATTTTTTAATTATTAGAAAAGGCTATAGCCTTTTCTTAAAAAAAAGCCTTTTTCTTAAAAAAAATAAGTAACATAATATTTTTTAATTATTAGAAAAGGCTATATATTTTTTAATTATTAGAAAAGGCTATAGCCTTTTCTTAAAAAAAAGCCTTTTTCTTAAAAAAAATAATTAACATAATATTTTTTAATTATTAGAAAAGGCTATAGCCTTTTCTTAAAAAAAAGCCTTTTTCTTAAAAAAAATAATTAACATAATATTTTTTAATTATTAGAAAAGGCTATAGCCTTTTCTTAAAAAAAGCCTTTTTCTTAAAGAAAATAATTAACATAATATTTTTTAATTATTAGAAAAGGCTATATATAGCCTTTTCTTAAAAAAAAGCCTTTTTCTTAAAAAAAATAATTAACATAATATTTTTAATTATTAGAAAAGAAATTTTTTTTAAGAAAAAGGCTTTTTTTTAAGAAAAGGCTATAGCCTTTTCTAATAATTAAAAAATATTATGTTAATTATTTTCTTTAAGAAAAAGGCTTTTTTTTTAAGAAAAGGCTATAGCCTTTTCTAATAATTAAAAAATATATAGCCTTTTCCAATTAAAAAATATTATGTTAATTATTTTTTTAAGAAAAAGGCTTTTTTTAATTATTAGAAAAGGCTATAGCCTTTTCTTAAAAAAAAGCCTTTTTCTTAAAAAAAATAATTAACATAATATTTTTTAATTATTAGAAAAGGCTATAGCCTCTTCTTAAAAAAAGCCTTTTTCTTAAAAAAAATAATTAACATAATATTTTTTAATTATTAGAAAAGGCTATAGCCTTTTCTTAAAAAAAATAATTAACATAATATTTTTTAATTATTAGAAAAGGCTATAGCCTTTTCTTAAAAAAAAGCCTTTTTCTTAAAAAAAATAATTAACATAATATTTTTTAATTATTAGAAAAGGCTATAGCCTTTTCTTAAAAAAAGCCTTTTTCTTAAAAAAAATAATTAACATAATATTTTTTAATTATTAGAAAAGGCTATATATAGCCTTTTCTTAAAAAAAAGCCTTTTTCTTAAAAAAAATAATTAACATAATATTTTTTAATTATTAGAAAAGGCTATATATTTTTTAATTATTAGAAAAGGCTATAGCCTTTTCTTAAAAAAAAGCCTTTTTCTTAAAGAAAATAATTAACATAATATTTTTTAATTATTAGAAAAGGCTATTATAGCCTTTTCTTAAAAAAAAGCCTTTTTCTTAAAAAAAATAATTAACATAATATTTTTTAATTATTAGAAAAGGCTATATATAGCCTTTTCTTAAAAAAAAGCCTTTTTCTTAAAAAAAATAATTAACATAATATTTTTTAATTATTAGAAAAGGCTATATATTTTTTAATTATTAGAAAAGGCTATAGCCTTTTCTTAAAAAAAAGCCTTTTTCTTAAAGAAAATAATTAACATAATATTTTTTAATTATTAGAAAAGGCTATAGCCTTTTCTTAAAAAAAAGCCTTTTTCTTAAAAAAAATAATTAACATAATATTTTTTAATTATTAGAAAAGGCTATAGCCTTTTCTTAAAAAAAGCCTTTTTCTTAAAGAAAATAATTAACATAATATTTTTTAATTATTAGAAAAGGCTATATATAGCCTTTTCTTAAAAAAAAGCCTTTTTCTTAAAAAAAATAATTAACATAATATTTTTAATTATTAGAAAAGGCTATAGCCTTTTCTTAAAAAAAAGCCTTTTTCTTAAAAAAAATAATTAACATAATATTTTTTAATTATTAGAAAAGGCTATAGCCTTTTCTTAAAAAAAAGCCTTTTTCTTAAAAAAAATAATTAACATAATATTTTTTAATTAGAAAAGGCTATATATTTTTTAATTATTAGAAAAGGCTATAGCCTTTTCTTAAAAAAAAGCCTTTTTCTTAAAGAAAATAATTAACATAATATCTTTTAATTATTAGAAAAGGCTATATATAGCCTTTTCTTAAAAAAAAGCCTTTTTCTTAAAGAAAATAATTAACATAATATTTTTTAATTATTAGAAAAGGCTATAGCCTTTTCTTAAAAAAAATAATTAACATAATATTTTTTAATTATTAGAAAAGGCTATATATAGCCTTTTCTTAAAAAAGCCTTTTCTTAAAAAAATAATTAACATAATATTTTTTAATTATTAGAAAAGGCTATATATTTTTTAATTATTAGAAAAGGCTATAGCCTTTTCTTAAAAAAAAGCCTTTTTCTTAAAAAAAATAAGTAACATAATATTTTTTAATTATTAGAAAAGGCTATATATTTTTTAATTATTAGAAAAGGCTATAGCCTTTTCTTAAAAAAAGCCTTTTTCTTAAAGAAAATAATTAACATAATATTTTTTAATTATTAGAAAAGGCTATAGCCTTTCTTAAAAAAAAGCCTTTTTCTTAAAAAAAATAATTAACATAATATTTTTAATTATTAGAAAAGGCTATAGCCTTTTCTTAAAAAAAAGCCTTTTTCTTAAAAAAAATAATTAACATAATATTTTTAATTATTAGAAAAGAAATTTTTTTTAAGAAAAAGGCTTTTTTTTAAGAAAAGGCTATAGCCTTTTCTAATAATTAAAAAATATATAGCCTTTTCTAATAATTAAAAAATATTATGTTAATTATTTTCTTTAATAAAAAGGCTTTTTTTTAAGAAAAGGCTATAGCCTTTTCTAATAATTAAAAAATATATAGCCTTTTCTAATTAAAAAATATTATGTTAATTATTTTTTTTAAGAAAAAGGCTTTTTTTAATTATTAGAAAAGGCTATAGCCTTTTCTTAAAAAAAAGCCTTTTTCTTAAAGAAAATAATTAACATAATATTTTTTAATTATTAGAAAAGGCTATAGCCTTTTCTTAAAAAAAATAATTAACATAATATTTTTTAATTATTAGAAAAGGCTATATATAGCCTTTTCTTAAAAAAAGCCTTTTTCTTAAAAAAAATAATTAACATAATATTTTTTAATTATTAGAAAAGGCTATATATTTTTTAATTATTAGAAAAGGCTATAGCCTTTTCTTAAAAAAAGCCTTTTTCTTAAAGAAAATAATTAACATAATATTTTTTAATTATTAGAAAAGGCTATAGCCTTTTCTTAAAAAAAAGCCTTTTTCTTAAAAAAAATAATTAACATAATATTTTTAATTATTAGAAAAGGCTATAGCCTTTTCTTAAAAAAAAGCCTTTTTCTTAAAAAAATTAATTAACATAATATTTTTTAATTATTAGAAAAGGCTATAGCCTTTTCTTAAAAAAAAGCCTTTTTCTTAAAAAAAATAATTAACATAATATTTTTTAATTAGAAAAGGCTATATATTTTTTAATTATTAGAAAAGGCTATAGCCTTTTCTTAAAAAAAAGCCTTTTTCTTAAAGAAAATAATTAACATAATATTTTTTAATTATTAGAAAAGGCTATAGCCTTTTCTTAAAAAAAAGCCTTTTTCTTAAAAAAAATAATTAACATAATATTTTTTAATTATTAGAAAAGGCTATAGCCTTTTCTTAAAAAAAAGCCTTTTTCTTAAAAAAAATAATTAACATAATATTTTTTAATTATTAGAAAAGGCTATTATAGCCTTTTCTTAAAAAAAAGCCTTTTTCTTAAAAAAAATAATTAACATAATATTTTTAATAAAAAATATTTAAAAAATTTTTTAAAAAAATAATTAACATAATATTTTTAATTCTTAAAAAAAGCCTTTTTCTTAAAAAAAATAATTAACATAATATTTTTTAATTATTAGAAAAGGCTATATATTTTTTAATTATTAGAAAAGGCTATAGCCTTTTCTTAAAAAAAAAGCCTTTTTCTTAAAGAAAATAATTAACATAATATTTTTTAATTATTAGAAAAGGCTATTATAGCCTTTTCTTAAAAAAAAGCCTTTTTCTTAAAAAAAATAATTAACATAATATTTTTTAATTATTAGAAAAGGCTATAGCCTTTTCTTAAAAAAAAGCCTTTTTCTTAAAAAAAATAATTAACATAATATTTTTTAATTATTAGAAAAGGCTATATATTTTTTAATTATTAGAAAAGGCTATTATAGCCTTTTCTTAAAAAAAAGCCTTTTTCTTAAAGAAAATAATTAACATAATATTTTTTAATTATTAGAAAAGGCTATAGCCTTTTCTTAAAAAAAAGCCTTTTTCTTAAAAAAAATAAGTAACATAATATTTTTTAATTATTAGAAAAGGCTATTATAGCCTTTTCTTAAAAAAAAGCCTTTTTCTTAAAAAAAATAATTAACATAATATTTTTTAATTATTAGAAAAGGCTATATAGCCTTTTCTTAAAAAAAAGCCTTTTTCTTAAAAAAAATAATTAACATAATATTTTTTAATTATTAGAAAAGGCTATAGCCTTTTCTTAAAAAAAAGCCTTTTTCTTAAAGAAAATAATTAACATAATATTTTTTAATTATTAGAAAAGGCTATAGCCTTTTCTTAAAAAAAAGCCTTTTTCTTAAAAAAAATAAGTAACATAATATTTTTTAATTATTAGAAAAGGCTATATATTTTTTAATTATTAGAAAAGGCTATTATAGCCTTTTCTTAAAAAAAAGCCTTTTTCTTAAAAAAAATAATT
The DNA here is from genome assembly GCA_956483585.1 of Gymnocheta viridis. Lineage (NCBI taxonomy): Eukaryota > Metazoa > Arthropoda > Insecta > Diptera > Tachinidae > Gymnocheta > Gymnocheta viridis. The sequence goes on along the minus strand of OY101443.1, from coordinate 5,154,844 downwards.
AACATAATATTTTTTAATTATTAGAAAAGGCTATAGCCTTTTCTTAAAAAAAAGCCTTTTTCTTAAAAAAAATAATTAACATAATATTTTTTAATTATTAGAAAAGGCTATAGCCTTTTCTTAAAAAAAAGCCTTTTTCTTAAAGAAAATAATTAACATAATATTTTTTAATTATTAGAAAAGGCTATAGCCTTTTCTTAAAAAAAAGCCTTTTTCTTAAAAAAAATAATTACCATAATATTTTTAATTATTAGAAAAGAAATTTTTTTTAAGAAAAAGGCTTTTTTTTAAGAAAAGGCTATAGCCTTTTCTAATAATTAAAAAATATTATGTTAATTATTTTCTTTAAGAAAAAGGCTTTTTTTTAAGAAAAGGCTATAGCCTTTTCTAATAATTAAAAAATATATAGCCTTTTCTAATTAAAAAATATTATGTTAATTATTTTTTTTAAGAAAAAGGCTTTTTTTAATTATTAGAAAAGGCTATAGCCTTTTCTTAAAAAAAAGCCTTTTTCTTAAAAAAAATAATTAACATAATATTTTTTAATTATTAGAAAAGGCTATAGCCTCTTCTTAAAAAAAAGCCTTTTTCTTAAAAAAAATAATTAACATAATATTTTTTAATTATTAGAAAAGGCTATAGCCTTTTCTTAAAAAAAATAATTAACATAATATTTTTTAATTATTAGAAAAGGCTATATATAGCCTTTTCTTAAAAAAAAGCCTTTTTCTTAAAAAAAATAATTAACATAATATTTTTTAATTATTAGAAAAGGCTATAGCCTTTTCTTAAAAAAAGCCTTTTTCTTAAAAAAAATAATTAACATAATATTTTTTAATTATTAGAAAAGGCTATAGCCTTTTCTTAAAAAAAAGCCTTTTTCTTAAAAAAAATAATTAACATAATATTTTTTAATTATTAGAAAAGGCTATATATTTTTTAATTATTAGAAAAGGCTATAGCCTTTTCTTAAAAAAAAGCCTTTTTCTTAAAGAAAATAATTAACATAATATTTTTTAATTATTAGAAAAGGCTATTATAGCCTTTTCTTAAAAAAAAGCCTTTTTCTTAAAAAAAATAATTAACATAATATTTTTAATAAAAAATATTTAAAAAATTTTTTAAAAAAATAATTAACATAATATTTTTAATTCTTAAAAAAAGCCTTTTTCTTAAAAAAAATAATTAACATAATATTTTTTAATTATTAGAAAAGGCTATATATTTTTTAATTATTAGAAAAGGCTATAGCCTTTTCTTAAAAAAAAGCCTTTTTCTTAAAGAAAATAATTAACATAATATTTTTTAATTATTAGAAAAGGCTATTATAGCCTTTTCTTAAAAAAAAGCCTTTTTCTTAAAAAAAATAATTAACATAATATTTTTTAATTATTAGAAAAGGCTATAGCCTTTTCTTAAAAAAAAGCCTTTTTCTTAAAAAAAATAATTAACATAATATTTTTTAATTATTAGAAAAGGCTATATATTTTTTAATTATTAGAAAAGGCTATAGCCTTTTCTTAAAAAAAAGCCTTTTTCTTAAAAAAAATAATTAACATAATATTTTTTAATTATTAGAAAAGGCTATATATTTTTTAATTATTAGAAAAGGCTATAGCCTTTTCTTAAAAAAAAGCCTTTTTCTTAAAGAAAATAATTAACATAATATTTTTTAATTATTAGAAAAGGCTATAGCCTTTTCTTAAAAAAAAGCCTTTTTCTTAAAAAAAATAAGTAACATAATATTTTTTAATTATTAGAAAAGGCTATTATAGCCTTTTCTTAAAAAAAAGCCTTTTTCTTAAAAAAATAATTAACATAATATTTTTTAATTATTAGAAAAGGCTATATAGCCTTTTCTTAAAAAAAAGCCTTTTTCTTAAAAAAATAATTAACATAATATTTTTTAATTATTAGAAAAGGCTATAGCCTTTTCTTAAAAAAAAGCCTTTTTCTTAAAGAAAATAATTAACATAATATTTTTTAATTATTAGAAAAGGCTATAGCCTTTTCTTAAAAAAAAAGCCTTTTTCTTAAAAAAAATAAGTAACATAATATTTTTTAATTATTAGAAAAGGCTATATATTTTTTAATTATTAGAAAAGGCTATAGCCTTTTCTTAAAAAAAAGCCTTTTTCTTAAAGAAAATAATTAACATAATATTTTTTAATTATTAGAAAAGGCTATAGCCTTTTCTTAAAAAAAAGCCTTTTTCTTAAAAAAAATAAGTAACATAATATTTTTTAATTATTAGAAAAGGCTATATATTTTTAATTATTAGAAAAGGCTATAGCCTTTTCTTAAAAAAAAGCCTTTTTCTTAAAAAAAATAATTAACATAATATTTTTTAATTATTAGAAAAGGCTATAGCCTTTTCTTAAAAAAAGCCTTTTTCTTAAAAAAAATAATTAACATAATATTTTTTAATTATTAGAAAAGGCTATAGCCTTTTCTTAAAAAAAGGCTATAGCCTTTTCTTAAAAAAAAGCCTTTTTCTTAAAAAAATAATTAACATAATATTTTTAATTCTTAAAAAAAAGCCTTTTTCTTAAAAAAAATAATTAACATAATATTTTTTAATTATTAGAAAAGGCTATATATTTTTTAATTATTAGAAAAGGCTATAGCCTTTTCTTAAAAAAAAGCCTTTTTCTTAAAGAAAATAATTAACATAATATTTTTTAATTATTAGAAAAGGCTATTATAGCCTTTTCTTAAAAAAAAGCCTTTTTCTTAAAAAAAATAATTAACATAATATTTTTTAATTATTAGAAAAGGCTATATATAGCCTTTTCTTAAAAAAAAGCCTTTTTCTTAAAAAAAATAATTAACATAATATTTTTTAATTATTAGAAAAGGCTATAGCCTTTTCTTAAAAAAAAGCCTTTTTCTTAAAAAAAATAATTAACATAATATTTTTTAATTATTAGAAAAGGCTATAGCCTTTTCTTAAAAAAAAGCCTTTTTCTTAAAAAAAATAATTAACATAATATTTTTTAATTAGAAAAGGCTATATATTTTTTAATTATTAGAAAACGCTATAGCCTTTTCTTAAAAAAAAGCCTTTTTCTTAAAGAAAATAATTAACATAATATCTTTTAATTATTAGAAAAGGCTATATATAGCCTTTTCTTAAAAAAAAGCCTTTTTCTTAAAAAAAATAATTAACATAATATTTTTTAATTATTAGAAAAGGCTATATATAGCCTTTTCTTAAAAAAAAGCCTTTTTCTTAAAAAAAATAATTAACATAATATTTTTAATTATTAGAAAAGGCTATAGCCTTTTCTTAAAAAAAAGCCTTTTTCTTAAAAAAAATAATTAACATAATATTTTTTAATTATTAGAAAAGGCTATAGCCTTTTCTTAAAAAAAAGCCTTTTTCTTAAAAAAATAATTAACATAATATTTTTTAATTAGAAAAGGCTATATATTTTTTAATTATTAGAAAAGGCTAAAGCCTTTTCTTAAAAAAAAGCCTTTTTCTTAAAGAAAATAATTAACATAATATCTTTTAATTATTAGAAAAGGCTATATATAGCCTTTTCTTAAAAAAAAGCCTTTTTCTTAAAAAAATAATTAACATAATATTTTTTAATTATTAGAAAAGGCTATAGCCTTTTCTTAAAAAAAAGCCTTTTTCTTAAAAAAAATAATTAACATAATATTTTTTAATTATTAGAAAAGGCTATAGCCTTTTCTTAAAAAAAAGCCTTTTTCTTAAAAAAAATAATTAACATAATATTTTTAATTCTTAAAAAAAAGCCTTTTTCTTAAAAAAAATAATTAACATAATATTTTTTAATTATTAGAAAAGGCTATATATTTTTTAATTATTAGAAAAGGCTATAGCCTTTTCTTAAAAAAAAGCCTTTTTCTTAAAGAAAATAATTAACATAATATTTTTTAATTATTAGAAAAGGCTATTATAGCCTTTTCTTAAAAAAAAGCCTTTTTCTTAAAAAAAATAATTAACATAATATTTTTTAATTATTAGAAAAGGCTATATATAGCCTTTTCTTAAAAAAAAGCCTTTTTCTTAAAAAAAATAATTAACATAATATTTTTTAATTATTAGAAAAGGCTATAGCCTTTTCTTAAAAAAAAGCCTTTTTCTTAAAAAAAATAATTAACATAATATTTTTTAATTATTAGAAAAGGCTATAGCCTTTTCTTAAAAAAAAGCCTTTTTCTTAAAAAAAATAATTAACATAATATTTTTTAATTAGAAAAGGCTATATATTTTTTAATTATTAGAAAAGGCTATAAAAGGCTATAGCCTTTTCTTAAAAAAAAGCCTTTTTCTTAAAGAAAATAATTAACATAATATCTTTTAATTATTAGAAAAGGCTATATATAGCCTTTTCTTAAAAAAAAGCCTTTTTCTTAAAAAAAATAATTAACATAATATTTTTTAATTATTAGAAAAGGCTATAGCCTTTTCTTAAAAAAAAGCCTTTTTCTTAAAAAAAATAATTAACATAATATTTTTTAATTATTAGAAAAGGCTATAGCCTTTTCTTAAAAAAAAGCCTTTTTCTTAAAAAAAATAATTAACATAATATTTTTTAATTATTAGAAAAGGCTATAGCCTTTTCTTAAAAAAAGCCTTTTTCTTAAAAAAAATAATTAACATAATATTTTTTAATTATTAGAAAAGGCTATATATTTTTTAATTATTAGAAAAGGCTATAGCCTTTTCTTAAAAAAAAGCCTTTTTCTTAAAAAAAATAATTAACATAATATTTTTTAATTATTAGAAAAGGCTATAGCCTTTTCTTAAAAAAAAGCCTTTTTCTTAAAAAAAATAATTAACATAATATTTTTTAATTATTAGAAAAGGCTATAGCCTTTTCTTAAAAAAAAGCCTTTTTCTTAAAGAAAATAATTAACATAATATTTTTTAATTATTAGAAAAGGCTATAGCCTTTTCTTAAAAAAAAGCCTTTTTCTTAAAGAAAATAATTAACATAATATTTTTTAATTATTAGAAAAGGCTATAGCCTTTTCTTAAAAAAAAGCCTTTTTCTTAAAAAAAATAAGTAACATAATATTTTTTAATTATTAGAAAAGGCTATATATTTTTTAATTATTAGAAAAGGCTATAGCCTTTTCTTAAAAAAAAGCCTTTTTCTTAAAAAAAATAATTAACATAATATTTTTTAATTATTAGAAAAGGCTATAGCCTTTTCTTAAAAAAAGCCTTTTTCTTAAAAAAAATAATTAACATAATATTTTTTAATTATTAGAAAAGGCTATAGCCTTTTCTTAAAAAAAGCCTTTTTCTTAAAGAAAATAATTAACATAATATTTTTAATTATTAGAAAAGGCTATATATAGCCTTTTCTTAAAAAAAAGCCTTTTTCTTAAAAAAAATAATTAACATAATATTTTTAATTATTAGAAAAGGCTATAGCCTTTTCTTAAAAAAAAGCCTTTTTCTTAAAAAAAATAATTAACATAATATTTTTTAATTAGAAAAGGCTATATATTTTTTAATTATTAGAAAAGGCTATAGCCTTTTCTTAAAAAAAAGCCTTTTTCTTAAAGAAAATAATTAACATAATATCTTTTAATTATTAGAAAAGGCTATATATAGCCTTTTCTTAAAAAAAAGCCTTTTTCTTAAAAAAAATAATTAACATAATATTTTTTAATTATTAGAAAAGGCTATAGCCTTTTCTTAAAAAAAAGCCTTTTTCTTAAAAAAAATAATTAACATAATATTTTTTAATTATTAGAAAAGGCTATAGCCTTTTCTTAAAAAAAAGCCTTTTTCTTAAAAAAAAATAATTAACATAATATTTTTAATTCTTAAAAAAAAGCCTTTTTCTTAAAAAAAATAATTAACATAATATTTTTTAATTATTAGAAAAGGCTATATATTTTTTAATTATTAGAAAAGGCTATAGCCTTTTCTTAAAAAAAAGCCTTTTTCTTAAAGAAAATAATTAACATAATATTTTTTAATTATTAGAAAAGGCTATTATAGCCTTTTCTTAAAAAAAAGCCTTTTTCTTAAAAAAAATAATTAACATAATATTTTTTAATTATTAGAAAAGGCTATATATAGCCTTTTCTTAAAAAAAAGCCTTTTTCTTAAAAAAAATAATTAACATAATATTTTTTAATTATTAGAAAAGGCTATAGCCTTTTCTTAAAAAAAAGCCTTTTTCTTAAAAAAAATAATTAACATAATATTTTTTAATTATTAGAAAAGGCTATAGCCTTTTCTTAAAAAAAAGCCTTTTTCTTAAAAAAAATAATTAACATAATATTTTTTAATTAGAAAAGGCTATATATTTTTTAATATATAGCCTTTTCTTAAAAAAAAGCCTTTTTCTTAAAAAAAATAATTAACATAATATTTTTTAATTATTAGAAAAGGCTATAGCCTTTTCTTAAAAAAAAGCCTTTTTCTTAAAAAAATAATTAACATAATATTTTTTAATTATTAGAAAAGGCTATAGCCTTTTCTTAAAAAAAAGCCTTTTTCTTAAAAAAAATAATTAACATAATATTTTTTAATTAGAAAAGGCTATATATTTTTTAATTATTAGAAAAGGCTATAGCCTTTTCTTAAAAAAAAGCCTTTTTCTTAAAGAAAATAATTAACATAATATCTTTTAATTATTAGAAAAGGCTATATATAGCCTTTTCTTAAAAAAAAGCCTTTTTCTTAAAAAAAATAATTAACATAATATTTTTTAATTATTAGAAAAGGCTATATATAGCCTTTTCTTAAAAAAAAGCCTTTTTCTTAAAAAAAATAATTAACATAATATTTTTAATTATTAGAAAAGGCTATAGCCTTTTCTTAAAAAAAAGCCTTTTTCTTAAAAAAAATAATTAACATAATATTTTTTAATTAGAAAAGGCTATATATTTTTTAATTATTAGAAAAGGCTAAAGCCTTTTCTTAAAAAAAAGCCTTTTTCTTAAAGAAAATAATTAACATAATATCTTTTAATTATTAGAAAAGGCTATATATAGCCTTTTCTTAAAAAAAAGCCTTTTTCTTAAAAAAATAATTAACATAATATTTTTTAATTATTAGAAAAGGCTATAGCCTTTTCTTAAAAAAAAAGCCTTTTTCTTAAAAAAAATAATTAACATAATATTTTTTAATTATTAGAAAAGGCTATAGCCTTTTCTTAAAAAAAAGCCTTTTTCTTAAAAAAAATAATTAACATAATATTTTTAATTCTTAAAAAAAAGCCTTTTTCTTAAAAAAAATAATTAACATAATATTTTTTAATTATTAGAAAAGGCTATATATTTTTTTAATTATTAGAAAAGGCTATAGCCTTTTCTTAAAAAAAAGCCTTTTTCTTAAAGAAAATAATTAACATAATATTTTTTAATTATTAGAAAAGGCTATTATAGCCTTTTCTTAAAAAAAAGCCTTTTTCTTAAAAAAAATAATTAACATAATATTTTTTAATTATTAGAAAAGGCTATATATAGCCTTTTCTTAAAAAAAAGCCTTTTTCTTAAAAAAAATAATTAACATAATATTTTTTAATTATTAGAAAAGGCTATAGCCTTTTCTTAAAAAAAAGCCTTTTTCTTAAAAAAAATAATTAACATAATATTTTTTAATTAGAAAAGGCTATATATTTTTTAATTATTAGAAAAGGCTATAGCCTTTTCTTAAAAAAAAGCCTTTTTCTTAAAGAAAATAATTAACATAATATCTTTTAATTATTAGAAAAGGCTATATATAGCCTTTTCTTAAAAAAAAGCCTTTTTCTTAAAAAAATAATTAACATAATATTTTTTAATTATTAGAAAAGGCTATAGCCTTTTCTTAAAAAAAGCCTTTTTCTTAAAAAAAATAATTAACATAATATTTTTTAATTATTAGAAAAGGCTATAGCCTTTTCTTAAAAAAAAGCCTTTTTCTTAAAAAAAATAATTAACATAATATTTTTTAATTATTAGAAAAGGCTATAGCCTTTTCTTAAAAAAAAGCCTTTTTCTTAAAAAAAATAATTAACATAATATTTTTTAATTATTAGAAAAGGCTATAGCCTTTTCTTAAAAAAAAGCCTTTTTCTTAAAGAAAATAATTAACATAATATTTTTTAATTATTAGAAAAGGCTATAGCCTTTTCTTAAAAAAAAGCCTTTTTCTTAAAAAAAATAAGTAACATAATATTTTTTAATTATTAGAAAAGGCTATTATAGCCTTTTCTTAAAAAAAAGCCTTTTTCTTAAAAAAAATAATTAACATAATATTTTTTAATTATTAGAAAAGGCTATATAGCCTTTTCTTAAAAAAAAGCCTTTTTCTTAAAAAAAATAATTAACATAATATTTTTTAATTATTAGAAAAGGCTATAGCCTTTTCTTAAAAAAAAGCCTTTTTCTTAAAGAAAATAATTAACATAATATTTTTTAATTATTAGAAAAGGCTATAGCCTTTTCTTAAAAAAAAGCCTTTTTCTTAAAAAAAATAAGTAACATAATATTTTTTAATTATTAGAAAAGGCTATATATTTTTTAATTATTAGAAAAGGCTATTATAGCCTTTTCTTAAAAAAAAGCCTTTTTCTTAAAAAAAATAATTAACATAATATTTTTTAATTATTAGAAAAGGCTATAGCCTTTTCTTAAAAAAAAGCCTTTTTCTTAAAAAAAATAATTAACATAATATTTTTTAATTATTAGAAAAGGCTATAGCCTTTTCTTAAAAAAAAGCCTTTTTCTTAAAAAAAATAATTAACATAATATTTTTTAATTATTAGAAAAGGCTATAGCCTCTTCTTAAAAAAAGCCTTTTTCTTAAAAAAAATAATTAACATAATATTTTTTAATTATTAGAAAAGGCTATATATAGCCTTTTCTTAAAAAAAAATAATTAACATAATATTTTTTAATTATTAGAAAAGGCTATAGCCTTTTCTTAAAAAAAAGCCTTTTTCTTAAAAAAAATAATTAACATAATATTTTTTAATTATTAGAAAAGGCCTTTTCTTAAAAAAAGCCTTTTTCTTAAAAAAAATAATTAACATAATATTTTTTAATTATTAGAAAAGGCTATATATTTTTTAATTATTAGAAAAGGCTATAGCCTTTTCTTAAAAAAAAGCCTTTTTCTTAAAGAAAATAATTAACATAATATTTTTTAATTATTAGAAAAGGCTATTATAGCCTTTTCTTAAAAAAAAGCCTTTTTCTTAAAAAAAATAATTAACATAATATTTTTTAATTATTAGAAAAGGCTATATATAGCCTTTTCTTAAAAAAAAGTCTTTTTCTTAAAAAAAATAATTAACATAATATTTTTTAATTATTAGAAAAGGCTATATATTTTTTAATTATTAGAAAAGGCTATAGCCTTTTCTTAAAAAAAAGCCTTTTTCTTAAAGAAAATAATTAACATAATATTTTTTAATTATTAGAAAAGGCTATAGCCTTTTCTTAAAAAAAAGCCTTTTTCTTAAAAAAATAAGTAACATAATATTTTTTAATTATTAGAAAAGGCTATATATTTTTTAATTATTAGAAAAGGCTATAGCCTTTTCTTAAAAAAAAGCCTTTTTCTTAAAAAAAATAATTAACATAATATTTTTTTTAATTATTAGAAAAGGCTATAGCCTTTTCTTAAAAAAAAGCCTTTTTCTTAAAGAAAATAATTAACATAATATCTTTTAATTATTAGAAAAGGCTATATATAGCCTTTTCTTAAAAAAAAGCCTTTTTCTTAAAAAAAATAATTAACATAATATTTTTTAATTATTAGAAAAGGCTATAGCCTTTTCTTAAAAAAAAGCCTTTTTCTTAAAAAAAATAATTAACATAATATTTTTTAATTATTAGAAAAGGCTATATATAGCCTTTTCTTAAAAAAAAGCCTTTTTCTTAAAAAAAATAATTAACATAATATTTTTAATTCTTAAAAAAAAGCCTTTTTCTTAAAAAAAATAATTAACATAATATTTTTTAATTATTAGAAAAGGCTATATATTTTTTAATTATTAGAAAAGGCTATAGCCTTTTCTTAAAAAAAAGCCTTTTTCTTAAAGAAAATAATTAACATAATATTTTTTAATTATTAGAAAAGGCTATTATAGCCTTTTCTTAAAAAAAAGCCTTTTTCTTAAAAAAAATAATTAACATAATATTTTTTAATTATTAGAAAAGGCTATATATAGCCTTTTCTTAAAAAAAAGCCTTTTTCTTAAAAAAAATAATTAACATAATATTTTTTAATTATTAGAAAAGGCTATAGCCTTTTCTTAAAAAAAAGCCTTTTTCTTAAAAAAAATAATTAACATAATATTTTTTAATTATTAGAAAAGGCTATAGCCTTTTCTTAAAAAAAGCCTTTTTCTTAAAAAAAATAATTAACATAATATTTTTTAATTAGAAAAGGCTATATATTTTTTAATTATTAGAAAAGGCTATAGCCTTTTCTTAAAAAAAAGCCTTTTTCTTAAAGAAAATAATTAACATAATATCTTTTAATTATTAGAAAAGGCTATATATAGCCTTTTCTTAAAAAAAAGCCTTTTTCTTAAAAAAAATAATTAACATAATATTTTTTAATTATTAGAAAAAGCTATAGCCTTTTCTTAAAAAAAAGCCTTTTTCTTAAAAAAAATAATTAACATAATATTTTTTAATTATTAGAAAAGGCTATAGCCTTTTCTTAAAAAAAAGCCTTTTTCTTAAAGAAAATAATTAACATAATATTTTTTAATTATTAGAAAAGGCTATATATTTTTTAATTATTAGAAAAGGCTATATATAGCCTTTTCTTAAAAAAAAGCCTTTTTCTTAAAAAAAATAATTAACATAATATTTTTTAATTATTAGAAAAGGCTATAGCCTTTTCTTAAAAAAAAGCCTTTTTCTTAAAAAAAATAATTAACATAATATTTTTTAATTATTAGAAAAGGCTATAGCCTTTTCTTAAAAAAAAGCCTTTTTCTTAAAAAAAATAATTAACATAATATTTTTTAATTAGAAAAGGCTATATATTTTTTAATTATTAGAAAAGGCTATAGCCTTTTCTTAAAAAAAAGCCTTTTTCTTAAGAAAATAATTAACATAATATCTTTTAATTATTAGAAAAGGCTATATATAGCCTTTTCTTAAAAAAAAGCCTTTTTCTTAAAAAAAATAATTAACATAATATTTTTTAATTATTAGAAAAAGCTATAGCCTTTTCTTAAAAAAAAGCCTTTTTCTTAAAAAAAATAATTAACATAATATTTTTTAATTATTAGAAAAGGCTATAGCCTTTTCTTAAAAAAAAGCCTTTTTCTTAAAGAAAATAATTAACATAATATTTTTTAATTATTAGAAAAGGCTATATATTTTTTAATTATTAGAAAAGGCTATATATAGCCTTTTCTTAAAAAAAAGCCTTTTTCTTAAAGAAAATAATTAACATAATATTTTTTAATTATTAGAAAAGGCTATAGCCTTTTCTTAAAAAAAAGCCTTTTTCTTAAAAAAAATAATTAACATAATATTTTTTAATTATTAGAAAAGGCTATAGCCTTTTCTTAAAAAAAAGCCTTTTTCTTAAAAAAAATAATTAACATAATATTTTTTAATTATTAGAAAAGGCTATATATTTTTTAATTATTAGAAAAGGCTATAGCCTTTTCTTAAAAAAAAGCCTTTTTCTTAAAAAAAATAATTAACATAATATTTTTTAATTATTAGAAAAGGCTATAGCCTTTTCTTAAAAAAAGCCTTTTTCTTAAAAAAAATAATTAACATAATATTTTTTAATTATTAGAAAAGGCTATAGCCTTTTCTTAAAAAAAAGCCTTTTTCTTAAAGAAAATAATTAACATAATATTTTTTAATTATTAGAAAAGGCTATAGCCTTTTCTTAAAAAAAAGCCTTTTTCTTAAAAAAAATAAGTAACATAATATTTTTTAATTATTAGAAAAGGCTATATATTTTTTAATTATTAGAAAAGGCTATAGCCTTTTCTTAAAAAAGCCTTTTTCTTAAAAAAAATAATTAACATAATATTTTTTAATTATTAGAAAAGGCTATTATAGCCTTTTCTTAAAAAAAAGCCTTTTTCTTAAAAAAATAATTAACATAATATTTTTTAATTATTAGAAAAGGCTATAGCCTTTTCTTAAAAAAAAGCCTTTTTCTTAAAGAAAATAATTAACATAATATTTTTTAATTATTAGAAAAGGCCTTTTCTTAAAAAAAAGCCTTTTTCTTAAAAAAAATAATTAACATAATATTTTTTAATTATTAGAAAAGGCTATAGCCTTTTCTTAAAAAAAGCCTTTTTCTTAAAAAAAATAATTAACATAATATTTTTTAATTATTAGAAAAGGCTATAGCCTTTTCTTAAAAAAAAGCCTTTTTCTTAAAGAAAATAATTAACATAATATTTTTTAATTATTAGAAAAGGCTATAGCCTTTTCTTAAAAAAAAGCCTTTTTCTTAAAAAAAATAATTAACATAATATTTTTAATTATTAGAAAAGAAATTTTTTTTAAGAAAAAGGCTTTTTTTTTAAGAAAAGGCTATAGCCTTTTCTAATAATTAAAAAATATTATGTTAATTATTTTCTTTAAGAAAAAGGCTTTTTTTTAAGAAAAGGCTATAGCCTTTTCTAATAATTAAAAAATATATAGCCTTTTCTAATTAAAAAATATTATGTTAATTATTTTTTTAAGAAAAAGGCTTTTTTTAATTATTAGAAAAGGCTATAGCCTTTTCTTAAAAAAAAGCCTTTTTCTTAAAAAAAATAATTAACATAATATTTTTTAATTATTAGAAAAGGCTATAGCCTCTTCTTAAAAAAAAGCCTTTTTCTTAAAAAAAATAATTAACATAATATTTTTTAATTATTAGAAAAGGCTATAGCCTTTTCTTAAAAAAAAGCCTTTTTCTTAAAAAAAATAATTAACATAATATTTTTAATTATTAGAAAAGAAATTTTTTTTAAGAAAAAGGCTTTTTTTTAAGAAAAGGCTATAGCCTTTTCTAATAATTAAAAAATATTATGTTAATTATTTTCTTTAAGAAAAAGGCTTTTTTTTAAGAAAAGGCTATAGCCTTTTCTAATAATTAAAAAATATATAGCCTTTTCTAATTAAAAAATATTATGTTAATTATTTTTTTTAAGAAAAAGGCTTTTTTTAATTATTAGAAAAAGGCTATAGCCTTTTCTTAAAAAAAAGCCTTTTTCTTAAAAAAATAATTAACATAATATTTTTTAATTATTAGAAAAGGCTATAGCCTTTTCTTAAAAAAAAGCCTTTTTCTTAAAAAAAATAATTAACATAATATTTTTTAATTATTAGAAAAGGCTATAGCCTTTTCTTAAAAAAAGCCTTTTTCTTAAAAAAAATAATTAACATAATATTTTTTAATTATTAGAAAAGGCTATAGCCTTTTCTTAAAAAAAAGCCTTTTTCTTAAAAAAAATAATTAACATAATATTTTTTAATTATTAGAAAAGGCTATATATTTTTTAATTATTAGAAAAGGCTATAGCCTTTTCTTAAAAAAAAGGCTTTTTCTTAAAGAAAATAATTAACATAATATTTTTTAATTATTAGAAAAGGCTATTATAGCCTTTTCTTAAAAAAAAGCCTTTTTCTTAAAAAAAATAATTAACATAATATTTTTTAATTATTAGAAAAGGCTATATATAGCCTTTTCTTAAAAAAAAGCCTTTTTCTTAAAAAAAATAATTAACATAATATTTTTTAATTATTAGAAAAGGCTATATATTTGTTAATTATTAGAAAAGGTTTTAGCCTTTTCTTAAAAAAAAGCCTTTTTCTTAAAGAAAATAATTAACATAATATTTTTTAATTATTAGAAAAGGCTATAGCCTTTTCTTAAAAAAAAGCCTTTTTCTTAAAAAAAATAAGTAACATAATATTTTTTAATTATTAGAAAAGGCTATATATTTTTTAATTATTAGAAAAGGCTATAGCCTTTTCTTAAAAAAAAGCCTTTTTCTTAAAAAAAATAATTAACATAATATTTTTTAATTATTAGAAAAGGCTATAGCCTTTTCTTAAAAAAAAGCCTTTTTCTTAAAAAAAATAATTAACATAATATTTTTTAATTATTAGAAAAGGCTATAGCCTTTTCTTAAAAAAAGCCTTTTTCTTAAAGAAAATAATTAACATAATATTTTTTAATTATTAGAAAAGGCTATATATAGCCTTTTCTTTAAAAAAAGCCTTTTTCTTAAAAAAAATAATTAACATAATATTTTTAATTATTAGAAAAGAAATTTTTTTTAAGAAAAAGGCTTTTTTTTAAGAAAAGGCTATAGCCTTTTCTAATAATTAAAAAATATTATGTTAATTATTTTCTTTAAGAAAAAGGCTTTTTTTTAAGAAAAGGCTATAGCCTTTTCTAATAATTAAAAAATATATAGCCTTTTCTAATTAAAAAATATTATGTTAATTATTTTTTTTAAGAAAAAGGCTTTTTTTAATTATTAGAAAAGGCTATAGCCTTTTCTTAAAAAAAAGCCTTTTTCTTAAAAAAAATAATTAACATAATATTTTTTAATTATTAGAAAAGGCTATAGCCTCTTCTTAAAAAAAAGCCTTTTTCTTAAAAAAAATAATTAACATAATATTTTTTAATTATTAGAAAAGGCTATAGCCTTTTCTTAAAAAAAATAATTAACATAATATTTTTTAATTATTAGAAAAGGCTATAGCCTTTTCTTAAAAAAAAGCCTTTTTCTTAAAAAAAATAATTAACATAATATTTTTTAATTATTAGAAAAGGCTATAGCCTTTTCTTAAAAAAAGCCTTTTTCTTAAAAAAAATAATTAACATAATATTTTTTAATTATTAGAAAAGGCTATAGCCTTTTCTTAAAAAAAAGCCTTTTTCTTAAAAAAAATAATTAACATAATATTTTTTAATTATTAGAAAAGGCTATATATTTTTTAATTATTAGAAAAGGCTATAGCCTTTTCTTAAAAAAAAGCCTTTTTCTTAAAGAAAATAATTAACATAATATTTTTTAATTATTAGAAAAGGCTATTATAGCCTTTTCTTAAAAAAAAGCCTTTTTCTTAAAAAAAAATAATTAACATAATATTTTTTAATTATTAGAAAAGGCTATATATAGCCTTTTCTTAAAAAAAAGCCTTTTTCTTAAAAAAAATAATTAACATAATATTTTTTAATTATTAGAAAAGGCTATATATTTGTTAATTATTAGAAAAGGCTATAGCCTTTTCTTAAAAAAAAGCCTTTTTCTTAAAGAAAATAATTAACATAATATTTTTTAATTATTAGAAAAGGCTATAGCCTTTTCTTAAAAAAAAGCCTTTTTCTTAAAAAAAATAAGTAACATAATATTTTTTAATTATTAGAAAAGGCTATATATTTTTTAATTATTAGAAAAGGCTATAGCCTTTTCTTAAAAAAAAGCCTTTTTCTTAAAAAAAATAATTAACATAATATTTTTTAATTATTAGAAAAGGCTATAGCCTTTTCTTAAAAAAAAGCCTTTTTCTTAAAAAAAATAATTAACATAATATTTTTTAATTATTAGAAAAGGCTATAGCCTTTTCTTAAAAAAAGCCTTTTTCTTAAAGAAAAATAATTAACATAATATTTTTTAATTATTAGAAAAGGCTATATATAGCCTTTTCTTAAAAAAAAGCCTTTTTCTTAAAAAAAATAATTAACATAATATTTTTAATTATTAGAAAAGAAATTTTTTTAAGAAAAAGGCTTTTTTTTAAGAAAAGGCTATAGCCTTTTCTAATAATTAAAAAATATTATGTTAATTATTTTCTTTAAGAAAAAGGCTTTTTTTTAAGAAAAGGCTATAGCCTTTTCTAATAATTAAAAAATATATAGCCTTTTCTAATTAAAAAATATTATGTTAATTATTTTTTTTAAGAAAAAGGCTTTTTTTAATTATTAGAAAAGGCTATAATAGCCTTTTCTTAAAAAAAAGCCTTTTTCTTAAAAAAAATAATTAACATAATATTTTTTAATTATTAGAAAAGGCTATAGCCTCTTCTTAAAAAAAAGCCTTTTTCTTAAAAAAATAATTAACATAATATTTTTTAATTATTAGAAAAGGCTATAGCCTTTTCTTAAAAAAAATAATTAACATAATATTTTTTAATTATTAGAAAAGGCTATATATAGCCTTTTCTTAAAAAAAAGCCTTTTTCTTAAAAAAAATAATTAACATAATATTTTTTAATTATTAGAAAAGGCTATAGCCTTTGCTTAAAAAAAGCCTTTTTCTTAAAAAAAATAATTAACATAATATTTTTTAATTATTAGAAAAGGCTATAGCCTTTCTTAAAAAAAAGCCTTTTTCTTAAAAAAAATAATTAACATAATATTTTTTAATTATTAGAAAAGGCTATATATTTTTTAATTATTAGAAAAGGCTATAGCCTTTTCTTAAAAAAAAGCCTTTTTCTTAAAAAAAATAACTAACATAATATTTTTAATTATTAGAAAAGGCTATAGCCTTTTCTTAAAAAAAGCCTTTTTCTTAAAGAAAATAATTAACATAATATTTTTTAATTATTAGAAAAGGCTATATATAGCCTTTTCTTAAAAAAAGCCTTTTTCTTAAAAAAAATAATTAACATAATATTTTTAATTATTAGAAAAGGCTATAGCCTTTTCTTAAAAAAAAGCCTTTTTCTTAAAGAAAATAATTAACATAATATTTTTTAATTATTAGAAAAGGCTATTATAGCCTTTTCTTAAAAAAAAGCCTTTTTCTTAAAAAAAATAATTAACATAATATTTTTTAATTATTAGAAAAGGCTATATATAGCCTTTTCTTAAAAAAAAGCCTTTTTCTTAAAAAAAATAATTAACATAATATTTTTTAATTATTAGAAAAGGCTATATATTTTTTAATTATTAGAAAAGGCTATAGCCTTTTCTTAAAAAAAAGCCTTTTTCTTAAAGAAAATAATTAACATAATATTTTTTAATTATTAGAAAAGGCTATATATAGCCTTTTCTTAAAAAAAGCCTTTTTCTTAAAAAAAATAATTAACATAATATTTTTTAATTATTAGAAAAGGCTATATATAGCCTTTTCTTAAAAAAAAGCCTTTTTCTTAAAAAAAATAATTAACATAATATTTTTAATTATTAGAAAAGGCTATAGCCTTTTCTTAAAAAAAAGCCTTTTTCTTAAAAAAAATAATTAACATAATATTTTTTAATTATTAGAAAAGGCTATAGCCTTTTCTTAAAAAAAAGCCTTTTTCTTAAAAAAAATAATTAACATAATATTTTTTAATTAGAAAAGGCTATATATTTTTTAATTATTAGAAAAGGCTATAGCCTTTTCTTAAAAAAAAGCCTTTTTCTTAAAGAAAATAATTAACATAATATCTTTTAATTATTAGAAAAGGCTATATATAGCCTTTTCTTAAAAAAAAGCCTTTTTCTTAAAGAAAATAATTAACATAATATTTTTTAATTATTAGAAAAGGCTATAGCCTTTTCTTAAAAAAAAGCCTTTTTCTTAAAAAAAATAATTAACATAATATTTTTAATTATTAGAAAAGAAATTTTTTTTAAGAAAAAGGCTTTTTTTTAAGAAAAGGCTATAGCCTTTTCTAATAATTAAAAAATATTATGTTAATTATTTTCTTTAAGAAAAAGGCTTTTTTTTAAGAAAAGGCTATAGCCTTTTCTAATAATTAAAAAATATATAGCCTTTTCTAATTAAAAAATATTATGTTAATTATTTTTTTTAAGAAAAAGGCTTTTTTTAATTATTAGAAAAGGCTATAGCCTTTTCTTAAAAAAAGCCTTTTTCTTAAAGAAAATAATTAACATAATATTTTTTAATTATTAGAAAAGGCTATAGCCTTTTCTTAAAAAAAATAATTAACATAATATTTTTTAATTATTAGAAAAGGCTATATATAGCCTTTTCTTAAAAAAACTTTTCTTAAAAAAAGCCTTTTTCTTAAAAAAAATAATTAACATAATATTTTTTAATTATTAGAAAAGGCTATATATTTTTTAATTATTAGAAAAGGCTATAGCCTTTTCTTAAAAAAAAGCCTTTTTCTTAAAAAAAATAAGTAACATAATATTTTTTAATTATTAGAAAAGGCTATATATTTTTAATTATTAGAAAAGGCCTATAGCCTTTTCTTAAAAAAAGCCTTTTTCTTAAAAAAATAATTAACATAATATTTTTTAATTATTAGAAAAGGCTATATATAGCCTTTTCTTAAAAAGCCTTTTTCTTAAAAAAAATAATTAACATAATATTTTTAATTATTAGAAAAGGCTATAGCCTTTTCTTAAAAAAAAGCCTTTTCTTAAAAAAATAATTAACATAATATTTTTTAATTATTAGAAAAGGCTATAGCCTTTTCTTAAAAAAAAGCCTTTTTCTTAAAAAAAATAATTAACATAATATTTTTTAATTATTAGAAAAGGCTATTATAGCCTTTTCTTAAAAAAAGCCTTTTTCTTAAAAAAAATAATTAACATAATATTTTTAATTCTTAAAAAAAAGCCTTTTTCTTAAAAAAAATAATTAACATAATATTTTTTAATTATTAGAAAAGGCTATATATTTTTTAATTATTAGAAAAAGGCTATAGCCTTTTCTTAAAAAAAGCCTTTTTCTTAAAGAAAATAATTAACATAATATTTTTTAATTATTAGAAAAGGCTATTATAGCCTTTTCTTAAAAAAAAGCCTTTTTCTTAAAAAAAATAATTAACATAATATTTTTTAATTATTAGAAAAGGCTATATATAGCCTTTTCTTAAAAAAAAGCCTTTTTCTTAAAAAAATAATTAACATAATATTTTTAATTATTAGAAAAAGGCTACAGCCTTTTCTTAAAAAAAAGCCTTTTTCTTAAAAAAAATAATTAACATAATATTTTTTAATTATTAGAAAAGCCTATTATAGCCTTTTCTTAAAAAAAAGCCTTTTTCTAAAAAAAAATAATTAACATATATTTATTAATTATTAGAAAAGGCTATATATTTTTTAATTATTAGAAAAGGCTATAGCCTTTTCTTAAAAAAAGCCTTTTTCTTAAAGAAAATAATTAACATAATATTTTTTAATTATAGAAAAGGCTATAGCCTTTTCTTAAAAAAAGCCTTTTTCTTAAAAAAAATAATTAACATAATATTTTTTAATTATTAGAAAAGGCTATAGCCTTTTCTTAAAAAAAGCCTTTTTCTTAAAAAAAATAATTAACATAATATTTTTTAATTATTAGAAAAGGCTATATATAGCCTTTTCTTAAAAAAAGCCTTTTTCTTAAAAAAAATAATTAACATAATATTTTTCAATTATTAGAAAAGGCTATATAGCCTTTTCTTAAAAAAAGCCTTTTTCTTAAAAAAAATAATTAACATAATATTTTTAATTATTAGAAAAGGCTATAGCCTTTCTTAAAAAAAAGCCTTTTTCTTAAAAAAAATAATTAACATAATATTTTTAATTATTAGAAAAGGCTATAGCCTTTTCTTAAAAAAAAGCCTTTTTCTTAAAAAAAATAATTAACATAATATTTTTTAATTATTAGAAAAGGCTATATATTTTTTAATTATTAGAAAAGGCTATAGCCTTTTCTTAAAAAAAAGCCTTTTTCTTAAAAAAAATAATTAACATAATATTTTTTAATTATTAGAAAAGGCTATAGCCTTTTCTTAAAAAAAGCCTTTTTCTTAAAAAAAATAATTAACATAATATTTTTTAATTATTAGAAAAGGCTATAGCCTTTTCTTAAAAAAAAGCCTTTTTCTTAAAGAAAATAATTAACATAATATTTTTTAATTATTAGAAAAGGCTATTATAGCCTTTTCTTAAAAAAAAGCCTTTTTCTTAAAAAAAATAAGTAACATAATATTTTTTAATTATTAGAAAAGGCTATTATAGCCTTTTCTTAAAAAAAAGCCTTTTTCTTAAAAAAAATAATTAACATAATATTTTTTAATTATTAGAAAAGGCTATAGCCTTTTCTTAAAAAAAGCCTTTTCTTAAAAAAAATAATTACATAATATTTTTTAATTATTAGAATAGGCTATAGCCTTTTCTTAAAAAAAAGCCTTTTTCTTAAGAAAATAATTAACATAATATTTTTTAATTATTAGAAAAGGCTATAGCTTTTCTTAAAAAAAAGCCTTTTCTTAAAAAAAATAAGTAACATAATATTTTTTAATTATTAGAAAAGGCTATATATTTTTTAATTATTAGAAAAGGCTATTATAGCCTTTTCTTAAAAAAAAGCCTTTTTCTTAAAAAAATAATTAACATAATATTTTTTAATTATTAGAAAAGGCTATTATAGCCTTTTCTTAAAAAAAGCCTTTTTCTTAAAAAAAATAATTAACATAATATTTTTAATTCTTAAAAAAAAGCCTTTTTCTTAAAAAAATAATTAACATAATATTTTTTAATTATTAGAAAAGGCTATATATTTTTTAATTATTAGAAAAGGCTATAGCCTTTTCTTAAAAAAAAGCCTTTTTCTTAAAGAAAATAATTAACATAATATTTTTTAATTATTAGAAAAGGCTATTATAGCCTTTTCTTAAAAAAAAGCCTTTTTCTTAAAAAAAATAATTAACATAATATTTTTTAATTATTAGAAAAGGCTATATATAGCCTTTTCTTAAAAAAAAGCCTTTTTCTTAAAAAAAATAATTAACATAATATTTTTTAATTATTAGAAAAGGCTATAGCCTTTTCTTAAAAAAAAAGCCTTTTTCTTAAAAAAAATAATTAACATAATATTTTTTAATTATTAGAAAAGCCTATTATAGCCTTTTCTTAAAAAAAAGCCTTTTTCTTAAAAAAAATAATTAACATAATATTTATTAATTATTAGAAAAGGCTATATATTTTTTAATTATTAGAAAAGGCTATAGCCTTTTCTTAAAAAAAAGCCTTTTTCTTAAAGAAAATAATTAACATAATATTTTTTAATTATTAGAAAAGGCTATAGCCTTTTCTTAAAAAAAAGCCTTTTTCTTAAAAAAAATAATTAACATAATATTTTTTAATTATTAGAAAAGGCTATAGCCTTTTCTTAAAAAAAAGCCTTTTTCTTAAAAAAAATAATTAACATAATATTTTTTAATTATTAGAAAAGGCTATATATAGCCTTTTCTTAAAAAAAAGCCTTTTTCTTAAAAAAATAATTAACATAATATTTTTCAATTATTAGAAAAGGCTATATAGCCTTTTCTTAAAAAAAGCCTTTTTCTTAAAAAAAATAATTAACATAATATTTTTTAATTATTAGAAAAGGCTATAGCCTTTTCTTAAAAAAAAGCCTTTTTCTTAAAAAAAATAATTAACATAATATTTTTTAATTATTAGAAAAGGCTATAGCCTTTTCTTAAAAAAAAGCCTTTTTCTTAAAAAAAATAATTAACATAATATTTTTTAATTATTAGAAAAGGCTATATATTTTTTAATTATTAGAAAAGGCTATAGCCTTTTCTTAAAAAAAAGCCTTTTTCTTAAAAAAAATAATTAACATAATATTTTTTAATTATTAGAAAAGGCTATAGCCTTTTCTTAAAAAAAAGCCTTTTTCTTAAAAAAAATAATTAACATAATATTTTTTAATTATTAGAAAAGGCTATAGCCTTTTCTTAAAAAAAAGCCTTTTTCTTAAAGAAAATAATTAACATAATATTTTTTAATTATTAGAAAAGGCTATTATAGCCTTTTCTTAAAAAAAAGCCTTTTTCTTAAAAAAAATAAGTAACATAATATTTTTTAATTATTAGAAAAGGCTATTATAGCCTTTTCTTAAAAAAAGCCTTTTTCTTAAAAAAAATAATTAACATAATATTTTTTAATTATTAGAAAAGGCTATAGCCTTTTCTTAAAAAAAAGCCTTTTTCTTAAAAAAAATAATTAACATAATATTTTTTAATTATTAGAAAAGGCTATAGCCTTTTCTTAAAAAAAAGCCTTTTTCTTAAAGAAAATAATTAACATAATATTTTTTAATTATTAGAAAAGGCTATAGCTTTTCTTAAAAAAAAGCCTTTTTCTTAAAAAAAATAAGTAACATAATATTTTTTAATTATTAGAAAAGGCTATATATTTTTTAATTATTAGAAAAGGCTATTATAGCCTTTTCTTAAAAAAAAGCCTTTTTCTTAAAAAAAATAATTAACATAATATTTTTTAATTATTAGAAAAGGCTATAGCCTCTTCTTAAAAAAAAGCCTTTTTCTTAAAAAAATAATTAACATAATATTTTTTAATTATTAGAAAAGGCTATAGCCTTTTCTTAAAAAAAATAATTAACATAATATTTTTTAATTATTAGAAAAGGCTATAGCCTTTTCTTAAAAAAAAGCCTTTTTCTTAAAAAAAATAATTAACATAATATTTTTTAATTATTAGAAAAGGCTATAGCCTTTTCTTAAAAAAAGCCTTTTTCTTAAAAAAATAAGTAACATAATATTTTTTAATTATTAGAAAAGGCTATTATAGCCTTTTCTTAAAAAAAAGCCTTTTTCTTAAAAAAAATAATTAACATAATATTTTTTAATTATTAGAAAAGGCTATAGCCTTTTCTTAAAAAAAAGCCTTTTTCTTAAAAAAAATAATTAACATAATATTTTTTAATTATTAGAAAAGGCTATAGCCTTTTCTTAAAAAAAAGCCTTTTTCTTAAAGAAAATAATTAACATAATATTTTTTAATTATTAGAAAAGGCTATAGCTTTTCTTAAAAAAAATAATTAACATAATATTTTTTAATTATTAGAAAAGGCTATAGCCTTTTCTTAAAAAAAAGCCTTTTTCTTAAAGAAAATAATTAACATAATATTTTTTAATTATTAGAAAAGGCTATTATAGCCTTTTCTTAAAAAAAAGCCTTTTTCTTAAAAAAAATAAGTAACATAATATTTTTTAATTATTAGAAAAGGCTATTATAGCCTTTTCTTAAAAAAAAGCCTTTTTCTTAAAAAAAATAATTAACATAATATTTTTTAATTATTAGAAAAGGCTATAGCCTTTTCTTAAAAAAAAGCCTTTTTCTTAAAAAAAATAATTAACATAATATTTTTTAATTATTAGAAAAGGCTATAGCCTTTTCTTAAAAAAAAGCCTTTTTCTTAAAGAAAATAATTAACATAATATTTTTTAATTATTAGAAAAGGCTATAGCTTTTCTTAAAAAAAAGCCTTTTTCTTAAAAAAAATAAGTAACATAATATTTTTTAATTATTAGAAAAGGCTATATATTTTTTAATTATTAGAAAAGGCTATTATAGCCTTTTCTTAAAAAAAAGCCTTTTTCTTAAAAAAAATAATTAACATAATATTTTTTAATTATTAGAAAAGGCTATAGCCTCTTCTTAAAAAAAAGCCTTTTTCTTAAAAAAAATAAGTAACATAATATTTTTTAATTATTAGAAAAGGCTATATATTTTTTAATTATTAGAAAAGGCTATTATAGCCTTTTCTTAAAAAAAAGCCTTTTTCTTAAAAAAAATAAGTAACATAATATTTTTTAATTATTAGAAAAGGCTATATATTTTTTAATTATTAGAAAAGGCTATTATAGCCTTTTCTTAAAAAAAAGCCTTTTTCTTAAAAAAAATAATTAACATAATATTTTTTAATTATTAGAAAAGGCTATAGCCTCTTCTTAAAAAAAAGCCTTTTTCTTAAAAAAAATAATTAACATAATATTTTTTAATTATTAGAAAAGGCTATAGCCTTTTCTTAAAAAAAATAATTAACATAATATTTTTTAATTATTAGAAAAGGCTATAGCCTTTTCTTAAAAAAAAGCCTTTTTCTTAAAAAAAATAATTAACATAATATTTTTTAATTATTAGAAAAGGCTATAGCCTTTTCTTAAAAAAAGCCTTTTTCTTAAAAAAAATAATTAACATAATATTTTTTAATTATTAGAAAAGGCTATAGCCTTTTCTTAAAAAAAAGCCTTTTTCTTAAAAAAAATAATTAACATAATATTTTTTAATTATTAGAAAAGGCTATATATTTTTTAATTATTAGAAAAGGCTATAGCCTTTTCTTAAAAAAAAGCCTTTTTCTTAAAGAAAATAATTAACATAATATTTTTTAATTATTAGAAAAGGCTATTATAGCCTTTTCTTAAAAAAAAGCCTTTTTCTTAAAAAAAATAATTAACATAATATTTTTTAATTATTAGAAAAGGCTATATATAGCCTTTTCTTAAAAAAAAGTCTTTTTCTTAAAAAAAATAATTAACATAATATTTTTTAATTATTAGAAAAGGCTATATATTTTTTAATTATTAGAAAAGGCTATAGCCTTTTCTTAAAAAAAAGCCTTTTTCTTAAAGAAAATAATTAACATAATATTTTTTAATTATTAGAAAAGGCTATAGCCTTTTCTTAAAAAAAAGCCTTTTTCTTAAAAAAAATAAGTAACATAATATTTTTTAATTATTAGAAAAGGCTATATATTTTTTAATTATTAGAAAAGGCTATAGCCTTTTCTTAAAAAAAAGCCTTTTTCTTAAAAAAAATAATTAACATAATATTTTTTAATTATTAGAAAAGGCTATAGCCTTTTCTTAAAAAAAAGCCTTTTTCTTAAAAAAAATAATTAACATAATATTTTTTAATTATTAGAAAAGGCTATATATAGCCTTTTCTTAAAAAAAGCCTTTTTCTTAAAGAAAATAATTAACATATTTTTTAATTATTAGAAAAGGCTATATATAGCCTTTTCTTAAAAAAAAGCCTTTTTCTTAAAAAAAATAATTAACATAATATTTTTAATTATTAGAAAAGGCTATAATAATTAACATAATATCTTTTAATTATTAGAAAAGGCTATATATAGCCTTTTCTTAAAAAAAAGCCTTTTTCTTAAAAAAAATAATTAACATAATATTTTTTAATTATTAGAAAAGGCTATAGCCTTTTCTTAAAAAAAAGCCTTTTTCTTAAAAAAAATAATTAACATAATATTTTTTAATTATTAGAAAAGGCTATAGCCTTTTCTTAAAAAAAAGCCTTTTTCTTAAAAAAAATAATTAACATAATATTTTTAATTCTTAAAAAAAAGCCTTTTTCTTAAAAAAAATAATTAACATAATATTTTTTAATTATTAGAAAAAGCTATATATTTTTTAATTATTAGAAAAGGCTATAGCCTTTTCTTAAAAAAAAGCCTTTTTCTTAAAGAAAATAATTAACATAATATTTTTTAATTATTAGAAAAGGCTATTATAGCCTTTTCTTAAAAAAAAGCCTTTTTCTTAAAAAAAATAATTAACATAATATTTTTTAATTATTAGAAAAGGCTATATATAGCCTTTTCTTAAAAAAAAGCCTTTTTCTTAAAAAAAATAATTAACATAATATTTTTTAATTATTAGAAAAGGCTATAGCCTTTTCTTAAAAAAAGCCTTTTTCTTAAAAAAAATAATTAACATAATATTTTTTAATTATTAGAAAAGGCTATTATAGCCTTTTCTTAAAAAAAAGCCTTTTTCTTAAAAAAAATAATTAACATAATATTTATTAATTATTAGAAAAGGCTATATATTTTTTAATTATTAGAAAAGGCTATAGCCTTTTCTTAAAAAAAAGCCTTTTTCTTAAAGAAAATAATTAAAATAATATTTTTTAATTATTAGAAAAGGCTATATATAGCCTTTTCTTAAAAAAAAGCCTTTTTCTTAAAAAAAATAATTAACATAATATTTTTTAATTATTAGAAAAGGCTATATAGCCTTTTCTTAAAAAAAGCCTTTTTCTTAAAAAAAATAATTAACATAATATTTTTTAATTATTAGAAAAGGCTATAGCCTTTTCTTAAAAAAAAGCCTTTTTCTTAAAAAAAATAATTAACATAATATTTTTTAATTATTAGAAAAGGCTATATATTTTTTAATTATTAGAAAAGGCTATAGCCTTTTCTTAAAAAAAAGCCTTTTTCTTAAAAAAAATAATTAACATAATATTTTTTAATTATTAGAAAAGGCTATAGCCTTTTCTTAAAAAAAAGCCTTTTTCTTAAAAAAAATAATTAACATAATATTTTTTAATTATTAGAAAAGGCTATATATTTTTTAATTATTAGAAAAGGCTATAGCCTTTTCTTAAAAAAAAGCCTTTTTCTTAAAAAAAATAATTAACATAATATTTTTTAATTAGAAAAGGCTATATATTTTTTAAAAAAAAGCCTTTTTCTTAAAAAAAATAATTAACATAATATTTTTTAATTATTAGAAAAGGCTATAGCCTTTTCTTAAAAAAAAGCCTTTTTCTTAAAAAAAATAATTAACATAATATTTTTTAATTAGAAAAGGCTATATATTTTTTAATTATTAGAAAAGGCTATATAGCCTTTTCTTAAAAAAAAGCCTTTTTCTTAAAAAAAATAATTAACATAATATTTTTTAATTATTAGAAAAGGCTATAGCCTTTTCTTAAAAAAAAGCCTTTTTCTTAAAAAAAATAATTAACATAATATTTTTTAATTATTAGAAAAGGCTATAGCCTTTTCTTAAAAAAAAGCCTTTTTCTTAAAAAAAATAATTAACATAATATTTTTTAATTATTAGAAAAGGCTATAGCCTTTTCTTAAAAAAAAGCCTTTTTCTTAAAAAAAATAATTAACATAATATTTTTTAATTAGAAAAGGCTATATATTTTTTAATTATTAGAAAAGGCTATAGCCTTTTCTTAAAAAAAGCCTTTTTCTTAAAGAAAATAATTAACATAATATTTTTTAATTATTAGAAAAGGCTATATATTTTTTAATTATTAGAAAAGGCTATAGCCTTTTCTTAAAAAAAAGCCTTTTTCTTAAAGAAAATAATTAACATAATATTTTTTAATTATTAGAAAAGGCTATTATAGCCTTTTCTTAAAAAAAAGCCTTTTTCTTAAAAAAAATAATTAACATAATATTTTTTAATTATTAGAAAAGGCTATATATAGCCTTTTCTTAAAAAAAAAGCCTTTTTCTTAAAAAAAATAATTAACATAATATTTTTTAATTATTAGAAAAGGCTATAGCCTTTTCTTAAAAAAAGCCTTTTTCTTAAAAAAAATAATTAACATAATATTTTTTAATTATTAGAAAAGGCTATTATAGCCTTTTCTTAAAAAAAAGCCTTTTTCTTAAAAAAAATAATTAACATAATATTTATTAATTATTAGAAAAGGCTATATATTTTTTAATTATTAGAAAAGGCTATAGCCTTTTCTTAAAAAAAAGCCTTTTTCTTAAAGAAAATAATTAACATAATATTTTTTAATTATTAGAAAAGGCTATATATAGCCTTTTCTTAAAAAAAGCCTTTTTCTTAAAAAAAATAATTAACATAATATTTTTTAATTATTAGAAAAGGCCTTTTTCTTAAAAAAAATAATTAACATAATATTTTTTAATTATTAGAAAAGGCTATAGCCTTTTCTTAAAAAAAAGCCTTTTTCTTAAAAAAAATAATTAACATAATATTTTTTAATTATTAGAAAAGGCTATATAGCCTTTTCTTAAAAAAAGCCTTTTTCTTAAAAAAAATAATTAACATAATATTTTTTAATTATTAGAAAAGGCTATAGCCTTTTCTTAAAAAAAAGCCTTTTTCTTAAAAAAAATAATTAACATAATATTTTTTAATTATTAGAAAAGGCTATAGCCTTTTCTTAAAAAAAAGCCTTTTTCTTAAAAAAAATAATTAACATAATATTTTTTAATTATTAGAAAAGGCTATATATTTTTTAATTATTAGAAAAGGCTATTTCTTAAAAAAAAGCCTTTTTCTTAAAAAAAATAATTAACATAATATTTTTTAATTATTAGAAAAGGCTATATATAGCCTTTTCTTAAAAAAAAGCCTTTTTCTTAAAAAAAATAATTAACATAATATTTTTTAATTATTAGAAAAGGCTATAGCCTTTTCTTAAAAAAAAGCCTTTTTCTTAAAAAAAATAATTAACATAATATTTTTAATTCTTAAAAAAAAGCCTTTTTCTTAAAAAAAATAATTAACATAATATTTTTTAATTATTAGAAAAGGCTATATATTTTTTAATTATTAGAAAAGGCTATAGCCTTTTCTTAAAAAAAAGCCTTTTTCTTAAAGAAAATAATTAACATAATATTTTTTAATTATTAGAAAAGGCTATTATAGCCTTTTCTTAAAAAAAAGCCTTTTTCTTAAAAAAAATAATTAACATAATATTTTTTAATTATTAGAAAAGGCTATATATAGCCTTTTCTTAAAAAAAAGCCTTTTTCTTAAAAAAAATAATTAACATAATATTTTTTAATTATTAGAAAAGGCTATAGCCTTTTCTTAAAAAAAGCCTTTTTCTTAAAAAAAATAATTAACATAATATTTTTTAATTATTAGAAAAGGCTATTATAGCCTTTTCTTAAAAAAAGCCTTTTTCTTAAAAAAAAATAATTAACATAATATTTATTAATTATTAGAAAAGGCTATTATAGCCTTTTCTTAAAAAAAAGCCTTTTTCTTAAAAAAAATAATTAACATAATATTTTTTAATTATTAGAAAAGGCTATAGCCTTTTCTTAAAAAAAAGCCTTTTTCTTAAAGAAAATAATTAACATAATATTTTTTAATTATTAGAAAAGGCTATATATAGCCTTTTCTTAAAAAAAAGCCTTTTTCTTAAAAAAAATAATTAACATAATATTTTTTAATTATTAGAAAAGGCTATTATAGCCTTTTCTTAAAAAAAAGCCTTTTTCTTAAAAAAAATAATTAACATAATATTTATTAATTATTAGAAAAGGCTATATATTTTTTAATTATTAGAAAAGGCTATAGCCTTTTCTTAAAAAAAAGCCTTTTTCTTAAAGAAAATAATTAAAATAATATTTTTTAATTATTAGAAAAGGCTATATATAGCCTTTTCTTAAAAAAAAGCCTTTTTCTTAAAAAAAATAATTAACATAATATTTTTTAATTATTAGAAAAGGCTATATAGCCTTTTCTTAAAAAAAGCCTTTTTCTTAAAAAAAATAATTAACATAATATTTTTTAATTATTAGAAAAGGCTATAGCCTTTTCTTAAAAAAAAGCCTTTTTCTTAAAAAAAATAATTAACATAATATTTTTTAATTATTAGAAAAGGCTATAGCCTTTTCTTAAAAAAAAGCCTTTTTCTTAAAGAAAATAATTAAAATAATATTTTTTAATTATTAGAAAAGGCTATATATAGCCTTTTCTTAAAAAAAAGCCTTTTTCTTAAAAAAAATAATTAACATAATATTTTTTAATTATTAGAAAAGGCTATATAGCCTTTTCTTAAAAAAAGCCTTTTTCTTAAAAAAAATAATTAACATAATATTTTTTAATTATTAGAAAAGGCTATAGCCTTTTCTTAAAAAAAAGCCTTTTTCTTAAAGAAAATAATTAAAATAATATTTTTTAATTATTAGAAAAGGCTATATATAGCCTTTTCTTAAAAAAAAGCCTTTTTCTTAAAAAAAATAATTAACATAATATTTTTTAATTATTAGAAAAGGCTATATAGCCTTTTCTTAAAAAAAGCCTTTTTCTTAAAAAAAATAATTAACATAATATTTTTTAATTATTAGAAAAGGCTATAGCCTTTTCTTAAAAAAAAGCCTTTTTCTTAAAAAAAATAATTAACATAATATTTTTTAATTATTAGAAAAGGCTATAGCCTTTTCTTAAAAAAAAGCCTTTTTCTTAAAGAAAATAATTAAAATAATATTTTTTAATTATTAGAAAAGGCTATATATAGCCTTTTCTTAAAAAAAAGCCTTTTTCTTAAAAAAAATAATTAACATAATATTTTTTAATTATTAGAAAAGGCTATATAGCCTTTTCTTAAAAAAAGCCTTTTTCTTAAAAAAAATAATTAACATAATATTTTTTAATTATTAGAAAAGGCTATAGCCTTTTCTTAAAAAAAAGCCTTTTTCTTAAAAAAAATAATTAACATAATATTTTTTAATTGTTAGAAAAGGCTATAGCCTTTTCTTAAAAAAAAGCCTTTTTCTTAAAGAAAATAATTAACATAATATTTTTTAATTATTAGAAAAGGCTATATAGCCTTTTCTTAAAAAAAGCCTTTTTCTTAAAAAAAATAATTAACATAATATTTTTTAATTATTAGAAAAGGCTATAGCCTTTTCTTAAAAAAAAGCCTTTTTCTTAAAAAAAATAATTAACATAATATTTTTTAATTATTAGAAAAGGCTATAGCCTTTTCTTAAAAAAAAGCCTTTTTCTTAAAAAAAATAATTAACATAATATTTTTTAATTATTAGAAAAGGCTATAGCCTTTTCTTAAAAAAAAGCCTTTTTCTTAAAAAAAATAATTAAAATAATATTTTTTAATTATTAGAAAAGGCTATATATAGCCTTTTCTTAAAAAAAAGCCTTTTTCTTAAAGAAAATAATTAACATAATATTTTTTAATTATTAGAAAAGGCTATATAGCCTTTTCTTAAAAAAAGCCTTTTTCTTAAAAAAAATAATTAACATAATATTTTTTAATTATTAGAAAAGGCTATAGCCTTTTCTTAAAAAAAAGCCTTTTTCTTAAAAAAAATAATTAACATAATATTTTTTAATTATTAGAAAAGGCTATAGCCTTTTCTTAAAAAAAAGCCTTTTTCTTAAAAAAAATAATTAACATAATATTTTTTAATTATTAGAAAAGGCTATATATTTTTTAATTATTAGAAAAGGCTATAGCCTTTTCTTAAAAAAAAGCCTTTTTCTTAAAAAAAATAATTAACATAATATTTTTTAATTGTTAGAAAAGGCTATAGCCTTTTCTTAAAAAAAAGCCTTTTTCTTAAAGAAAATAATTAACATAATATTTTTTAATTGTTAGAAAAGGCTATAGCCTTTTCTTAAAAAAAAGCCTTTTTCTTAAAAAAAATAATTAACATAATATTTTTAATTATTAGAAAAGGCTATAGCCTTTTCTTAAAAAAAAGCCTTTTTCTTAAAAAAAATAATTAACATAATATTTTTTAATTGTTAGAAAAGGCTATAGCCTTTTCTTAAAAAAAAGCCTTTTTCTTAAAGAAAATAATTAACATAATATTTTTTAATTGTTAGAAAAGGCTATAGCCTTTTCTTAAAAAAAAGCCTTTTTCTTAAAGAAAATAATTAACATAATATTTTTTAATTATTAGAAAAGGCTATAGCCTTTTCTTAAAAAAAAGCCTTTTTCTTAAAAAAAATAATTAACATAATATTTTTTAATTGTTAGAAAAGGCTATAGCCTTTTCTTAAAAAAAAGCCTTTTTCTTAAAGAAAATAATTAACATAATATTTTTTAATTGTTAGAAAAGGCTATAGCCTTTTCTTAAAAAAAAGCCTTTTTCTTAAAAAAAATAATTAACATAATATTTTTTAATTGTTAGAAAAGGCTATAGCCTTTTCTTAAAAAAAAGCCTTTTTCTTAAAGAAAATAATTAACATAATATTTTTTAATTGTTAGAAAAGGCTATAGCCTTTTCTTAAAAAAAAGCCTTTTTCTTAAAAAAAATAATTAACATAATATTTTTTAATTGTTAGAAAAGGCTATAGCCTTTTCTTAAAAAAAAGCCTTTTTCTTAAAGAAAATAATTAACATAATATTTTTTAATTGTTAGAAAAGGCTATAGCCTTTTCTTAAAAAAAAGCCTTTTTCTTAAAAAAAATAATTAACATAATATTTTTAATTATTAGAAAAGGCTATAGCCTTTTCTTAAAAAAAAGCCTTTTTCTTAAAAAAAATAATTAACATAATATTTTTTAATTATTAGAAAAGGCTATAGCCTTTTCTTAAAAAAAAGCCTTTTTCTTAAAAAAAATAATTAACATAATATTTTTTAATTAGAAAAGGCTATATATTTTTTAATTATTAGAAAAGGCTATAGCCTTTTCTTAAAAAAAAGCCTTTTTCTTAAAGAAAATAATTAACATAATATTTTTTAATTATTAGAAAAGGCTATAGCCTTTTCTTAAAAAAAAGCCTTTTTCTTAAAAAAAATAATTAACATAATATTTTTTAATTATTAGAAAAGGCTATATATTTTTTAATTATTAGAAAAGGCTATAGCCTTTTCTTAAAAAAAAGCCTTTTTCTTAAAAAAAATAATTAACATAATATTTTTTAATTAGAAAAGGCTATATATTTTTTAAAAAAAAGCCTTTTTCTTAAAAAAAATAATTAACATAATATTTTTTAATTATTAGAAAAGGCTATAGCCTTTTCTTAAAAAAAAGCCTTTTTCTTAAAAAAAATAATTAACATAATATTTTTTAATTAGAAAAGGCTATATATTTTTTAATTATTAGAAAAGGCTATATAGCCTTTTCTTAAAAAAAAGCCTTTTTCTTAAAAAAAATAATTAACATAATATTTTTTAATTATTAGAAAAGGCTATATATAGCCTTTTCTTAAAAAAAAGCCTTTTTCTTAAAAAAAATAATTAACATAATATTTTTTAATTATTAGAAAAGGCTATAGCCTTTTCTTAAAAAAAAGCCTTTTTCTTAAAAAAAATAATTAACATAATATTTTTTAATTATTAGAAAAGGCTATAGCCTTTTCTTAAAAAAAAGCCTTTTTCTTAAAAAAAATAATTAACATAATATTTTTTAATTAGAAAAGGCTATATATTTTTTAATTATTAGAAAAGGCTATAGCCTTTTCTTAAAAAAAAGCCTTTTTCTTAAAGAAAATAATTAACATAATATTTTTTAATTATTAGAAAAGGCTATATATTTTTTAATTATTAGAAAAGGCTATAGCCTTTTCTTAAAAAAGAGCCTTTTTTTTAAAGAAAATAATTAACATAATATTTTTTAATTATTAGAAAAGGCTATTATAGCCTTTTCTTAAAAAAAAGCCTTTTTCTTAAAAAAAATAATTAACATAATATTTTTTAATTATTAGAAAAGGCTATATATAGCCTTTTCTTAAAAAAAAGCCTTTTTCTTAAAAAAAATAATTAACATAATATTTTTTAATTAGAAAAGGCTATATATTTTTTAATTATTAGAAAAGGCTATAGCCTTTTCTTAAAAAAAAGCCTTTTTCTTAAAAAAAATAAGTAACATAATATTTTTTAATTATTAGAAAAGGCTATAGCCTTTTCTTATAAAAAAGCCTTTTTCTTAAAGAAAATAATTAACATAATATTTTTTAATTGTTAGAAAAGGCTATAGCCTTTTCTTAAAAAAAAGCCTTTTTCTTAAAAAAAATAATTAACATAATATTTTTAATTATTAGAAAAGGCTATAGCCTTTTCTTAAAAAAAAGCCTTTTTCTTAAAAAAAATAATTAACATAATATTTTTTAATTATTAGAAAAGGCTATAGCCTTTTCTTAAAAAAAAGCCTTTTTCTTAAAAAAAATAATTA
This sequence comes from Gymnocheta viridis, assembly GCA_956483585.1. Lineage (NCBI taxonomy): Eukaryota > Metazoa > Arthropoda > Insecta > Diptera > Tachinidae > Gymnocheta > Gymnocheta viridis. Next base: position 5,121,484 of record OY101443.1, on the reverse strand, counting down.
ACATAATATTTTTTAATTAGAAAAGGCTATATATTTTTTAATTATTAGAAAAGGCTATAGCCTTTTCTTAAAAAAAAGCCTTTTTCTTAAAGAAAATAATTAACATAATATTTTTTAATTATTAGAAAAGGCTATAGCCTTTTCTTAAAAAAAAGCCTTTTTCTTAAAAAAAATAATTAACATAATATTTTTTAATTATTAGAAAAGGCTATATATTTTTTAATTATTAGAAAAGGCTATATATAGCCTTTTCTTAAAAAAAAGCCTTTTTCTTAAAAAAAATAATTAACATAATATTTTTTAATTAGAAAAGGCTATATATTTTTTAAAAAAAAGCCTTTTTCTTAAAAAAAATAATTAACATAATATTTTTTAATTATTAGAAAAGGCTATTATAGCCTTTTCTTAAAAAAAAGCCTTTTTCTTAAAAAAAATAATTAACATAATATTTTTTAATTAGAAAAGGCTATATATTTTTTAATTATTAGAAAAGGCTATATAGCCTTTTCTTAAAAAAAAGCCTTTTTCTTAAAAAAAATAATTAACATAATATTTTTTAATTATTAGAAAAGGCTATATATAGCCTTTTCTTAAAAAAAAGCCTTTTTCTTAAAAAAAATAATTAACATAATATTTTTTAATTATTAGAAAAGGCTATAGCCTTTTCTTAAAAAAAAGCCTTTTTCTTAAAAAAAATAATTAACATAATATTTTTTAATTAGAAAAGGCTATATATTTTTTAATTATTAGAAAAGGCTATAGCCTTTTCTTAAAAAAAAGCCTTTTTCTTAAAGAAAATAATTAACATAATATTTTTTAATTATTAGAAAAGGCTATATATTTTTTAATTATTAGAAAAGGCTATAGCCTTTTCTTAAAAAAAAGCCTTTTTCTTAAAGAAAATAATTAACATAATATTTTTTAATTATTAGAAAAGGCTATTATAGCCTTTTCTTAAAAAAAAGCCATTTTCTTAAAAAAAATAATTAACATAATATTTTTTAATTATTAGAAAAGGCTATATATAGCCTTTTCTTAAAAAAAAGCCTTTTTCTTAAAAAAAATAATTAACATAATATTTTTTAATTATTAGAAAAGGCTATAGCCTTTTCTTAAAAAAAGCCTTTTTCTTAAAAAAAATAATTAACATAATATTTTTTAATTATTAGAAAAGGCTATTATAGCCTTTTCTTAAAAAAAAGCCTTTTTCTTAAAAAAAATAATTAACATAATATTTATTAATTATTAGAAAAGGCTATATATTTTTTAATTATTAGAAAAGGCTATAGCCTTTTCTTAAAAAAAAGCCTTTTTCTTAAAGAAAATAATTAACATAATATTTTTTAATTATTAGAAAAGGCTATATATAGCCTTTTCTTAAAAAAAGCCTTTTTCTTAAAAAAAATAATTAACATAATATTTTTTAATTATTAGAAAAGGCTATAGCCTTTTCTTAAAAAAAAGCCTTTTTCTTAAAAAAAATAATTAACATAATATTTTTTAATTATTAGAAAAGGCTATAGCCTTTTCTTAAAAAAAAGCCTTTTTCTTAAAAAAAATAATTAACATAATATTTTTTAATTATTAGAAAAGGCTATATAGCCTTTTCTTAAAAAAAGCCTTTTTCTTAAAAAAAATAATTAACATAATATTTTTTAATTATTAGAAAAGGCTAGCCTTTTCTTAAAAAAAAGCCTTTTTCTTAAAAAAAATAATTAACATAATATTTTTTAATTATTAGAAAAGGCTATATATTTTTTAATTATTAGAAAAGGCTATTTCTTAAAAAAAAGCCTTTTTCTTAAAAAAAATAATTAACATAATATTTTTTAATTATTAGAAAAGGCTATAGCCTTTTCTTAAAAAAAAGCCTTTTTCTTAAAAAAAATAATTAACATAATATTTTTTAATTATTAGAAAAGGCTATAGCCTTTTCTTAAAAAAAAGCCTTTTTCTTAAAAAAAATAATTAACATAATATTTTTAATTCTTAAAAAAAAGCCTTTTTCTTAAAAAAAATAATTAACATAATATTTTTTAATTATTAGAAAAGGCTATATATTTTTTAATTATTAGAAAAGGCTATAGCCTTTTCTTAAAAAAAAGCCTTTTTCTTAAAGAAAATAATTAACATAATATTTTTTAATTATTAGAAAAGGCTATTATAGCCTTTTCTTAAAAAAAAGCCTTTTTCTTAAAAAAAATAATTAACATAATATTTTTTAATTATTAGAAAAGGCTATATATAGCCTTTTCTTAAAAAAAAGCCTTTTTCTTAAAAAAAATAATTAACATAATATTTTTTAATTATTAGAAAAGGCTATAGCCTTTTCTTAAAAAAAGCCTTTTTCTTAAAAAAAATAATTAACATAATATTTTTTAATTATTAGAAAAGGCTATTATAGCCTTTTCTTAAAAAAAGCCTTTTTCTTAAAAAAAATAATTAACATAATATTTATTAATTATTAGAAAAGGCTATATATTTTTTAATTATTAGAAAAGGCTATAGCCTTTTCTTAGAAAAAAGCCTTTTTCTTAAAGAAAATAATTAACATAATATTTTTTAATTATTAGAAAAGGCTATAGCCTTTTCTTAAAAAAAAGCCTTTTTCTTAAAAAAAATAATTAACATAATATTTTTTAATTATTAGAAAAGGCTATAGCCTTTTCTTAAAAAAAAGCCTTTTTCTTAAAAAAAATAATTAACATAATATTTTTTAATTATTAGAAAAGGCTATATAGCCTTTTCTTAAAAAAAGCCTTTTTCTTAAAAAAAATAATTAACATAATATTTTTTAATTATTAGAAAAGGCTATAGCCTTTTCTTAAAAAAAAGCCTTTTTCTTAAAAAAAATAATTAACATAATATTTTTTAATTATTAGAAAAGGCTATAGCCTTTTCTTAAAAAAAAGCCTTTTTCTTAAAAAAAATAATTAACATAATATTTTTTAATTATTAGAAAAGGCTATATATTTTTTAATTATTAGAAAAGGCTATAGCCTTTTCTTAAAAAAAAGCCTTTTTCTTAAAAAAAATAATTAACATAATATTTTTTAATTATTAGAAAAGGCTATAGCCTTTTCTTAAAAAAAAGCCTTTTTCTTAAAAAAAATAATTAACATAATATTTTTTAATTATTAGAAAAGGCTATAGCCTTTTCTTAAAAAAAAGCCTTTTTCTTAAAAAAAATAATTAACATAATATTTTTTAATTATTAGAAAAGGCTATAGCCTTTTCTTAAAAAAAAGCCTTTTTCTTAAAAAAAATAATTAACATAATATTTTTTAATTAGAAAAGGCTATATATTTTTTAATTATTAGAAAAGGCTATAGCCTTTTCTTAAAAAAAAGCCTTTTTCTTAAAGAAAATAATTAACATAATATTTTTTAATTATTAGAAAAGGCTATAGCCTTTTCTTAAAAAAAAGCCTTTTTCTTAAAAAAAATAATTAACATAATATTTTTTAATTATTAGAAAAGGCTATATATTTTTTAATTATTAGAAAAGGCTATAGCCTTTTCTTAAAAAAAAGCCTTTTTCTTAAAAAAAATAATTAACATAATATTTTTTAATTATTAGAAAAGGCTATAGCCTTTTCTTAAAAAAAAGCCTTTTTCTTAAAAAAAATAATTAACATAATATTTTTTAATTATTAGAAAAGGCTATAGCCTTTTCTTAAAAAAAAGCCTTTTTCTTAAAAAAAATAATTAACATAATATTTTTTAATTAGAAAAGGCTATATATTTTTTAATTATTAGAAAAAAAGCCTTTTTCTTAAAGAAAATAATTAACATAATATTTTTTAATTATTAGAAAAGGCTATAATAGCCTTTTCTTAAAAAAAAGCCTTTTTCTTAAAAAAAATAATTAACATAATATTTTTTAATTATTAGAAAAGGCTATAGCCTTTTCTTAAAAAAAAGCCTTTTTCTTAAAAAAAATAATTAACATAATATTTTTTAATTATTAGAAAAGGCTATAGCCTTTTCTTAAAAAAAAGCCTTTTTCTTAAAAAAAATAATTAACATAATATTTTTTAATTATTAGAAAAGGCTATAGCCTTTTCTTAAAAAAAAGCCTTTTTCTTAAAAAAAATAATTAACATAATATTTTTTAATTAGAAAAGGCTATATATTTTTTAATTATTAGAAAAGGCTATAGCCTTTTCTTAAAAAAAAGCCTTTTTCTTAAAGAAAATAATTAACATAATATTTTTTAATTATTAGAAAAGGCTATAGCCTTTTCTTAAAAAAAAGCCTTTTTCTTAAAAAAAATAAGTAACATAATATTTTTTAATTATTAGAAAAGGCTATAGCCTTTTCTTAAAAAAAAGCCTTTTTCTTAAAGAAAATAATTAACATAATATTTTTTAATTATTAGAAAAGGCTATAGCCTTTTCTTAAAAAAAAGCCTTTTTCTTAAAAAAAAAAATTAACATAATATTTTTAATTATTAGAAAAGGCTATAGCCTTTTCTTAAAAAAAAAGCCTTTTTCTTAAAAAAAATAATTAACATAATATTTTTTAATTATTAGAAAAGGCTATAGCCTTTTCTTAAAAAAAAGCCTTTTTCTTAAAAAAAATAATTAACATAATATTTTTTAATTAGAAAAGGCTATATATTTTTTAATTATTAGAAAAGGCTATAGCCTTTTCTTAAAAAAAAGCCTTTTTCTTAAAGAAAATAATTAACATAATATTTTTTAATTATTAGAAAAGGCTATAGCCTTTTCTTAAAAAAAAGCCTTTTTCTTAAAAAAAATAATTAACATAATATTTTTTAATTATTAGAAAAGGCTATAGCCTTTTCTTAAAAAAAAGCCTTTTTCTTAAAAAAAATAATTAACATAATATTTTTTAATTATTAGAAAAGGCTATTATAGCCTTTTCTTAAAAAAAAGCCTTTTTCTTAAAAAAAATAATTAACATAATATTTTTTAATTAGAAAAGGCTATATATTTTTTAATTATTAGAAAAGGCTATAGCCTTTTCTTAAAAAAAAGCCTTTTTCTTAAAGAAAATAATTAACATAATATCTTTTAATTATTAGAAAAGGCTATAGCCTTTTCTTAAAAAAAAGCCTTTTTCTTAAAAAAAATAATTAACATAATATTTTTTAATTATTAGAAAAGGCTATATATAGCCTTTTCTTAAAAAAAAGCCTTTTTCTTAAAAAAAATAATTAACATAATATTTTTTAATTATTAGAAAAGGCTATAGCCTTTTCTTAAAAAAAGCCTTTTTCTTAAAAAAAATAATTAACATAATATTTTTTAATTATTAGAAAAGGCTATTATAGCCTTTTCTTAAAAAAAAGCCTTTTTCTTAAAAAAAATAATTAACATAATATTTATTAATTATTAGAAAAGGCTATATATTTTTTAATTATTAGAAAAGGCTATAGCCTTTTCTTAAAAAAAAGCCTTTTTCTTAAAGAAAATAATTAACATAATATTTTTTAATTATTAGAAAAGGCTATATATAGCCTTTTCTTAAAAAAAAACCTTTTTCTTAAAAAAAATAATTAACATAATATTTTTTAATTATTAGAAAAGGCTATAGCCTTTTCTTAAAAAAAAGCCTTTTTCTTAAAAAAAATAATTAACATAATATTTTTTAATTATTAGAAAAGGCTATAGCCTTTTCTTAAAAAAAAGCCTTTTTCTTAAAAAAAAATAATTAACATAATATTTTTTAATTATTAGAAAAGGCTATATAGCCTTTTCTTAAAAAAAGCCTTTTTCTTAAAAAAAATAATTAACATAATATTTTTTAATTATTAGAAAAGGCTATAGCCTTTTCTTAAAAAAAAGCCTTTTTCTTAAAAAAAATAATTAACATAATATTTTTTAATTATTAGAAAAGGCTATAGCCTTTTCTTAAAAAAAAGCCTTTTTCTTAAAAAAAATAATTAACATAATATTTTTTAATTATTAGAAAAGGCTATATATTTTTTAATTATTAGAAAAGGCTATAGCCTTTTCTTAAAAAAAAGCCTTTTTCTTAAGAAAAATAATTAACATAATATTTTTTAATTATTAGAAAAGGCTATAGCCTTTTCTTAAAAAAAAGCCTTTTTCTTAAAAAAAATAATTAATATAATATTTTTTAATTATTAGAAAAGGCTATAGCCTTTTCTTAAAAAAAAGCCTTTTTCTTAAAGAAAATAATTAACATAATATTTTTTAATTATTAGAAAAGGCTATAGCCTTTTCTTAAAAAAAAGCCTTTTTCTTAAAAAAAATAAGTAACATAATATTTTTTAATTATTAGAAAAGGCTATAGCCTTTTCTTAAAAAAAAGCCTTTTTCTTAAAAAAAATAATTAACATAATATTTTTTAATTAGAAAAGGCTATATATTTTTTAATTATTAGAAAAGGCTATAGCCTTTTCTTAAAAAAAAGCCTTTTTCTTAAAGAAAATAATTAACATAATATTTTTTAATTATTAGAAAAGGCTATAGCCTTTTCTTAAAAAAAAGCCTTTTTCTTAAAAAAAATAATTAACATAATATTTTTTAATTATTAGAAAAGGCTATATATTTTTTAATTATTAGAAAAGGCTATAGCCTTTTCTTAAAAAAAAGCCTTTTTCTTAAAAAAAATAATTAACATAATATTTTTTAATTATTAGAAAAGGCTATAGCCTTTTCTTAAAAAAAAGCCTTTTTCTTAAAAAAAATAATTAACATAATATTTTTTAATTAGAAAAGGCTATATATTTTTTAATTATTAGAAAAAAAGCCTTTTTCTTAAAGAAAATAATTAACATAATATTTTTTAATTATTAGAAAAGGCTATAATAGCCTTTTCTTAAAAAAAAGCCTTTTTCTTAAAAAAAATAATTAACATAATATTTTTTAATTATTAGAAAAGGCTATAGCCTTTTCTTAAAAAAAAGCCTTTTTCTTAAAAAAAATAATTAACATAATATTTTTTAATTATTAGAAAAGGCTATAGCCTTTTCTTAAAAAAAAGCCTTTTTCTTAAAAAAAATAATTAACATAATATTTTTTAATTATTAGAAAAGGCTATAGCCTTTTCTTAAAAAAAAGCCTTTTTCTTAAAAAAAATAATTAACATAATATTTTTTAATTAGAAAAGGCTATATATTTTTTAATTATTAGAAAAGGCTATAGCCTTTTCTTAAAAAAAAGCCTTTTTCTTAAAGAAAATAATTAACATAATATTTTTTAATTATTAGAAAAGGCTATAGCCTTTTCTTAAAAAAAAGCCTTTTTCTTAAAAAAAATAAGTAACATAATATTTTTTAATTATTAGAAAAGGCTATAGCCTTTTCTTAAAAAAAAGCCTTTTTCTTAAAGAAAATAATTAACATAATATTTTTTAATTATTAGAAAAGGCTATAGCCTTTTCTTAAAAAAAAGCCTTTTTCTTAAAAAAAAAAATTAACATAATATTTTTAATTATTAGAAAAGGCTATAGCCTTTTCTTAAAAAAAAAGCCTTTTTCTTAAAAAAAATAATTAACATAATATTTTTTAATTATTAGAAAAGGCTATAGCCTTTTCTTAAAAAAAAGCCTTTTTCTTAAAAAAAATAATTAACATAATATTTTTTAATTAGAAAAGGCTATATATTTTTTAATTATTAGAAAAGGCTATAGCCTTTTCTTAAAAAAAAGCCTTTTTCTTAAAGAAAATAATTAACATAATATTTTTTAATTATTAGAAAAGGCTATAGCCTTTTCTTAAAAAAAAGCCTTTTTCTTAAAAAAAATAATTAACATAATATTTTTTAATTATTAGAAAAGGCTATAGCCTTTTCTTAAAAAAAAGCCTTTTTCTTAAAAAAAATAATTAACATAATATTTTTTAATTATTAGAAAAGGCTATTATAGCCTTTTCTTAAAAAAAAGCCTTTTTCTTAAAAAAAATAATTAACATAATATTTTTTAATTAGAAAAGGCTATATATTTTTTAATTATTAGAAAAGGCTATAGCCTTTTCTTAAAAAAAAGCCTTTTTCTTAAAGAAAATAATTAACATAATATCTTTTAATTATTAGAAAAGGCTATAGCCTTTTCTTAAAAAAAAGCCTTTTTCTTAAAAAAAATAATTAACATAATATTTTTTAATTATTAGAAAAGGCTATATATAGCCTTTTCTTAAAAAAAAGCCTTTTTCTTAAAAAAAATAATTAACATAATATTTTTTAATTATTAGAAAAGGCTATAGCCTTTTCTTAAAAAAAGCCTTTTTCTTAAAAAAAATAATTAACATAATATTTTTTAATTATTAGAAAAGGCTATTATAGCCTTTTCTTAAAAAAAAGCCTTTTTCTTAAAAAAAATAATTAACATAATATTTATTAATTATTAGAAAAGGCTATATATTTTTTAATTATTAGAAAAGGCTATAGCCTTTTCTTAAAAAAAAGCCTTTTTCTTAAAGAAAATAATTAACATAATATTTTTTAATTATTAGAAAAGGCTATATATAGCCTTTTCTTAAAAAAAAACCTTTTTCTTAAAAAAAATAATTAACATAATATTTTTTAATTATTAGAAAAGGCTATAGCCTTTTCTTAAAAAAAAGCCTTTTTCTTAAAAAAAATAATTAACATAATATTTTTTAATTATTAGAAAAGGCTATAGCCTTTTCTTAAAAAAAAGCCTTTTTCTTAAAAAAAAATAATTAACATAATATTTTTTAATTATTAGAAAAGGCTATATAGCCTTTTCTTAAAAAAAGCCTTTTTCTTAAAAAAAATAATTAACATAATATTTTTTAATTATTAGAAAAGGCTATAGCCTTTTCTTAAAAAAAAGCCTTTTTCTTAAAAAAAATAATTAACATAATATTTTTTAATTATTAGAAAAGGCTATAGCCTTTTCTTAAAAAAAAGCCTTTTTCTTAAAAAAAATAATTAACATAATATTTTTTAATTATTAGAAAAGGCTATATATTTTTTAATTATTAGAAAAGGCTATAGCCTTTTCTTAAAAAAAAGCCTTTTTCTTAAGAAAAATAATTAACATAATATTTTTTAATTATTAGAAAAGGCTATAGCCTTTTCTTAAAAAAAAGCCTTTTTCTTAAAAAAAATAATTAATATAATATTTTTTAATTATTAGAAAAGGCTATAGCCTTTTCTTAAAAAAAAGCCTTTTTCTTAAAGAAAATAATTAACATAATATTTTTTAATTATTAGAAAAGGCTATAGCCTTTTCTTAAAAAAAAGCCTTTTTCTTAAAAAAAATAAGTAACATAATATTTTTTAATTATTAGAAAAGGCTATAGCCTTTTCTTAAAAAAAAGCCTTTTTCTTAAAAAAAATAATTAACATAATATTTTTTAATTAGAAAAGGCTATATATTTTTTAATTATTAGAAAAGGCTATAGCCTTTTCTTAAAAAAAAGCCTTTTTCTTAAAGAAAATAATTAACATAATATTTTTTAATTATTAGAAAAGGCTATAGCCTTTTCTTAAAAAAAAGCCTTTTTCTTAAAAAAAATAATTAACATAATATTTTTTAATTATTAGAAAAGGCTATATATTTTTTAATTATTAGAAAAGGCTATAGCCTTTTCTTAAAAAAAAGCCTTTTTCTTAAAAAAAATAATTAACATAATATTTTTTAATTATTAGAAAAGGCTATAGCCTTTTCTTAAAAAAAAGCCTTTTTCTTAAAAAAAATAATTAACATAATATTTTTTAATTAGAAAAGGCTATATATTTTTTAATTATTAGAAAAGGCTATATAGCCTTTTCTTAAAAAAAAGCCTTTTTCTTAAAAAAAATAATTAACATAATATTTTTTAATTATTAGAAAAGGCTATATATAGCCTTTTCTTAAAAAAAAGCCTTTTTCTTAAAAAAAATAATTAACATAATATTTTTTAATTATTAGAAAAGGCTATAGCCTTTTCTTAAAAAAAAGCCTTTTTCTTAAAAAAAATAATTAACATAATATTTTTTAATTATTAGAAAAGGCTATAGCCTTTTCTTAAAAAAAAGCCTTTTTCTTAAAAAAAAATAATTAACATAATATTTTTTAATTAAAAAAGGCTATATATTTTTTAATTATTAGAAAAGGCTATAGCCTTTTCTTAAAAAAAAGCCTTTTTCTTAAAGAAAATAATTAACATAATATTTTTTAATTATTAGAAAAGGCTATAGCCTTTTCTTAAAAAAAAGCCTTTTTCTTAAAAAAAATAATTAACATAATATTTTTTAATTATTAGAAAAGGCTATATATTTTTTAATTATTAGAAAAGGCTATTTCTTAAAAAAAAGCCTTTTTCTTAAAAAAAATAATTAACATAATATTTTTTAATTATTAGAAAAGGCTATAATAGCCTTTTCTTAAAAAAAAGCCTTTTTCTTAAAAAAAATAATTAACATAATATTTTTTAATTATTAGAAAAGGCTATATATTTTTTAATTATTAGAAAAGGCTATAGCCTTTTCTTAAAAAAAAGCCTTTTTCTTAAAGAAAATAATTAACATAATATTTTTTAATTATTAGAAAAGGCTATTATAGCCTTTTCTTAAAAAAAAGCCTTTTTCTTAAAAAAAATAATTAACATAATATTTTTTAATTATTAGAAAAGGCTATATATAGCCTTTTCTTAAAAAAAAGCCTTTTTCTTAAAAAAAATAATTAACATAATATTTTTTAATTATTAGAAAAGGCTATAGCCTTTTCTTAAAAAAAATAATTAACATAATATTTTTTAATTATTAGAAAAGGCTATTATAGCCTTTTCTTAAAAAAAAGCCTTTTTCTTAAAAAAAATAATTAACATAATATTTATTAATTATTAGAAAAGGCTATATATTTTTTAATTATTAGAAAAGGCTATAGCCTTTTCTTAAAAAAAAGCCTTTTTCTTAAAGAAAATAATTAACATAATATTTTTTAATTATGAGAAAAGGCTATATATAGCCTTTTCTTAAAAAAAAGCCTTTTTCTTAAAAAAAATAATTAACATAATATTTTTTAATTATTAGAAAAGGCTATAGATTTTTCTTAAAAAAAAGCCTTTTTCTTAAAAAAAATAATTAACATAATATTTTTTAATTATTAGAAAAGGCTATAGCCTTTTCTTAAAAAAAAGCCTTTTTCTTAAAGAAAATAATTAACATAATATTTTTTAATTATTAGAAAAGGCTATAGCCTTTTCTTAAAAAAAAGCCTTTTTCTTAAAGAAAATAATTAACATAATATTTTTTAATTATTAGAAAAGGCTATATATTTTTTAATTATTAGAAAAGGCTATAGATTTTTCTTAAAAAAAAGCCTTTTTCTTAAAGAAAATAATTAACATAATATTTTTTAATTATTAGAAAAGGCTATAGCCTTTTCTTAAAAAAAAGCCTTTTTCTTAAAAAAAATAATTAACATAATATTTTTTAATTATTAGAAAAGGCTATAGCCTTTTCTTAAAAAAAAGCCTTTTTCTTAAAGAAAATAATTAACATAATATTTTTTAATTATTAGAAAAGGCTATAGCCTTTTCTTAAAAAAAAGCCTTTTTCTTAAAAAAAATAATTAACATAATATTTTTTAATTATTAGAAAAGGCTATAGCCTTTTCTTAAAAAAAAAGCCTTTTTCTTAAAAAAAATAATTAACATAATATTTTTTAATTAGAAAAGGCTATATATTTTTTAATTATTAGAAAAGGCTATAGCCTTTTCTTAAAAAAAAGCCTTTTTCTTAAAGAAAATAATTAACATAATATTTTTTAATTATTAGAAAAGGCTATAGCCTTTTCTTAAAAAAAAGCCTTTTTCTTAAAAAAAATAATTAACATAATATTTTTTAATTATTAGAAAAGGCTATATATTTTTTAATTATTAGAAAAGGCTATAGCCTTTTCTTAAAAAAAAGCCTTTTTCTTAAAAAAAATAATTAACATAATATTTTTTAATTATTAGAAAAGGCTATAGCCTTTTCTTAAAAAAAAGCCTTTTTCTTAAAAAAAATAATTAACATAATATTTTTTAATTATTAGAAAAGGCTATAGCCTTTTCTTAAAAAAAAGCCTTTTTCTTAAAAAAAATAATTAACATAATATTTTTTAATTAGAAAAGGCTATATATTTTTTAATTATTAGAAAAAAAGCCTTTTTCTTAAAGAAAATAATTAACATAATATTTTTTAATTATTAGAAAAGGCTATAATAGCCTTTTCTTAAAAAAAAGCCTTTTTCTTAAAAAAAATAATTAACATAATATTTTTAATTCTTAAAAAAAAGCCTTTTTCTTAAAAAAAATAATTAACATAATATTTTTTAATTATTAGAAAAGGCTATATATTTTTTAATTATTAGAAAAGGCTATAGCCTTTTCTTAAAAAAAAGCCTTTTTCTTAAAGAAAATAATTAACATAATATTTTTTAATTATTAGAAAAGGCTATATATAGCCTTTTCTTAAAAAAAAGCCTTTTTCTTAAAAAAAATAATTAACATAATATTTTTTAATTATTAGAAAAGGCTATATATTTTTTAATTATTAGAAAAGGCTATAGCCTTTTCTTAAAAAAAAGCCTTTTTCTTAAAAAAAATAATTAACATAATATTTTTTAATTATTAGAAAAGGCTATAGCCTTTTCTTAAAAAAAAGCCTTTTTCTTAAAAAAAATAATTAACATAATATTTTTTAATTATTAGAAAAGGCTATATATTTTTTAATTATTAGAAAAGGCTATAGCCTTTTCTTAAAAAAAAGCCTTTTTCTTAAAAAAAATAATTAACATAATATTTTTTAATTATTAGAAAAGGCTATAGCCTTTTCTTAAAAAAAAGCCTTTTTCTTAAAAAAAATAATTAACATAATATTTTTTAATTATTAGAAAAGGCTATATAGCCTTTTCTTAAAAAAAGCCTTTTTCTTAAAAAAAATAATTAACATAATATTTTTTAATTATTAGAAAAGGCTATAGCCTTTTCTTAAAAAAAAGCCTTTTTCTTAAAAAAAATAATTAACATAATATTTTTTAATTATTAGAAAAGGCTATAGCCTTTTCTTAAAAAAAAGCCTTTTTCTTAAAAAAAATAATTAACATAATATTTTTTAATTATTAGAAAAGGCTATATATTTTTTAATTATTAGAAAAGGCTATAGCCTTTTCTTAAAAAAAAGCCTTTTTCTTAAAAAAAATAATTAACATAATATTTTTTAATTATTAGAAAAGGCTATAGCCTTTTCTTAAAAAAAAGCCTTTTTCTTAAAAAAAATAATTAATATAATATTTTTTAATTATTAGAAAAGGCTATAGCCTTTTCTTAAAAAAAAGCCTTTTTCTTAAAGAAAATAATTAACATAATATTTTTTAATTATTAGAAAAGGCTATAGCCTTTTCTTAAAAAAAAGCCTTTTTCTTAAAAAAAATAAGTAACATAATATTTTTTAATTATTAGAAAAGGCTATAGCCTTTTCTTAAAAAAAAGCCTTTTTCTTAAAGAAAATAATTAACATAATATTTTTTAATTATTAGAAAAGGCTATAGCCTTTTCTTAAAAAAAAGCCTTTTTCTTAAAAAAAATAATTAACATAATATTTTTAATTATTAGAAAAGGCTATAGCCTTTTCTTAAAAAAAAGCCTTTTTCTTAAAAAAAATAATTAACATAATATTTTTTAATTATTAGAAAAGGCTATAGCCTTTTCTTAAAAAAAAGCCTTTTTCTTAAAAAAAATAATTAACATAATATTTTTTAATTAGAAAAGGCTATATATTTTTTAATTATTAGAAAAGGCTATAGCCTTTTCTTAAAAAAAAGCCTTTTTCTTAAAGAAAATAATTAACATAATATTTTTTAATTATTAGAAAAGGCTATAGCCTTTTCTTAAAAAAAAGCCTTTTTCTTAAAAAAAATAATTAACATAATATTTTTTAATTATTAGAAAAGGCTATATATTTTTTAATTATTAGAAAAGGCTATAGCCTTTTCTTAAAAAAAAGCCTTTTTCTTAAAAAAAATAATTAACATAATATTTTTTAATTATTAGAAAAGGCTATAGCCTTTTCTTAAAAAAAAACCTTTTTCTTAAAAAAAATAATTAACATAATATTTTTTAATTATTAGAAAAGGCTATAGCCTTTTCTTAAAAAAAAGCCTTTTTCTTAAAAAAAATAATTAACATAATATTTTTTAATTAGAAAAGGCTATATATTTTTTAATTATTAGAAAAGGCTATATAGCCTTTTCTTAAAAAAAAGCCTTTTTCTTAAAAAAAATAATTAACATAATATTTTTTAATTATTAGAAAAGGCTATATATAGCCTTTTCTTAAAAAAAAGCCTTTTTCTTAAAAAAAATAATTAACATAATATTTTTTAATTATTAGAAAAGGCTATATAGCCTCTTCTTAAAAAAAAGCCTTTTTCTTAAAAAAATAATTAACATAATATTTTTTAATTATTAGAAAAGGCTATAGCCTTTTCTTAAAAAAAAGCCTTTTTCTTAAAAAAAAATAATTAACATAATATTTTTTAATTAAAAAAGGCTATATATTTTTAATTATTAGAAAAGGCTATAGCCTTTTCTTAAAAAAAAGCCTTTTTCTTAAAGAAAATAATTAACATAATATTTTTAATTATTAGAAAAGGCTATAGCCTTTTCTTAAAAAAAAGCCTTTTTCTTAAAAAAAATAATTAACATAATATTTTTTAATTATTAGAAAAGGCTATAGCCTTTTCTTAAAAAAAAGCCTTTTTCTTAAAAAAAATAATTAACATAATATTTTTTAATTAGAAAAGGCTATATATTTTTTAATTATTAGAAAAGGCTATAGCCTTTTCTTAAAAAAAAGCCTTTTTCTTAAAGAAAATAATTAACATAATATTTTTTAATTATTAGAAAAGGCTATAGCCTTTTCTTAAAAAAAAGCCTTTTTCTTAAAAAAAATAATTAACATAATATTTTTTAATTATTAGAAAAGGCTATATATTTTTTAATTATTAGAAAAGGCTATAGCCTTTTCTTAAAAAAAAGCCTTTTTCTTAAAAAAAATAATTAACATAATATTTTTTAATTATTAGAAAAGGCTATAGCCTTTTCTTAAAAAAAAACCTTTTTCTTAAAAAAAATAATTAACATAATATTTTTTAATTATTAGAAAAGGCTATAGCCTTTTCTTAAAAAAAAGCCTTTTTCTTAAAAAAAATAATTAACATAATATTTTTTAATTAGAAAAGGCTATATATTTTTTAATTATTAGAAAAGGCTATATAGCCTTTTCTTAAAAAAAAGCCTTTTTCTTAAAAAAAATAATTAACATAATATTTTTTAATTATTAGAAAAGGCTATATATAGCCTTTTCTTAAAAAAAAGCCTTTTTCTTAAAAAAAATAATTAACATAATATTTTTTAATTATTAGAAAAGGCTATATAGCCTTTTCTTAAAAAAAAGCCTTTTTCTTAAAAAAATAATTAACATAATATTTTTTAATTATTAGAAAAGGCTATAGCCTTTTCTTAAAAAAAAGCCTTTTTCTTAAAAAAAAATAATTAACATAATATTTTTTAATTAAAAAAGGCTATATATTTTTTAATTATTAGAAAAGGCTATAGCCTTTTCTTAAAAAAAAGCCTTTTTCTTAAAGAAAATAATTAACATAATATTTTTTAATTATTAGAAAAGGCTATAGCCTTTTCTTAAAAAAAGCCTTTTTCTTAAAAAAAATAATTAACATAATATTTTTTAATTATTAGAAAAGGCTATATATTTTTTAATTATTAGAAAAGGCTATTTCTTAAAAAAAAGCCTTTTTCTTAAAAAAAATAATTAACATAATATTTTTTAATTATTAGAAAAGGCTATAATAGCCTTTTCTTAAAAAAAAGCCTTTTTCTTAAAAAAAATAATTAACATAATATTTTTTAATTATTAGAAAAGGCTATAGCCTTTTCTTAAAAAAAAGCCTTTTTCTTAAAAAAAATAATTAACATAATATTTTTAATTCTTAAAAAAAAGCCTTTTTCTTAAAAAAAATAATTAACATAATATTTTTTAATTATTAGAAAAGGCTATATATTTTTTAATTATTAGAAAAGGCTATAGCCTTTTCTTAAAAAAAAGCCTTTTTCTTAAAGAAAATAATTAACATAATATTTTTTAATTATTAGAAAAATTTTAATTTCTTAAAAAAAAGCCTTTTTCTTAAAAAAAATAATTAACATAATATTTTTTAATTATTAGAAAAGGCTATATATAGCCTTTTCTTAAAAAAAAGCCTTTTTCTTAAAAAAAATAATTAACATAATATTTTTTAATTATTAGAAAAGGCTATAGCCTTTTCTTAAAAAAAATAATTAACATAATATTTTTTAATTATTAGAAAAGGCTATTATAGCCTTTTCTTAAAAAAAAGCCTTTTTCTTAAAAAAAATAATTAACATAATATTTATTAATTATTAGAAAAGGCTATATATTTTTTAATTATTAGAAAAGGCTATAGCCTTTTCTTAAAAAAAGCCTTTTTCTTAAAGAAAATAATTAACATAATATTTTTTAATTATTAGAAAAGGCTATATATAGCCTTTTCTTAAAAAAAAGCCTTTTTCTTAAAAAAAATAATTAACATAATATTTTTTAATTATTAGAAAAGGCTATAGCCTTTTCTTAAAAAAAGCCTTTTTCTTAAAAAAAATAATTAACATAATATTTTTTAATTATTAGAAAAGGCTATAGCCTTTTCTTAAAAAAAAGCCTTTTTCTTAAAAAAAATAATTAACATAATATTTTTTAATTATTAGAAAAGGCTATATATTTTTTAATTATTAGAAAAGGCTATAGCCTTTTCTTAAAAAAAAGCCTTTTTCTTAAAAAAAATAATTAACATAATATTTTTTAATTATTAGAAAAGGCTATAGCCTTTTCTTAAAAAAAAGCCTTTTTCTTAAAAAAAATAATTAACATAATATTTTTTAATTATTAGAAAAGGCTATAGCCTTTTCTTAAAAAAAAGCCTTTTTCTTAAAGAAAATAATTAACATAATATTTTTTAATTATTAGAAAAGGCTATAGCCTTTTCTTAAAAAAAAGCCTTTTTCTTAAAAAAAATAATTAACATAATATTTTTAATTATTAGAAAAGGCTATAGCCTTTTCTTAAAAAAAAGCCTTTTTCTTAAAAAAAATAATTAACATAATATTTTTTAAATATTAGAAAAGGCTATAGCCTTTTCTTAAAAAAAAAGCCTTTTTCTTAAAAAAAATAATTAACATAATATTTTTTAATTAGAAAAGGCTATATATTTTTTAATTATTAGAAAAGGCTATAGCCTTTTCTTAAAAAAAAGCCTTTTTCTTAAAGAAAATAATTAACATAATATTTTTTAATTATTAGAAAAGGCTATAGCCTTTTCTTAAAAAAAAGCCTTTTTCTTAAAAAAAATAATTAACATAATATTTTTAATTATTAGAAAAGGCTATATATTTTTTATTATTAGAAAAGGCTATAGCCTTTTCTTAAAAAAAAGCCTTTTTCTTAAAAAAAATAATTAACATAATATTTTTTAATTATTAGAAAAGGCTATAGCCTTTTCTTAAAAAAAAGCCTTTTTCTTAAAAAAAATAATTAACATAATATTTTTTAATTATTAGAAAAGGCTATAGCCTTTTCTTAAAAAAAAGCCTTTTTCTTAAAAAAAATAATTAACATAATATTTTTTAATTAGAAAAGGCTATATATTTTTTAATTATTAGAAAAAAAGCCTTTTTCTTAAAGAAAATAATTAACATAATATTTTTTAATTATTAGAAAAGGCTATAATAGCCTTTTCTTAAAAAAAAGCCTTTTTCTTAAAAAAAATAATTAACATAATATTTTTTAATTATTAGAAAAGGCTATAGCCTTTTCTTAAAAAAAAGCCTTTTTCTTAAAAAAAATAATTAACATAATATTTTTTAATTATTAGAAAAGGCCTTCTTAAAAAAAAGCCTTTTTCTTAAAAAAAATAATTAACATAATATTTTTTAATTATTAGAAAAGGCTATAGCCTTTTCTTAAAAAAAAGCCTTTTTCTTAAAAAAAATAATTAACATAATATTTTTTAATTATTAGAAAAGGCTATAGCCTTTTCTTAAAAAAAAGCCTTTTTCTTAAAAAAAATAATTAACATAATATTTTTAATTCTTAAAAAAAAGCCTTTTTCTTAAAAAAAATAATTAACATAATATTTTTTAATTATTAGAAAAGGCTATATATTTTTTAATTATTAGAAAAGGCTATAGCCTTTTCTTAAAAAAAGCCTTTTTCTTAAAGAAAATAATTAACATAATATTTTTTAATTATTAGAAAAGGCTATATATAGCCTTTTCTTAAAAAAAAGCCTTTTTCTTAAAAAAAATAATTAACATAATATTTTTTAATTATTAGAAAAGGCTATAGCCTTTTCTTAAAAAAAAGCCTTTTTCTTAAAAAAAATAATTAACATAATATTTTTTAATTATTAGAAAAGGCTATAGCCTTTTCTTAAAAAAAAGCCTTTTTCTTAAAAAAAATAATTAACATAATATTTTTTAATTATTAGAAAAGGCTATATAGCCTTTTCTTAAAAAAAGCCTTTTTCTTAAAAAAAATAATTAACATAATATTTTTTAATTATTAGAAAAGGCTATAGCCTTTTCTTAAAAAAAAGCCTTTTTCTTAAAAAAAATAATTAACATAATATTTTTTAATTATTAGAAAAGGCTATTATAGCCTTTTCTTAAAAAAAAGCCTTTTTCTTAAAAAAAATAATTAACATAATATTTTTTAATTATTAGAAAAGGCTATATATTTTTTAATTATTAGAAAAGGCTATAGCCTTTTCTTAAAAAAAAGCCTTTTTCTTAAAAAAAATAATTAACATAATATTTTTTAATTATTAGAAAAGGCTATAGCCTTTTCTTAAAAAAAAGCCTTTTTCTTAAAAAAAATAATTAACATAATATTTTTTAATTATTAGAAAAGGCTATAGCCTTTTCTTAAAAAAAAGCCTTTTTCTTAAAGAAAATAATTAACATAATATTTTTTAATTATTAGAAAAGGCTATAGCCTTTTCTTAAAAAAAAGCCTTTTTCTTAAAAAAAATAATTAACATAATATTTTTTAATTATTAGAAAAGGCTATAGCCTTTTCTTAAAAAAAAGCCTTTTTCTTAAAAAAAATAATTAACATAATATTTTTTAATTAGAAAAGGCTATATATTTTTTAATTATTAGAAAAGGCTATAGCCTTTTCTTAAAAAAAAGCCTTTTTCTTAAAGAAAATAATTAACATAATATTTTTTAATTATTAGAAAAGGCTATAGCCTTTTCTTAAAAAAAAGCCTTTTTCTTAAAAAAAATAATTAACATAATATTTTTTAATTATTAGAAAAGGCTATATATTTTTTAATTATTAGAAAAGGCTATAGCCTTTTCTTAAAAAAAAGCCTTTTTCTTAAAAAAAATAATTAACATAATATTTTTTAATTATTAGAAAAGGCTATAGCCTTTTCTTAAAAAAAAGCCTTTTTCTTAAAAAAAATAATTAACATAATATTTTTTAATTATTAGAAAAGGCTATTATAGCCTTTTCTTAAAAAAAAAGCCTTTTTCTTAAAAAAAATAATTAACATAATATTTTTTAATTAGAAAAGGCTATATATTTTTTAATTATTAGAAAAAAAGCCTTTTTCTTAAAGAAAATAATTAACATAATATTTTTTAATTATTAGAAAAGGCTATAATAGCCTTTTCTTAAAAAAAAACCTTTTTCTTAAAAAAAATAATTAACATAATATTTTTTAATTATTAGAAAAGGCTATAGCCTTTTCTTAAAAAAAAGCCTTTTTCTTAAAAAAAATAATTAACATAATATTTTTTAATTATTAGAAAAGGCTATATATAGCCTTTTCTTAAAAAAAAGCCTTTTTCTTAAAAAAAATAATTAACATAATATTTTTAATTCTTAAAAAAAAGCCTTTTTCTTAAAAAAAATAATTAACATAATATTTTTTAATTATTAGAAAAGGCTATATATTTTTTAATTATTAGAAAAGGCTATAGCCTTTTCTTAAAAAAAAGCCTTTTTCTTAAAGAAAATAATTAACATAATATTTTTTAATTATTAGAAAAGGCTATTATAGCCTTTTCTTAAAAAAAAGCCTTTTTCTTAAAAAAAATAATTAACATAATATTTTTTAATTATTAGAAAAGGCTATATATAGCCTTTTCTTAAAAAAAAGCCTTTTTCTTAAAAAAAATAATTAACATAATATTTTTTAATTATTAGAAAAGGCTATATATTTTTTAATTATTAGAAAAGGCTATAGCCTTTTCTTAAAAAAAAGCCTTTTTCTTAAAGAAAATAATTAACATAATATTTTTTAATTATTAGAAAAGGCTATATATAGCCTTTTCTTAAAAAAAAGCCTTTTTCTTAAAAAAAATAATTAACATAATATTTTTTAATTATTAGAAAAGGCTATAGCCTTTTCTTAAAAAAAAGCCTTTTTCTTAAAAAAAAATAATTAACATAATATTTTTTAATTATTAGAAAAGGCTATAGCCTTTTCTTAAAAAAAAGCCTTTTTCTTAAAAAAAATAATTAACATAATATTTTTTAATTATTAGAAAAGGCTATAGCCTTTTCTTAAAAAAAAGCCTTTTTCTTAAAAAAAATAATTAACATAATATTTTTTAATTATTAGAAAAGGCTATAGCCTTTTCTTAAAAAAAAGCCTTTTTCTTAAAGAAAATAATTAACATAATATTTTTTAATTATTAGAAAAGGCTATAGCCTTTTCTTAAAAAAAAGCCTTTTTCTTAAAGAAAATAATTAACATAATATTTTTTAATTATTAGAAAAGGCTATAGCCTTTTCTTAAAAAAAAGCCTTTTTCTTAAAAAAAATAAGTAACATAATATTTTTTAATTATTAGAAAAGGCTATAGCCTTTTCTTAAAAAAAAGCCTTTTTCTTAAAGAAAATAATTAACATAATATTTTTTAATTATTAGAAAAGGCTATAGCCTTTTCTTAAAAAAAAGCCTTTTTCTTAAAAAAAATAATTAACATAATATTTTTAATTATTAGAAAAGGCCTTTTCTTAAAAAAAAGCCTTTTTCTTAAAAAAAATAATTAACATAATATTTTTTAATTAGAAAAGGCTATATATTTTTTAATTATTAGAAAAGGCTATAGCCTTTTCTTAAAAAAAAGCCTTTTTCTTAAAAAAAATAATTAACATAATATTTTTTAATTATTAGAAAAGGCTATAGCCTTTTCTTAAAAAAAAGCCTTTTTCTTAAAAAAAATAATTAACATAATATTTTTTAATTATTAGAAAAGGCTATTATAGCCTTTTCTTAAAAAAAAGCCTTTTTCTTAAAAAAAATAATTAACATAATATTTTTTAATTATTAGAAAAGGCTATAGCCTCTTCTTAAAAAAAAGCCTTTTTCTTAAAAAAAATAATTAACATAATATTTTTTAATTATTAGAAAAGGCTATAGCCTTTTCTTAAAAAAAATAATTAACATAATATTTTTTAATTATTAGAAAAGGCTATATATTTTTTAATTATTAGAAAAGGCTATAGCCTTTTCTTAAAAAAAAGCCTTTTTCTTAAAGAAAATAATTAACATAATATTTTTTAATTATTAGAAAAGGCTATTAACATAATATTTTTTAAATGTAAATATTCTGAAAAAATAAATAGCTTTTCCGTCCATATTTAATTAAATATTATCCATTTACCATAATCTTTTGATATAACTGGTGTTGTGGCCATCGAACTGTAATCAAAAAACGTAATATTCCATGGTTTTGCATTTTTATTCTTTTTCGAACTGTCATACATTATGACCGTATATTGCGTTCTACCCAAGTAAATGGATCTTGAAGTTGCCCAACCAATTCGTTCACCATCACCTCCATCTACCGAACCATCGAAGTCAACTTTTTCTCTTCTGCCCGACTTGGGATCAACTATAAACCATGTATCACTCTTTTTACCCGAATACAATATGCCGTCTGATGAACGACATGGTGCATTCGCCACTAATTGTGGTATTGTATAGGGTAACTTCTTCAAACTTCCCATATCACTTAACTGATATATGCTTCCATCACGAGGATCGGGCAAATACTGAGGCACATGGACATTCTGCTGCTGTTCAGACATTACAGGGGGGTCTTTAATATTTATAAAAATCGTTTATTAATTTATATATTAAGATTGTGAAAAGTAAAACTATGAATGTATAATAAACTTAACTCTGAAATTTAAAGGATCTCAAGGTAAATGTTCGCATTTCGCTGCGAGAACCCAAAAGAAAGCATTTAAAACTATCTTTGAAGTAAAAAATCTTTACAATAATCTGTTATTTTATAAATAAAGCATTACTAGGGTTTTTATTCGTTTAACCGTTAATTGTATAACTGATTAATTGTTCGATTCATTTGAAATTGGCTATTTTCGATTAAAGATTAAATCGGTTAATTTGGGTCGATTAACTGATTAAACATAATTTCATATTTTTTGTAGTGTTTGAAAATATTTTTTATCTGTTTGATTTAATCGAACGAAATTAACCGAAGCTATTCGAAGTGTTAAGTAATTGAAAAAAAATCAAAAAACAGGAATCAAATGGCATAATGGAAGTTTTTATATAATGGTGAAACCCAGAAAAATTACTGAGAAACTGGATATTTTCTATTAAGGATTGTTTTCGATTTTCCTAACATCTTCAATGAGTGTATGACCTTTTTCCAAGCGAAATTGCATTAAAAGTAAAGAAAGTCGTTTAAGCCCTAAACATTTGAAGGAAATTCTTTCTTTAAAAGATTATTTTAAATCTTCTTAAACAATGAAACTAACTTATATAGGTACTAGTGCTTATTTCGTGAATGGTAACACTTAGCTCATGTCTGATTTGACAGATAATTAGTTTTATCCTTCCGCTGAACGAATATGGTTGTGTATACGCTTAAACAACGCTGGGAAATATTGCCTGCGATCGACTTACAGAAGATACCGATTTTGCCAAAAAAAATCATCTTTTCAGATGAAGTTCATTTTGATCTTGGCGGGTATGTAAACAAGCAAAATTGTCGCATTTGGTGCACAGAAAACCCGCACGCATACATTGAAAAGCCGACGCACCCAAAACGAGTCACTGTTTGGTGCGGATTTTGGTCCAGAGGCATAATTGGGCCATTTTTCTTTGAAAATGAGCAAGGAGTGGCCGTTACAGTTGTCGGGCCATGTTGAACGAATTTTTGTTCACAAAAATTGAAGAGGCTATAGCCTTTTCTTAAAAAAAAGCCTTTTTCTTAAAAAAAATAATTAACATAATATTTTTTAATTAGAAAAGGCTATATATTTTTTAATTATTAGAAAAGGCTATAGCCTTTTCTTAAAAAAAAGCCTTTTTCTTAAAAAAAATAATTAACATAATATTTTTTAATTATTAGAAAAGGCTATAGCCTTTTCTTAAAAAAAAGCCTTTTTCTTAAAAAAAATAATTAACATAATATTTTTTAATTAGAAAAGGCTATATATTTTTTAATTATTAGAAAAAAAGCCTTTTTCTTAAAGAAAATAATTAACATAATATTTTTTAATTATTAGAAAAGGCTATAATAGCCTTTTCTTAAAAAAAAGCCTTTTTCTTAAAAAAAATAATTAACATAATATTTTTTAATTATTAGAAAAGGCTATATATTTTTTAATTATTAGAAAAGGCTATAGCCTTTTCTTAAAAAAAAGCCTTTTTCTTAAAGAAAATAATTAACATAATATTTTTTAATTATTAGAAAAGGCTATATATAGCCTTTTCTTAAAAAAAAGCCTTTTTCTTAAAAAAAATAATTAACATAATATTTTTTAATTATTAGAAAAGGCTATAGCCTTTTCTTAAAAAAAAGCCTTTTTCTTAAAAAAAATAATTAACATAATATTTTTTAATTATTAGAAAAGGCTATAGCCTTTTCTTAAAAAAAAGCCTTTTTCTTAAAAAAAATAATTAACATAATATTTTTTAATTATTAGAAAAGGCTATTATAGCCTTTTCTTAAAAAAAAGCCTTTTTCTTAAAAAAAATAATTAACATAATATTTATTAATTATTAGAAAAGGCTATATATTTTTTAATTATTAGAAAAGGCTATAGCCTTTTCTTAAAAAAAAGCCTTTTTCTTAAAAAAAATAATTAACATAATATTTTTTAATTATTAGAAAAGGCTATATATTTTTTAATTATTAGAAAAGGCTATATATAGCCTTTTCTTAAAAAAAAGCCTTTTTCTTAAAAAAAATAATTAACATAATATTTTTTAATTATTAGAAAAGGCTATAGCCTTTTCTTAAAAAAAAGCCTTTTTCTTAAAAAAAATAATTAACATAATATTTTTTAATTATTAGAAAAGGCTATAGCCTTTTCTTAAAAAAAAGCCTTTTTCTTAAAGAAAATAATTAACATAATATTTTTTAATTATTAGAAAAGGCTATAGCCTTTTCTTAAAAAAAGCCTTTTTCTTAAAGAAAATAATTAACATAATATTTTTTAATTATTAGAAAAGGCTATAATAGCCTTTTCTTAAAAAAAAGCCTTTTTCTTAAAAAAAATAATTAACATAATATTTTTTAATTATTAGAAAAGGCTATATATTTTTTAATTATTAGAAAAGGCTATAGCCTTTTCTTAAAAAAAAAGCCTTTTTCTTAAAAAAAATAATTAACATAATATTTTTTAATTATTAGAAAAGGCTATAGCCTTTTCTTAAAAAAAAGCTTTTTTCTTAAAAAAAATAATTAACATAATATTTTTTAATTATTAGAAAAGGCTATAGCCTTTTCTTAAAAAAAAGCCTTTTTCTTAAAAAAAATAAGTAACATAATATTTTTTAATTATTAGAAAAGGCTATAGCCTTTTCTTAAAAAAAAGCCTTTTTCTTAAAGAAAATAATTAACATAATATTTTTTAATTATTAGAAAAGGCTATAGCCTTTTCTTAAAAAAAAGCCTTTTTCTTAAAAAAAATAATTAACATAATATTTTTAATTATTAGAAAAGGCTATAGCCTTTTCTTAAAAAAAAGCCTTTTTCTTAAAAAAAATAATTAACATAATATTTTTTAATTATTAGAAAAGGCTATAGCCTTTTCTTAAAAAAAAGCCTTTTTCTTAAAAAAAATAATTAACATAATATTTTTTAATTAGAAAAGGCTATATATTTTTTAATTATTAGAAAAGGCTATAGCCTTTTCTTAAAAAAAAGCCTTTTTCTTAAAGAAAATAATTAACATAATATTTTTTAATTATTAGAAAAGGCTATAGCCTTTTCTTAAAAAAAAGCCTTTTTCTTAAAAAAAATAATTAACATAATATTTTTTAATTATTAGAAAAGGCTATAGCCTTTTCTTAAAAAAAAGCCTTTTTCTTTAAAAAAATAATTAACATAATATTTTTTAATTATTAGAAAAGGCTATTATAGCCTTTTCTTAAAAAAAAGCCTTTTTCTTAAAAAAAATAATTAACATAATATTTTTTAATTATTAGAAAAGGCTATAGCCTCTTCTTAAAAAAAAGCCTTTTTCTTAAAAAAAATAATTAACATAATATTTTTTAATTATTAGAAAAGGCTATAGCCTTTTCTTAAAAAAAATAATTAACATAATATTTTTTAATTATTAGAAAAGGCTATAATAGCCTTTTCTTAAAAAAAGCCTTTTTCTTAAAAAAAATAATTAACATAATATTTTTTAATTATTAGAAAAGGCTATATATTTTTTAATTATTAGAAAAGGCTATAGCCTTTTCTTAAAAAAAGCCTTTTTCTTAAAGAAAATAATTAACATAATATTTTTTAATTATTAGAAAAGGCTATTAACATAATATTTTTTAAATGTAAATATTCTGAAAAAATAAATAGCTTTTCCGTCCATATTTAATTAAATATTATCCATTTACCATAATCTTTTGATATAACTGGTGTTGTGGCCATCGAACTGTAATCAAAAAACGTAATATTCCATGGTTTTGCATTTTTATTCTTTTTCGAACTGTCATACATTATGACCGTATATTGCGTTCTACCCAAGTAAATGGATCTTGAAGTTGCCCAACCAATTCGTTCACCATCACCTCCATCTACCGAACCATCGAAGTCAACTTTTTCTCTTCTGCCCGACTTGGGATCAACTATAAACCATGTATCACTCTTTTTACCCGAATACAATATGCCGTCTGATGAACGACATGGTGCATTCGCCACTAATTGTGGTATTGTATAGGGTAACTTCTTCAAACTTCCCATATCACTTAACTGATATATGCTTCCATCACGAGGATCGGGCAAATACTGAGGCACATGGACATTCTGCTGCTGTTCAGACATTACAGGGGGGTCTTTAATATTTATAAAAATCGTTTATTAATTTATATATTAAGATTGTGAAAAGTAAAACTATGAATGTATAATAAACTTAACTCTGAAATTTAAAGGATCTCAAGGTAAATGTTCGCATTTCGCTGCGAGAACCCAAAAGAAAGCATTTAAAACTATCTTTGAAGTAAAAAATCTTTACAATAATCTGTTATTTTATAAATAAAGCATTACTAGGGTTTTTATTCGTTTAACCGTTAATTGTATAACTGATTAATTGTTCGATTCATTTGAAATTGGCTATTTTCGATTAAAGATTAAATCGGTTAATTTGGGTCGATTAACTGATTAAACATAATTTCATATTTTTTGTAGTGTTTGAAAATATTTTTTATCTGTTTGATTTAATCGAACGAAATTAACCGAAGCTATTCGAAGTGTTAAGTAATTGAAAAAAATCAAAAAACAGGAATCAAATGGCATAATGGAAGTTTTTATATAATGGTGAAACCCAGAAAAATTACTGAGAAACTGGATATTTTCTATTAAGGATTGTTTTCGATTTTCCTAACATCTTCAATGAGTGTATGACCTTTTTCCAAGCGAAATTGCATTAAAAGTAAAGAAAGTCGTTTAAGCCCTAAACATTTGAAGGAAATTCTTTCTTTAAAAGATTATTTTAAATCTTCTTAAACAATGAAACTAACTTATATAGGTACTAGTGCTTATTTCGTGAATGGTAACACTTAGCTCATGTCTGACTTGACAGATAATTAGTTTTATCCTTCCGCTGAACGAATATGGTTGTGTATACGCTTAAACAACGCTGGGAAATATTGCCTGCGATCGACTTACAGAAGATACCGATTTTGCCAAAAAAAATCATCTTTTCAGATGAAGTTCATTTTGATCTTGGCGGGTATGTAAACAAGCAAAATTGTCGCATTTGGTGCACAGAAAACCCGCACGCATACATTGAAAAGCCGACGCACCCAAAACGAGTCACTGTTTGGTGCGGATTTTGGTCCAGAGGCATAATTGGGCCATTTTTCTTTGAAAATGAGCAAGGAGTGGCCGTTACAGTTGTCGGGCCATGTTGAACGAATTTTTGTTCACAAAAATTGAAGAGGCTATAGCCTTTTCTTAAAAAAAAGCCTTTTTCTTAAAAAAAATAATTAACATAATATTTTTTAATTAGAAAAGGCTATATATTTTTTAATTATTAGAAAAGGCTATAGCCTTTTCTTAAAAAAAAGCCTTTTTCTTAAAAAAAATAATTAACATAATATTTTTTAATTATTAGAAAAGGCTATAGCCTTTTCTTAAAAAAAAGCCTTTTTCTTAAAAAAAATAATTAACATAATATTTTTTAATTATTAGAAAAGGCTATAGCCTTTTCTTAAAAAAAAGCCTTTTTCTTAAAAAAAATAATTAACATAATATTTTTTAATTATTAGAAAAGGCTATAGCCTTTTCTTAAAAAAAAGCCTTTTTCTTAAAAAAAATAATTAACATAATATTTTTTAATTATTAGAAAAGGCTATAGCCTTTTCTTAAAAAAAGCCTTTTTCTTAAAAAAAATAATTAACATAATATTTTTTAATTAGAAAAGGCTATATATTTTTTAATTATTAGAAAAAAAGCCTTTTTCTTAAAGAAAATAATTAACATAATATTTTTTAATTATTAGAAAAGGCTATAATAGCCTTTTCTTAAAAAAAAGCCTTTTTCTTAAAAAAAATAATTAACATAATATTTTTTAATTATTAGAAAAGGCTATAGCCTTTTCTTAAAAAAAAGCCTTTTTCTTAAAAAAAATAATTAACATAATATTTTTTAATTATTAGAAAAGGCTATTATAGCCTTTTCTTAAAAAAAAGCCTTTTTCTTAAAAAAAATAATTAACATAATATTTTTTAATTATTAGAAAAGGCTATAGCCTCTTCTTAAAAAAAAGCCTTTTTCTTAAAAAAAATAATTAACATAATATTTTTTAATTATTAGAAAAGGCTATAGCCTTTTCTTAAAAAAAATAATTAACATAATATTTTTTAATTATTAGAAAAGGCTATATATAGCCTTTTCTTAAAAAAAGCCTTTTTCTTAAAAAAAATAATTAACATAATATTTTTAAATTATTAGAAAAGGCTATATATTTTTTAATTATTAGAAAAGGCTATTATAGCCTTTTCTTAAAAAAAGCCTTTTTCTTAAAGAAAATAATTAACATAATATTTTTTAATTATTAGAAAAGGCTATTAACATAATATTTTTTAAATGTAAATATTCTGAAAAAATAAATAGCTTTTCTGTCCATATTTAATTAAATATTATCCATTTACCATAATCTTTTGATATAACTGGTGTTGTGGCCATCGAACTGTAATCAAAAAACGTAATATTCCATGGTTTTGCATTTTTATTCTTTTTCGAACTGTCATACATTATGACCGTATATTGCGTTCTACCCAAGTAAATGGATCTTGAAGTTGCCCAACCAATTCGTTCACCATCACCTCCATCTACCGAACCATCGAAGTCAACTTTTTCTCTTCTGCCCGACTTGGGATCAACTATAAACCATGTATCACTCTTTTTACCCGAATACAATATGCCGTCTGATGAACGACATGGTGCATTCGCCACTAATTGTGGTATTGTATAGGGTAACTTCTTCAAACTTCCCATATCACTTAACTGATATATGCTTCCATCACGAGGATCGGGCAAATACTGAGGCACATGGACATTCTGCTGCTGTTCAGACATTACAGGGGGGTCTTTAATATTTATAAAAATCGTTTATTAATTTATATATTAAGATTGTGAAAAGTAAAACTATGAATGTATAATAAACTTAACTCTGAAATTTAAAGGATCTCAAGGTAAATGTTCGCATTTCGCTGCGAGAACCCAAAAGAAAGCATTTAAAACTATCTTTGAAGTAAAAAATCTTTACAATAATCTGTTATTTTATAAATAAAGCATTACTAGGGTTTTTATTCGTTTAACCGTTAATTGTATAACTGATTAATTGTTCGATTCATTTGAAATTGGCTATTTTCGATTAAAGATTAAATCGGTTAATTTGGGTCGATTAACTGATTAAACATAATTTCATATTTTTTGTAGTGTTTGAAAATATTTTTTATCTGTTTGATTTAATCGAACGAAATTAACCGAAGCTATTCGAAGTGTTAAGTAATTGAAAAAAATCAAAAAACAGGAATCAAATGGCATAATGGAAGTTTTTATATAATGGTGAAACCCAGAAAAATTACTGAGAAACTGGATATTTTCTATTAAGGATTGTTTTCGATTTTCCTAACATCTTCAATGAGTGTATGACCTTTTTCCAAGCGAAATTGCATTAAAAGTAAAGAAAGTCGTTTAAGCCCTAAACATTTGAAGGAAATTCTTTCTTTAAAAGATTATTTTAAATCTTCTTAAACAATGAAACTAACTTATATAGGTACTAGTGCTTATTTCGTGAATGGTAACACTTAGCTCATGTCTGATTTGACAGATAATTAGTTTTATCCTTCCGCTGAACGAATATGGTTGTGTATACGCTTAAACAACGCTGGGAAATATTGCCTGCGATCGACTTACAGAAGATACCGATTTTGCCAAAAAAATCATCTTTTCAGATGAAGTTCATTTTGATCTTGGCGGGTATGTAAACAAGCAAAATTGTCGCATTTGGTGCACAGAAAACCCGCACGCATACATTGAAAAGCCGACGCACCCAAAACGAGTCACTGTTTGGTGCGGATTTTGGTCCAGAGGCATAATTGGGCCATTTTTCTTTGAAAATGAGCAAGGAGTGGCCGTTACAGTTGTCGGGCCATGTTGAACGAATTTTTGTTCACAAAAATTGAAGAGGCTATAGCCTTTTCTTAAAAAAAAGCCTTTTTCTTAAAAAAAATAATTAACATAATATTTTTTAATTAGAAAAGGCTATATATTTTTTAATTATTAGAAAAGGCTATAGCCTTTTCTTAAAAAAAAGCCTTTTTCTTAAAGAAAATAATTAACATAATATTTTTTAATTATTAGAAAAGCCTATTAACATAATATTTTTTAAATGTAAATATTCTGAAAAAATAAATAGCTTTTCCGTCCATATTTAATTAAATATTATCCATTTACCATAATCTTTTGATATAACTGGTGTTGTGGCCATCGAACTGTAATCAAAAAACGTAATATTCCATGGTTTTGCATTTTTATTCTTTTTCGAACTGTCATACATTATGACCGTATATTGCGTTCTACCCAAGTAAATGGATCTTGAAGTTGCCCAACCAATTCGTTCACCATCACCTCCATCTACCGAACCATCGAAGTCAACTTTTTCTCTTCTGCCCGACTTGGGATCAACTATAAACCATGTATCACTCTTTTTACCCGAATACAATATGCCGTCTGATGAACGACATGGTGCATTCGCCACTAATTGTGGTATTGTATAGGGTAACTTCTTCAAACTTCCCATATCACTTAACTGATATATGCTTCCATCACGAGGATCGGGCAAATACTGAGGCACATGGACATTCTGCTGCTGTTCAGACATTACAGGGGGGTCTTTAATATTTATAAAAATCGTTTATTAATTTATATATTAAGATTGTGAAAAGTAAAACTATGAATGTATAATAAACTTAACTCTGAAATTTAAAGGATCTCAAGGTAAATGTTCGCATTTCGCTGCGAGAACCCAAAAGAAAGCATTTAAAACTATCTTTGAAGTAAAAAATCTTTACAATAATCTGTTATTTTATAAATAAAGCATTACTAGGGTTTTTATTCGTTTAACCGTTAATTGTATAACTGATTAATTGTTCGATTCATTTGAAATTGGCTATTTTCGATTAAAGATTAAATCGGTTAATTTGGGTCGATTAACTGATTAAACATAATTTCATATTTTTTGTAGTGTTTGAAAATATTTT
This sequence comes from Gymnocheta viridis, assembly GCA_956483585.1. Classification (NCBI taxonomy): domain Eukaryota; kingdom Metazoa; phylum Arthropoda; class Insecta; order Diptera; family Tachinidae; genus Gymnocheta; species Gymnocheta viridis. Next base: position 5,090,197 of record OY101443.1, on the reverse strand, counting down.
TTATCTGTTTGATTTAATCGAACGAAATTAACCGAAGCTATTCGAAGTGTTAAGTAATTGAAAAAAATCAAAAAACAGGAATCAAATGGCATAATGGAAGTTTTTATATAATGGTGAAACCCAGAAAAATTACTGAGAAACTGGATATTTTCTATTAAGGATTGTTTTCGATTTTCCTAACATCTTCAATGAGTGTATGACCTTTTTCCAAGCGAAATTGCATTAAAAGTAAAGAAAGTCGTTTAAGCCCTAAACATTTGAAGGAAATTCTTTCTTTAAAAGATTATTTTAAATCTTCTTAAACAATGAAACTAACTTATATAGGTACTAGTGCTTATTTCGTGAATGGTAACACTTAGCTCATGTCTGATTTGACAGATAATTAGTTTTATCCTTCCGCTGAACGAATATGGTTGTGTATACGCTTAAACAACGCTGGGAAATATTGCCTGCGATCGACTTACAGAAGATACCGATTTTGCCAAAAAAAATCATCTTTTCAGATGAAGTTCATTTTGATGTTGGCGGGTATGTAAACAAGCAAAATTGTCGCATTTGGTGCACAGAAAACCCGCACGCATACATTGAAAAGCCGACGCACCCAAAACGAGTCACTGTTTGGTGCGGATTTTGGTCCAGAGGCATAATTGGGCCATTTTTCTTTGAAAATGAGCAAGGAGTGGCCGTTACAGTTGTCGGGCCATGTTGAACGAATTTTTGTTCACAAAAATTGAAGAGGCTATATATAGCCTTTTCTTAAAAAAAAGCCTTTTTCTTAAAAAAAATAATTAACATAATATTTTTTAATTAGAAAAAGCTATATATTTTTTAATTATTAGAAAAGGCTATAGCCTTTTCTTAAAAAAAAGCCTTTTTCTTAAAGAAAATAATTAACATAATATTTTTTAATTATTAGAAAAGCCTATTAACATAATATTTTTTAAATGTAAATATTCTGAAAAAATAAATAGCTTTTCCGTCCATATTTAATTAAATATTATCCATTTACCATAATCTTTTGATATAACTGGTGTTGTGGCCATCGAACTGTAATCAAAAAACGTAATATTCCATGGTTTTGCATTTTTATTCTTTTTCGAACTGTCATACATTATGACCGTATATTGCGTTCTACCCAAGTAAATGGATCTTGAAGTTGCCCAACCAATTCGTTCACCATCACCTCCATCTACCGAACCATCGAAGTCAACTTTTTCTCTTCTGCCCGACTTGGGATCAACTATAAACCATGTATCACTCTTTTTACCCGAATACAATATGCCGTCTGATGAACGACATGGTGCATTCGCCACTAATTGTGGTATTGTATAGGGTAACTTCTTCAAACTTCCCATATCACTTAACTGATATATGCTTCCATCACGAGGATCGGGCAAATACTGAGGCACATGGACATTCTGCTGCTGTTCAGACATTACAGGGGGGTCTTTAATATTTATAAAAATCGTTTATTAATTTATATATTAAGATTGTGAAAAGTAAAACTATGAATGTATAATAAACTTAACTCTGAAATTTAAAGGATCTCAAGGTAAATGTTCGCATTTCGCTGCGAGAACCCAAAAGAAAGCATTTAAAACTATCTTTGAAGTAAAAAATCTTTACAATAATCTGTTATTTTATAAATAAAGCATTACTAGGGTTTTTATTCGTTTAACCGTTAATTGTATAACTGATTAATTGTTCGATTCATTTGAAATTGGCTATTTTCGATTAAAGATTAAATCGGTTAATTTGGGTCGATTAACTGATTAAACATAATTTCATATTTTTTGTAGTGTTTGAAAATATTTTTTATCTGTTTGATTTAATCGAACGAAATTAACCGAAGCTATTCGAAGTGTTAAGTAATTGAAAAAAATCAAAAAACAGGAATCAAATGGCATAATGGAAGTTTTTATATAATGGTGAAACCCAGAAAAATTACTGAGAAACTGGATATTTTCTATTAAGGATTGTTTTCGATTTTCCTAACATCTTCAATGAGTGTATGACCTTTTTCCAAGCGAAATTGCATTAAAAGTAAAGAAAGTCGTTTAAGCCCTAAACATTTGAAGGAAATTCTTTCTTTAAAAGATTATTTTAAATCTTCTTAAACAATGAAACTAACTTATATAGGTACTAGTGCTTATTTCGTGAATGGTAACACTTAGCTCATGTCTGATTTGACAGATAATTAGTTTTATCCTTCCGCTGAACGAATATGGTTGTGTATACGCTTAAACAACGCTGGGAAATATTGCCTGCGATCGACTTACAGAAGATACCGATTTTGCCAAAAAAAATCATCTTTTCAGATGAAGTTCATTTTGATGTTGGCGGGTATGTAAACAAGCAAAATTGTCGCATTTGGTGCACAGAAAACCCGCACGCATACATTGAAAAGCCGACGCACCCAAAACGAGTCACTGTTTGGTGCGGATTTTGGTCCAGAGGCATAATTGGGCCATTTTTCTTTGAAAATGAGCAAGGAGTGGCCGTTACAGTTGTCGGGCCATGTTGAACGAATTTTTGTTCACAAAAATTGAAGAGGCTATATATAGCCTTTTCTTAAAAAAAAGCCTTTTTCTTAAAAAAAATAATTAACATAATATTTTTTAATTAGAAAAGGCTATATATTTTTTAATTATTAGAAAAGGCTATAGCCTTTTCTTAAAAAAAAGCCTTTTTCTTAAAAAAAATAATTAACATAATATTTTTTAATTATTAGAAAAGGCTATAGCCTTTTCTTAAAAAAAAGCCTTTTTCTTAAAAAAAATAATTAACATAATATTTTTTAATTATTAGAAAAGGCTATAGCCTTTTCTTAAAAAAAAGCCTTTTTCTTAAAAAAAATAATTAACATAATATTTTTTAATTAGAAAAGGCTATATATTTTTTAATTATTAGAAAAAAGGCCTTTTTCTTAAAGAAAATAATTAACATAATATTTTTTAATTATTAGAAAAGGCTATAATAGCCTTTTCTTAAAAAAAAGCCTTTTTCTTAAAAAAAATAATTAACATAATATTTTTTAATTATTAGAAAAGGCTATAGCCTTTTCTTAAAAAAAAGCCTTTTTCTTAAAAAAAATAATTAACATAATATTTTTTAATTATTAGAAAAGGCTATAGCCTTTTCTTAAAAAAAAGCCTTTTTCTTAAAAAAAATAATTAACATAATATTTTTTAATTAGAAAAGGCTATATATTTTTTAATTATTAGAAAAAAAGCCTTTTTCTTAAAGAAAATAATTAACATAATATTTTTTAATTATTAGAAAAGGCTATAATAGCCTTTTCTTAAAAAAAAGCCTTTTTCTTAAAAAAAATAATTAACATAATATTTTTTAATTATTAGAAAAGGCTATAGCCTTTTCTTAAAAAAAAGCCTTTTTTCTTAAAAAAAATAATTAACATAATATTTTTTAATTATTAGAAAAGGCTATAGCCTTTTCTTAAAAAAAAGCCTTTTTCTTAAAAAAAATAATTAACATAATATTTTTTAATTATTAGAAAAGGCTATAGCCTTTTCTTAAAAAAAAGCCTTTTTCTTAAAAAAAATAATTAACATAATATTTTTTAATTATTAGAAAAGGCTATATATTTTTTAATTATTAGAAAAGGCTATAGCCTTTTCTTAAAAAAAAGCCTTTTTCTTAAAAAAAATAATTAACATAATATTTTTTAATTATTAGAAAAGGCTATAGCCTTTTCTTAAAAAAAAGCCTTTTTCTTAAAAAAAATAATTAACATAATATTTTTTAATTATTAGAAAAGGCTATAGCCTTTTCTTAAAAAAAAGCCTTTTTCTTAAAGAAAATAATTAACATAATATTTTTTAATTATTAGAAAAGGCTATAGCCTTTTCTTAAAAAAAAGCCTTTTTCTTAAAAAAAATAAGTAACATAATATTTTTTAATTATTAGAAAAGGCTATAGCCTTTTCTTAAAAAAAAGCCTTTTTCTTAAAGAAAATAATTAACATAATATTTTTTAATTATTAGAAAAGGCTATAGCCTTTTCTTAAAAAAAAGCCTTTTTCTTAAAAAAAAATAATTAACATAATATTTTTTAATTAGAAAAGGCTATATATTTTTTAATTATTAGAAAAGGCTATAGCCTTTTCTTAAAAAAAAGCCTTTTTCTTAAAAAAAATAATTAACATAATATTTTTTAATTATTAGAAAAGGCTATAGCCTTTTCTTAAAAAAAAGCCTTTTTCTTAAAAAAAATAATTAACATAATATTTTTTAATTATTAGAAAAGGCTATAGCCTTTTCTTAAAAAAAAGCCTTTTTCTTAAAGAAAATAATTAACATAATATTTTTTAATTATTAGAAAAGGCTATAGCCTTTTCTTAAAAAAAAGCCTTTTTCTTAAAAAAAAATAATTAACATAATATTTTTAATTATTAGAAAAGGCTATAGCCTTTTCTTAAAAAAAGCCTTTTTCTTAAAAAAAATAATTAACATAATATTTTTTAATTATTAGAAAAGGCTATAGCCTTTTCTTAAAAAAAAGCCTTTTTCTTAAAAAAAATAATTAACATAATATTTTTTAATTAGAAAAGGCTATATATTTTTTAATTATTAGAAAAGGCTATAGCCTTTTCTTAAAAAAAAGCCTTTTTCTTAAAAAAAATAATTAACATAATATTTTTTAATTATTAGAAAAGGCTATAGCCTTTTCTTAAAAAAAAGCCTTTTTCTTAAAAAAAATAATTAACATAATATTTTTTAATTATTAGAAAAGGCTATTATAGCCTTTTCTTAAAAAAAAAGCCTTTTTCTTAAAAAAAATAATTAACATAATATTTTTTAATTATTAGAAAAGGCTATAGCCTCTTCTTAAAAAAAAGCCTTTTTCTTAAAAAAAATAATTAACATAATATTTTTTAATTATTAGAAAAGGCTATAGCCTCTTCTTAAAAAAAAGCCTTTTTCTTAAAAAAAATAATTAACATAATATTTTTTAATTATTAGAAAAGGCTATAGCCTTTTCTTAAAAAAAGCCTTTTTCTTAAAAAAAATAATTAACATAATATTTTTTAATTATTAGAAAAGGCTATATATTTTTTAATTATTAGAAAAGGCTACAGCCTTTTCTTAAAAAAAAGCCTTTTTCTTAAAGAAAATAATTAACATAATATTTTTTAATTATTAGAAAAGCCTATTAACATAATATTTTTTAAATGTAAATATTCTGAAAAAATAAATAGCTTTTCCGTCCATATTTAATTAAATATTATCCATTTACCATAATCTTTTGATATAACTGGTGTTGTGGCCATCGAACTGTAATCAAAAAACGTAATATTCCATGGTTTTGCATTTTTATTCTTTTTCGAACTGTCATACATTATGACCGTATATTGCGTTCTACCCAAGTAAATGGATCTTGAAGTTGCCCAACCAATTCGTTCACCATCACCTCCATCTACCGAACCATCGAAGTCAACTTTTTCTCTTCTGCCCGACTTGGGATCAACTATAAACCATGTATCACTCTTTTTACCCGAATACAATATGCCGTCTGATGAACGACATGGTGCATTCGCCACTAATTGTGGTATTGTATAGGGTAACTTCTTCAAACTTCCCATATCACTTAACTGATATATGCTTCCATCACGAGGATCGGGCAAATACTGAGGCACATGGACATTCTGCTGCTGTTCAGACATTACAGGGGGGTCTTTAATATTTATAAAAATCGTTTATTAATTTATATATTAAGATTGTGAAAAGTAAAACTATGAATGTATAATAAACTTAACTCTGAAATTTAAAGGATCTCAAGGTAAATGTTCGCATTTCGCTGCGAGAACCCAAAAGAAAGCATTTAAAACTATCTTTGAAGTAAAAAATCTTTACAATAATCTGTTATTTTATAAATAAAGCATTACTAGGGTTTTTATTCGTTTAACCGTTAATTGTATAACTGATTAATTGTTCGATTCATTTGAAATTGGCTATTTTCGATTAAAGATTAAATCGGTTAATTTGGGTCGATTAACTGATTAAACATAATTTCATATTTTTTGTAGTGTTTGAAAATATTTTTTATCTGTTTGATTTAATCGAACGAAATTAACCGAAGCTATTCGAAGTGTTAAGTAATTGAAAAAAATCAAAAAACAGGAATCAAATGGCATAATGGAAGTTTTTATATAATGGTGAAACCCAGAAAAATTACTGAGAAACTGGATATTTTCTATTAAGGATTGTTTTCGATTTTCCTAACATCTTCAATGAGTGTATGACCTTTTTCCAAGCGAAATTGCATTAAAAGTAAAGAAAGTCGTTTAAGCCCTAAACATTTGAAGGAAATTCTTTCTTTAAAAGATTATTTTAAATCTTCTTAAACAATGAAACTAACTTATATAGGTACTAGTGCTTATTTCGTGAATGGTAACACTTAGCTCATGTCTGATTTGACAGATAATTAGTTTTATCCTTCCGCTGAACGAATATGGTTGTGTATACGCTTAAACAACGCTGGGAAATATTGCCTGCGATCGACTTACAGAAGATACCGATTTTGCCAAAAAAAATCATCTTTTCAGATGAAGTTCATTTTGATGTTGGCGGGTATGTAAACAAGCAAAATTGTCGCATTTGGTGCACAGAAAACCCGCACGCATACATTGAAAAGCCGACGCACCCAAAACGAGTCACTGTTTGGTGCGGATTTTGGTCCAGAGGCATAATTGGGCCATTTTTCTTTGAAAATGAGCAAGGAGTGGCCGTTACAGTTGTCGGGCCATGTTGAACGAATTTTTGTTCACAAAAATTGAAGAGGCTATAGCCTTTTCTTAAAAAAAAGCCTTTTTCTTAAAAAAAATAATTAACATAATATTTTTTAATTAGAAAAGGCTATATATTTTTTAATTATTAGAAAAGGCTATAGCCTTTTCTTAAAAAAAAGCCTTTTTCTTAAAAAAAATAATTAACATAATATTTTTTAATTATTAGAAAAGGCTATTATAGCCTTTTCTTAAAAAAAAAGCCTTTTTCTTAAAAAAAATAATTAACATAATATTTTTTAATTAGAAAAGGCTATATATTTTTTAATTATTAGAAAAGGCTATAGCCTTTTCTTAAAAAAAAGCCTTTTTCTTAAAGAAAATAATTAACATAATATTTTTTAATTATTAGAAAAGGCTATAGCCTTTTCTTAAAAAAAAGCCTTTTTCTTAAAAAAAATAATTAACATAATATTTTTTAATTATTAGAAAAGGCTATAGCCTTTTCTTAAAAAAAAGCCTTTTTCTTAAAAAAAATAATTAACATAATATTTTTTAATTATTAGAAAAGGCTATAGCCTTTTCTTAAAAAAAAGCCTTTTTCTTAAAAAAAATAATTAACATAATATTTTTTAATTATTAGAAAAGGCTATAGCCTCTTCTTAAAAAAAAGCCTTTTTCTTAAAAAAAATAATTAACATAATATTTTTTAATTATTAGAAAAGGCTATAGCCTTTTCTTAAAAAAAAGCCTTTTTCTTAAAAAAAATAATTAACATAATATTTTTTAATTATTAGAAAAGGCTATTATAGCCTTTTCTTAAAAAAAAGCCTTTTTCTTAAAAAAAATAATTAACATAATATTTATTAATTATTAGAAAAGGCTATATATTTTTTAATTATTAGAAAAGGCTATAGCCTTTTCTTAAAAAAAAGCCTTTTTCTTAAAGAAAATAATTAACATAATATTTTTTAATTATTAGAAAAGGCTATAGCCTTTTCTTAAAAAAAAGCCTTTTTCTTAAAAAAAATAATTAACATAATATTTTTTAATTATTAGAAAAGGCTATAGCCTTTTCTTAAAAAAAGCCTTTTTCTTAAAGAAAATAATTAACATAATATTTTTTAATTATTAGAAAAGGCTATTATAGCCTTTTCTTAAAAAAAAGCCTTTTTCTTAAAAAAAATAATTAACATAATATTTTTTAATTATTAGAAAAGGCTATATATTTTTTAATTATTAGAAAAGGCTATAGCCTTTTCTTAAAAAAAAGCCTTTTTCTTAAAAAAAATAATTAACATAATATTTTTTAATTATTAGAAAAGGCTATATATAGCCTTTTCTTAAAAAAAAGCCTTTTTCTTAAAAAAAATAATTAACATAATATTTTTTAATTATTAGAAAAGGCTATATATATTTTAATTATTAGAAAAGGCTATTATAGCCTTTTCTTAAAAAAAAGCCTTTTTCTTAAAGAAAATAATTAACATAATATTTTTTAATTATTAGAAAAGGCTATAGCCTTTTCTTAAAAAAAAAGCCTTTTTCTTAAAAAAAATAATTAACATAATATTTTTTAATTATTAGAAAAGGCTATATAGCCTTTTCTTAAAAAAAGCCTTTTTCTTAAAAAAAATAATTAACATAATATTTTTTAATTATTAGAAAAGGCTATAGCCTTTTCTTAAAAAAAAAGCCTTTTTCTTAAAAAAAATAATTAACATAATATTTTTTAATTATTAGAAAAGGCTATAGCCTTTTCTTAAAAAAAGCCTTTTTCTTAAAAAAAATAATTAACATAATATTTTTTAATTATTAGAAAAGGCTATAGCCTCTTCTTAAAAAAAGCCTTTTTCTTAAAAAAAATAATTAACATAATATTTTTTAATTATTAGAAAAGGCTATAGCCTTTTCTTAAAAAAAAGCCTTTTTCTTAAAAAAAATAATTAACATAATATTTTTTAATTATTAGAAAAGGCTATATATAGCCTTTTCTTAAAAAAAAGCCTTTTTCTTAAAAAAAATAATTAACATAATATTTTTTAATTATTAGAAAAGGCTATAGCCTTTTCTTAAAAAAAAGCCTTTTTCTTAAAAAAAATAATTAACATAATATTTTTTAATTATTAGAAAAGGCTATATATTTTTTAATTATTAGAAAAGGCTATAGCCTTTTCTTAAAAAAAGCCTTTTTCTTAAAGAAAATAATTAACATAATATTTTTTAATTATTAGAAAAGGCTATAGCCTTTTCTTAAAAAAAAGCCTTTTTCTTAAAAAAAATAATTAACATAATATTTTTTAATTATTAGAAAAGGCTATAATAGCCTTTTCTTAAAAAAAAGCCTTTTTCTTAAAAAAAATAATTAACATAATATTTTTTAATTATTAGAAAAGGCTATAGCCTTTTCTTAAAAAAAAGCCTTTTTCTTAAAAAAAATAATTATCATAATATTTTTTAATTATTAGAAAAGGCTATATAGCCTTTTCTTAAAAAAAGCCTTTTTCTTAAAAAAAATAATTAACATAATATTTTTTAATTATTAGAAAAGGCTATAGCCTTTTCTTAAAAAAAAGCCTTTTTCTTAAAAAAAATAATTAACATAATATTTTTTAATTATTAGAAAAGGCTATAGCCTTTTCTTAAAAAAAAGCCTTTTTCTTAAAAAAAATAATTAACATAATATTTTTTAATTATTAGAAAAGGCTATATATATTTTAATTATTAGAAAAGGCTATAGCCTTTTCTTAAAAAAAAGCCTTTTTCTTAAAGAAAATAATTAACATAATATTTTTTAATTATTAGAAAAGGCTATAATAGCCTTTTCTTAAAAAAAAGCCTTTTTCTTAAAAAAAATAATTAACATAATATTTTTTAATTATTAGAAAAGGCTATAATAGCCTTTTCTTAAAAAAAAGCCTTTTTCTTAAAAAAAATAATTAACATAATATTTTTTAATTATTAGAAAAGGCTATAGCCTTTTCTTAAAAAAAAGCCTTTTTCTTAAAAATGTTAAAAGTATGGCAACACAATGATAGTTTGGTTTCCTTCTATACAACACAACTATGCTTTTATTATCTTTTATTTTCTTATTTTATCTGTCATATGAGTTAGTAATAAACCAACCCTCAATGCAATAGCATCAAACTTTGTGTTTTTATTAAGCCGCGAACATTAAATATTAACAGGTTATGGGCCCAGGCAGCCAAGTGGACAAGTCGTTATTTTAAATACATAAATAAATTTCTGTGTGAAATTATTAAACGAAGAAAAAAGAAAATTGAATTAATAATCTGTGTGAGATATTGTATTTTTTGTCATGAATTCTATTATGCAAATAGAGAAGTTGGGCGATACCAACTATGCTACATGGTGTGTCCAAATGAAGAGCGTCCTGGTACATTCGGACTTATGGGCAATTACTTCAGGTAAAGAGATGAAACCTGAAAGCTGCACAACTGGGGAAGCACTTGCTTTTGAAAATAAAGATGAAAAAGCTTTAGCGTCAATTTTACTTTGTGTAAAGCCGGGTCAAATAAATCACATTAAAATATGTAGCAGTGCATCCCAAGCCTGGAAAAAACTTCAAGAGATTCATCAACCCAAAGGACCTGCTCGGAAGATAATGATCTTCAAGAAACTTTTATATATGAGGATGGCTGATGATGGTAAGATTGTAGATCATGTAAATGACTTTATGAACGCTGTGGAAAGCATGGTTGAGGTGGATGTCAATATACCAGATGAAATGTTAACAATAATACTTTTGTCAAGTCTTCCAAAGAGCTACGAAAATTTTGTGGTGGCAATTGAAGCCAGAGATAACTTACCAACATTTAGCGCATTAAAAATAAAGTTGTTGGAAGTTTCGTACATTAAAAAACTTTTATCGGAACTACATTTTCAACATCAAGGTCCCATGACAGTTTACAATGACAACCAGAGCGCTCAGTGTTTGGTAAAGAATCCTGTGTATCATTCTAGGAGCAAACATATTTCAATAAAATATCATCATGTACGAGACATGTTCACCAAGGGCGAAATTAAAGTAGTTTACATACCAACAAATGAAATGATGTCTGATATTTTGACGAAAAATTTATGCAAAATGAAACATTGTCAGTTTACGAAATCTATGGGCTTGTATTGAAATTGATATTATAATGAATTTATAATTTTTATTATGTTTTTTTTTGTTTTGTTTTATGTTTATATTTTTTGGAAGTGTAATTGTGTTGAGAAGGAGTGTTAAAAGTATGGCAACACAATGATAGTTTGGTTTCCTTCTATACAACACAACTATGCTTTTATTATCTTTTTCCGGGAATTTACTTTCGTACAAAAACAAACCATTCTGATTTTCCGCCCTTAAAATGCATTTGTTGTTTTTGTTTTTTATTGTCACACAATTCTTGTTAAATATTACACACATACCACCGTCTACTGCTTTACTTACTGATATGAAATTATTTTGTATTTCTTTTACATGCAAGACGTTTTTTAATGTTATTTGCGTATTAAAAATATGAATGTCGCCACGACCGATCGCATTAACACACATGTTATTTGGAAGCATAACCTTTTCTTTTATATATATATAGCCTTTTCTTTTGGAGCGTTACTAAAACGCCAATAAAAAAAGACATGTGGCACTCGAGAACTTGCGCGGCAAACCTATTGCATATTAAATTAAAAAAAATAATTAACATAATTTTTTTTAATTATTAGAAAAGGCTATAGCCTTTTCTTTTGGAGCGTTACTAAAACGCCAATAAAAAAAGACATGTGGCACTCGAGAACTGCCGCGGCAAACCTATTGCATATTAAATTAAAAAAAATAATTAACATAATTTTTTTTAATTTTTAGAAAAGGCTATATATAGCTTTTTCTTTTGGAGCGTTACTAAAACGCCAATAAAAAAAGACATGTGGCACTCGAGAACTTGCGCGGCAAACCTATTGCATATTAAATTAAAAAAAATAATTAACATAATTTTTTTTAATTATTAGAAAAGGCTATATATAGCTTTTTCTTTTGGAGCGTTACTAAAACGCCAATAAAAAAAGACATGTGGCACTCGAGAACTGCCGCGGCAAACCTATTGCATATTAAATTTAAAAAAATAATTAACATAATTTTTTTTAATTTTTAGAAAAGGCTATATATAGCTTTTTCTTTTGGAGCGTTACTAAAACGCCAATAAAAAAGACATGTGGCACTCGAGAACTTGCGCGGCAAACCTATTGCATATTAAATTAAAAAAAATAATTAACATAATTTTTTTTAATTATTAGAAAAGGCTATAGCCTTTTCTTTTGGAGCGTTACTAAAACGCCAATAAAAAAAGACATGTGGCACTCGAGAACTGCCGCGGCAAACCTATTGCATATTAAATTAAAAAAAATAATTAACATAATTTTTTTTAATTATTAGAAAAGGCTATATATAGCTTTTTCTTTTGGAGCGTTACTAAAACGCCAATAAAAAAAGACATGTGGCACTAGAGAACTTTCGCGGCAAACCTATTGCATATTAAATTAAAAAAAATAATTAACATAATTTTCTTTAATTATTAGAAAAGGCTATATATAGCCTTTTCTTTTGGAGCGTTACTAAAACGCCAATAAAAAAAGACATGTGGCACTAGAGAACTGCCGCGGCAAACCTATTGCATATTAAATTAAAAAAAATAATTAACATAATTTTTTTTAATTATTAGAAAAGGCTATAGCCTTTTCTTTTGGAGCGTTACTAAAACGCCAATAAAAAAAGACATGTGGCACTCGAGAACTGCCGCGGCAAACCTATTGCATATTAAATTAAAAAAAATAATTAACATAATTTTTTTTAATTATTAGAAAAGGCTATATATAGCTTTTTCTTTTGGAGCGTTACTAAAACGCCAATAAAAAAAGACATGTGGCACTAGAGAACTTTCGCGGCAAACCTATTGCATATTAAATTAAAAAAAATAATTAACATAATTTTCTTTAATTATTAGAAAAGGCTATATATAGCCTTTTCTTTTGGAGCGTTACTAAAACGCCAATAAAAAAAGACATGTGGCACTAGAGAACTGCCGCGGCAAACCTATTGCATATTAAATTAAAAAAAATAATTAACATAATTTTTTTTAATTATTAGAAAAGGCTATATATAGCTTTTTCTTTTGGAGCGTTACTAAAACGCCAATAAAAAAAGACATGTGGCACTAGAGAACTTTCGCGCCAAACCTATTGCATATTAAATTAAAAAAAATAATTAACATAATTTTCTTTAATTATTAGAAAAGGCTATATATAGCCTTTTCTTTTGGAGCGTTACTAAAACGCCAATAAAAAAAGACATGTGGCACTAGAGAACTGCCGCGGCAAACCTATTGCATATTAAATTAAAAAAAATAATTAACATAATTTTTTTTAATTATTAGAAAAGGCTATAGCCTTTTCTTTTGGAGCGTTACTAAAACGCCAATAAAAAAAGACATGTGGCACTCGAGAACTGCCGCGGCAAACCTATTGCATATTAAATTAAAAAAAATAATTAACATAATTTTTTTTAATTTTTAGAAAAGGCTATATATAGCTTTTTCTTTTGGAGCGTTACTAAAACGCCAATAAAAAAAGACATGTGGCACTCGAGAACTTGCGCGGCAAACCTATTGCATATTAAATTAAAAAAAATAATTAACATAATTTTTTTTAATTATTAGAAAAGGCTATATATAGCTTTTTCTTTTGGAGCGTTACTAAAACGCCAATAAAAAAAGACATGTGGCACTCGAGAACTTGCGCGGCAAACCTATTGCATATTAAATTAAAAAAAATAATTAACATAATTTTTTTTAATTATTAGAAAAGGCTATAGCCTTTTCTTTTGGAGCGTTACTAAAACGCCAATAAAAAAAGACATGTGGCACTCGAGAACTGCCGCGGCAAACCTATTGCATATTAAATTTAAAAAAATAATTAACATAATTTTTTTTAATTTTTAGAAAAGGCTATATATAGCTTTTTCTTTTGGAGCGTTACTAAAACGCCAATAAAAAAAGACATGTGGCACTCGAGAACTGCCGCGGCAAAGCTATTGCATATTAAATTTAAAAAAATAATTAACATAATTTTTTTTAATTTTTAGAAAAGGCTATATATAGCTTTTTCTTTTGGAGCGTTACTAAAACGCCAATAAAAAAGACATGTGGCACTCGAGAACTTGCGCGGCAAACCTATTGCATATTAAATTAAAAAAAATAATTAACATAATTTTTTTTAATTATTAGAAAAGGCTATATATAGCCTTTTCTTTTGGAGCGTTACTAAAACGCCAATAAAAAAAAGACATGTGGCACTAGAGAACTGCCGCGGCAAACCTATTGCATATTAAATTAAAAAAAATAATTAACATAATTTTTTTTAATTATTAGAAAAGGCTATAGCCTTTTCTTTTGGAGCGTTACTAAAACGCCAATAAAAAAAGACATGTGGCACTAGAGAACTTTCGCGGCAAACCTATTGCATATTAAATTAAAAAAAATAATTAACATAATTTTCTTTAATTATTAGAAAAGGCTATATATAGCCTTTTCTTTTGGAGCGTTACTAAAACGCCAATAAAAAAAGACATGTGGCACTAGAGAACTGCCGCGGCAAACCTATTGCATATTAAATTAAAAAAAATAATTAACATAATTTTTTTTAATTATTAGAAAAGGCTATAGCCTTTTCTTTTGGAGCGTTACTAAAACGCCAATAAAAAAAGACATGTGGCACTCGAGAACTGCCGCGGCAAACCTATTGCATATTAAATTAAAAAAAATAATTAACATAATTTTTTTTAATTATTAGAAAAGGCTATATATAGCTTTTTCTTTTGGAGCGTTACTAAAACGCCAATAAAAAAAGACATGTGGCACTCGAGAACTTGCGCGGCAAACCTATTGCATATTAAATTAAAAAAAATAATTAACATAATTTTTTTTTAATTATTAGAAAAGGCTATAGCCTTTTCTTTTGGAGCGTTACTAAAACGCCAATAAAAAAAGACATGTGGCACTCGAGAACTGCCGCGGCAAACCTATTGCATATTAAATTAAAAAAAATAATTAACATAATTTTTTTTAATTATTAGAAAAGGCTATAAGCCTCTTCTTAAAAAAAGCCTTTTTCTTAAAAAAAATAATTAACATAATATTTTTTAATTATTAGAAAAGGCTATAGCCTTTTCTTAAAAAAAAGCCTTTTTCTTAAAAAAAATAATTAACATAATATTTTTTAATTATTAGAAAAGGCTATATATAGCCTTTTCTTAAAAAAAAGCCTTTTTCTTAAAAAAAATAATTAACATAATATTTTTTAATTATTAGAAAAGGCTATAGCCTTTTCTTAAAAAAAAAGCCTTTTTCTTAAAAAAAATAATTAACATAATATTTTTTAATTATTAGAAAAGGCTATATATTTTTTAATTATTAGAAAAGGCTATAGCCTTTTCTTAAAAAAAGCCTTTTTCTTAAAGAAAATAATTAACATAATATTTTTTAATTATTAGAAAAGGCTATAGCCTTTTCTTAAAAAAAAGCCTTTTTCTTAAAAAAAATAATTAACATAATATTTTTTAATTATTAGAAAAGGCTATAATAGCCTTTTCTTAAAAAAAAGCCTTTTTCTTAAAAAAAATAATTAACATAATATTTTTTAATTATTAGAAAAGGCTATAGCCTTTTCTTAAAAAAAAGCCTTTTTCTTAAAAAAAATAATTATCATAATATTTTTTAATTATTAGAAAAGGCTATATAGCCTTTTCTTAAAAAAAGCCTTTTTCTTAAAAAAAATAATTAACATAATATTTTTTAATTATTAGAAAAGGCTATAGCCTTTTCTTAAAAAAAAGCCTTTTTCTTAAAAAAAATAATTAACATAATATTTTTTAATTATTAGAAAAGGCTATAGCCTTTTCTTAAAAAAAAGCCTTTTTCTTAAAAAAAATAATTAACATAATATTTTTTAATTATTAGAAAAGGCTATATATATTTTAATTATTAGAAAAGGCTATAGCCTTTTCTTAAAAAAAAGCCTTTTTCTTAAAGAAAATAATTAACATAATATTTTTTAATTATTAGAAAAGGCTATAATAGCCTTTTCTTAAAAAAAAGCCTTTTTCTTAAAAAAAATAATTAACATAATATTTTTTAATTATTAGAAAAGGCTATAGCCTTTTCTTAAAAAAAAGCCTTTTTCTTAAAAAAAATAATTAACATAATATTTTTTAATTATTAGAAAAGGCTATAGCCTTTTCTTAAAAAAAAGCCTTTTTCTTAAAAATGTTAAAAGTATGGCAACACAATGATAGTTTGGTTTCCTTCTATACAACACAACTATGCTTTTATTATCTTTTATTTTCTTATTTTATCTGTCATATGAGTTAGTAATAAACCAACCCTCAATGCAATAGCATCAAACTTTGTGTTTTTATTAAGCCGCGAACATTAAATATTAACAGGTTATGGGCCCAGGCAGCCAAGTGGACAAGTCGTTATTTTAAATACATAAATAAATTTCTGTGTGAAATTATTAAACGAAGAAAAAAGAAAATTGAATTAATAATCTGTGTGAGATATTGTATTTTTTGTCATGAATTCTATTATGCAAATAGAGAAGTTGGGCGATACCAACTATGCTACATGGTGTGTCCAAATGAAGAGCGTCCTGGTACATTCGGACTTATGGGCAATTACTTCAGGTAAAGAGATGAAACCTGAAAGCTGCACAACTGGGGAAGCACTTGCTTTTGAAAATAAAGATGAAAAAGCTTTAGCGTCAATTTTACTTTGTGTAAAGCCGGGTCAAATAAATCACATTAAAATATGTAGCAGTGCATCCCAAGCCTGGAAAAAACTTCAAGAGATTCATCAACCCAAAGGACCTGCTCGGAAGATAATGATCTTCAAGAAACTTTTATATATGAGGATGGCTGATGATGGTAAGATTGTAGATCATGTAAATGACTTTATGAACGCTGTGGAAAGCATGGTTGAGGTGGATGTCAATATACCAGATGAAATGTTAACAATAATACTTTTGTCAAGTCTTCCAAAGAGCTACGAAAATTTTGTGGTGGCAATTGAAGCCAGAGATAACTTACCAACATTTAGCGCATTAAAAATAAAGTTGTTGGAAGTTTCGTACATTAAAAAACTTTTATCGGAACTACATTTTCAACATCAAGGTCCCATGACAGTTTACAATGACAACCAGAGCGCTCAGTGTTTGGTAAAGAATCCTGTGTATCATTCTAGGAGCAAACATATTTCAATAAAATATCATCATGTACGAGACATGTTCACCAAGGGCGAAATTAAAGTAGTTTACATACCAACAAATGAAATGATGTCTGATATTTTGACGAAAAATTTATGCAAAATGAAACATTGTCAGTTTACGAAATCTATGGGCTTGTATTGAAATTGATATTATAATGAATTTATAATTTTTATTATGTTTTTTTTTGTTTTGTTTTATGTTTATATTTTTTGGAAGTGTAATTGTGTTGAGAAGGAGTGTTAAAAGTATGGCAACACAATGATAGTTTGGTTTCCTTCTATACAACACAACTATGCTTTTATTATCTTTTTCCGGGAATTTACTTTCGTACAAAAACAAACCATTCTGATTTTCCGCCCTTAAAATGCATTTGTTGTTTTTGTTTTTTATTGTCACACAATTCTTGTTAAATATTACACACATACCACCGTCTACTGCTTTACTTACTGATATGAAATTATTTTGTATTTCTTTTACATGCAAGACGTTTTTTAATGTTATTTGCGTATTAAAAATATGAATGTCGCCACGACCGATCGCATTAACACACATGTTATTTGGAAGCATAACCTTTTCTTTTATATATATATAGCCTTTTCTTTTGGAGCGTTACTAAAACGCCAATAAAAAAAGACATGTGGCACTCGAGAACTTGCGCGGCAAACCTATTGCATATTAAATTAAAAAAAATAATTAACATAATTTTTTTTAATTATTAGAAAAGGCTATAGCCTTTTCTTTTGGAGCGTTACTAAAACGCCAATAAAAAAAGACATGTGGCACTCGAGAACTGCCGCGGCAAACCTATTGCATATTAAATTAAAAAAAATAATTAACATAATTTTTTTTAATTTTTAGAAAAGGCTATATATAGCTTTTTCTTTTGGAGCGTTACTAAAACGCCAATAAAAAAAGACATGTGGCACTCGAGAACTTGCGCGGCAAACCTATTGCATATTAAATTAAAAAAAATAATTAACATAATTTTTTTTAATTATTAGAAAAGGCTATATATAGCTTTTTCTTTTGGAGCGTTACTAAAACGCCAATAAAAAAAGACATGTGGCACTCGAGAACTGCCGCGGCAAACCTATTGCATATTAAATTTAAAAAAATAATTAACATAATTTTTTTTAATTTTTAGAAAAGGCTATATATAGCTTTTTCTTTTGGAGCGTTACTAAAACGCCAATAAAAAAGACATGTGGCACTCGAGAACTTGCGCGGCAAACCTATTGCATATTAAATTAAAAAAAATAATTAACATAATTTTTTTTAATTATTAGAAAAGGCTATAGCCTTTTCTTTTGGAGCGTTACTAAAACGCCAATAAAAAAAGACATGTGGCACTCGAGAACTGCCGCGGCAAACCTATTGCATATTAAATTAAAAAAAATAATTAACATAATTTTTTTTAATTATTAGAAAAGGCTATATATAGCTTTTTCTTTTGGAGCGTTACTAAAACGCCAATAAAAAAAGACATGTGGCACTAGAGAACTTTCGCGGCAAACCTATTGCATATTAAATTAAAAAAAATAATTAACATAATTTTCTTTAATTATTAGAAAAGGCTATATATAGCCTTTTCTTTTGGAGCGTTACTAAAACGCCAATAAAAAAAGACATGTGGCACTAGAGAACTGCCGCGGCAAACCTATTGCATATTAAATTAAAAAAAATAATTAACATAATTTTTTTTAATTATTAGAAAAGGCTATAGCCTTTTCTTTTGGAGCGTTACTAAAACGCCAATAAAAAAAGACATGTGGCACTCGAGAACTGCCGCGGCAAACCTATTGCATATTAAATTAAAAAAAATAATTAACATAATTTTTTTTAATTATTAGAAAAGGCTATATATAGCTTTTTCTTTTGGAGCGTTACTAAAACGCCAATAAAAAAAGACATGTGGCACTAGAGAACTTTCGCGGCAAACCTATTGCATATTAAATTAAAAAAAATAATTAACATAATTTTCTTTAATTATTAGAAAAGGCTATATATAGCCTTTTCTTTTGGAGCGTTACTAAAACGCCAATAAAAAAAGACATGTGGCACTAGAGAACTGCCGCGGCAAACCTATTGCATATTAAATTAAAAAAAATAATTAACATAATTTTTTTTAATTATTAGAAAAGGCTATATATAGCTTTTTCTTTTGGAGCGTTACTAAAACGCCAATAAAAAAAGACATGTGGCACTAGAGAACTTTCGCGCCAAACCTATTGCATATTAAATTAAAAAAAATAATTAACATAATTTTCTTTAATTATTAGAAAAGGCTATATATAGCCTTTTCTTTTGGAGCGTTACTAAAACGCCAATAAAAAAAGACATGTGGCACTAGAGAACTGCCGCGGCAAACCTATTGCATATTAAATTAAAAAAAATAATTAACATAATTTTTTTTAATTATTAGAAAAGGCTATAGCCTTTTCTTTTGGAGCGTTACTAAAACGCCAATAAAAAAAGACATGTGGCACTCGAGAACTGCCGCGGCAAACCTATTGCATATTAAATTAAAAAAAATAATTAACATAATTTTTTTTAATTTTTAGAAAAGGCTATATATAGCTTTTTCTTTTGGAGCGTTACTAAAACGCCAATAAAAAAAGACATGTGGCACTCGAGAACTTGCGCGGCAAACCTATTGCATATTAAATTAAAAAAAATAATTAACATAATTTTTTTTAATTATTAGAAAAGGCTATATATAGCTTTTTCTTTTGGAGCGTTACTAAAACGCCAATAAAAAAAGACATGTGGCACTCGAGAACTTGCGCGGCAAACCTATTGCATATTAAATTAAAAAAAATAATTAACATAATTTTTTTTAATTATTAGAAAAGGCTATAGCCTTTTCTTTTGGAGCGTTACTAAAACGCCAATAAAAAAAGACATGTGGCACTCGAGAACTGCCGCGGCAAACCTATTGCATATTAAATTTAAAAAAATAATTAACATAATTTTTTTTAATTTTTAGAAAAGGCTATATATAGCTTTTTCTTTTGGAGCGTTACTAAAACGCCAATAAAAAAAGACATGTGGCACTCGAGAACTGCCGCGGCAAAGCTATTGCATATTAAATTTAAAAAAATAATTAACATAATTTTTTTTAATTTTTAGAAAAGGCTATATATAGCTTTTTCTTTTGGAGCGTTACTAAAACGCCAATAAAAAAGACATGTGGCACTCGAGAACTTGCGCGGCAAACCTATTGCATATTAAATTAAAAAAAATAATTAACATAATTTTTTTTAATTATTAGAAAAGGCTATATATAGCCTTTTCTTTTGGAGCGTTACTAAAACGCCAATAAAAAAAAGACATGTGGCACTAGAGAACTGCCGCGGCAAACCTATTGCATATTAAATTAAAAAAAATAATTAACATAATTTTTTTTAATTATTAGAAAAGGCTATAGCCTTTTCTTTTGGAGCGTTACTAAAACGCCAATAAAAAAAGACATGTGGCACTAGAGAACTTTCGCGGCAAACCTATTGCATATTAAATTAAAAAAAATAATTAACATAATTTTCTTTAATTATTAGAAAAGGCTATATATAGCCTTTTCTTTTGGAGCGTTACTAAAACGCCAATAAAAAAAGACATGTGGCACTAGAGAACTGCCGCGGCAAACCTATTGCATATTAAATTAAAAAAAATAATTAACATAATTTTTTTTAATTATTAGAAAAGGCTATAGCCTTTTCTTTTGGAGCGTTACTAAAACGCCAATAAAAAAAGACATGTGGCACTCGAGAACTGCCGCGGCAAACCTATTGCATATTAAATTAAAAAAAATAATTAACATAATTTTTTTTAATTATTAGAAAAGGCTATATATAGCTTTTTCTTTTGGAGCGTTACTAAAACGCCAATAAAAAAAGACATGTGGCACTCGAGAACTTGCGCGGCAAACCTATTGCATATTAAATTAAAAAAAATAATTAACATAATTTTTTTTTAATTATTAGAAAAGGCTATAGCCTTTTCTTTTGGAGCGTTACTAAAACGCCAATAAAAAAAGACATGTGGCACTCGAGAACTGCCGCGGCAAACCTATTGCATATTAAATTAAAAAAAATAATTAACATAATTTTTTTTAATTATTAGAAAAGGCTATAGCCTTTTCTTTTGGAGCGTTACTAAAACGCCAATAAAAAAAGACATGTGGCACTCGAGAACTGCCGCGGCAAACCTATTGCATATTAAATTAAAAAAAATAATTAACATAATTTTTTTTAATTATTAGAAAAGGCTATATATAGCTTTTTCTTTTGGAGCGTTACTAAAACGCCAATAAAAAAAGACATGTGGCACTAGAGAACTTTCGCGGCAAACCTATTGCATATTAAATTAAAAAAAATAATTAACATAATTTTCTTTAATTATTAGAAAAGGCTATATATAGCCTTTTCTTTTGGAGCGTTACTAAAACGCCAATAAAAAAAGACATGTGGCACTAGAGAACTGCCGCGGCAAACCTATTGCATATTAAATTAAAAAAAATAATTAACATAATTTTTTTTAATTATTAGAAAAGGCTATAGCCTTTTCTTTTGGAGCGTTACTAAAACGCCAATAAAAAAAGACATGTGGCACTCGAGAACTGCCGCGGCAAACCTATTGCATATTAAATTAAAAAAAATAATTAACATAATTTTTTTTAATTATTAGAAAAGGCTATATATAGCTTTTTCTTTTGGAGCGTTACTAAAACGCCAATAAAAAAAGACATGTGGCACTAGAGAACTTTCGCGGCAAACCTATTGCATATTAAATTAAAAAAAATAATTAACATAATTTTCTTTAATTATTAGAAAAGGCTATATATAGCCTTTTCTTTTGGAGCGTTACTAAAACGCCAATAAAAAAAGACATGTGGCACTAGAGAACTGCCGCGGCAAACCTATTGCATATTAAATTTAAAAAAATAATTAACATAATTTTTTTTAATTTTTAGAAAAGGCTATATATAGCTTTTTCTTTTGGAGCGTTACTAAAACGCCAATAAAAAAAGACATGTGGCACTCGAGAACTGCCGCGGCAAACCTATTGCATATTAAATTTAAAAAAATAATTAACATAATTTTCTTTAATTATTAGAAAAGGCTATATATAGCCTTTTCTTTTGGAGCGTTACTAAAACGCCAATAAAAAAAGACATGTGGCACTAGAGAACTGCCGCGGCAAACCTATTGCATATTAAATTAAAAAAAATAATTAACATAATTTTTTTTAATTTTTAGAAAAGGCTATATATAGCTTTTTCTTTTGGAGCGTTACTAAAACGCCAATAAAAAAAGACATGTGGCACTCGAGAACTGCCGCGGCAAACCTATTGCATATTAAATTTAAAAAAATAATTAACATAATTTTCTTTAATTATTAGAAAAGGCTATATATAGCCTTTTCTTTTGGAGCGTTACTAAAACGCCAATAAAAAAAGACATGTGGCACTAGAGAACTGCCGCGGCAAACCTATTGCATATTAAATTAAAAAAAATAATTAACATAATTTTTTTTAATTTTTAGAAAAGGCTATATATAGCTTTTTCTTTTGGAGCGTTACTAAAACGCCAATAAAAAAAGACATGTGGCACTCGAGAACTGCCGCGGCAAACCTATTGCATATTAAATTTAAAAAAATAATTAACATAATTTTTTTTAATTTTTAGAAAAGGCTATATATAGCTTTTTCTTTTGGAGCGTTACTAAAACGCCAATAAAAAAGACATGTGGCACTCGAGAACTTGCGCGGCAAACCTATTGCATATTAAATTAAAAAAAATAATTAACATAATTTTTTTTAATTATTAGAAAAGGCTATAGCCTTTTCTTTTGGAGCGTTACTAAAACGCCAATAAAAAAAGACATGTGGCACTAGAGAACTGCCGCGGCAAACCTATTGCATATTAAATTAAAAAAAATAATTAACATAATTTTTTTTAATTATTAGAAAAGGCTATAGCCTTTTCTTTTGGAGCGTTACTAAAACGCCAATAAAAAAAGACATGTGGCACTCGAGAACTGCCGCGGCAAACCTATTGCATATTAAATTAAAAAAAATAATTAACATAATTTTTTTTAATTATTAGAAAAGGCTATATATAGCTTTTTCTTTTGGAGCGTTACTAAAACGCCAATAAAAAAAGACATGTGGCACTAGAGAACTTTCGCGGCAAACCTATTGCATATTAAATTAAAAAAAATAATTAACATAATTTTCTTTAATTATTAGAAAAGGCTATATATAGCCTTTTCTTTTGGAGCGTTACTAAAACGCCAATAAAAAAAGACATGTGGCACTAGAGAACTGCCGCGGCAAACCTATTGCATATTAAATTAAAAAAAATAATTAACATAATTTTTTTTAATTATTAGAAAAGGCTATAGCCTTTTCTTTTGGAGCGTTACTAAAACGCCAATAAAAAAAGACATGTGGCACTCGAGAACTGCCGCGGCAAACCTATTGCATATTAAATTAAAAAAAATAATTAACATAATTTTTTTTAATTATTAGAAAAGGCTATATATAGCTTTTTCTTTTGGAGCGTTACTAAAACGCCAATAAAAAAAGACATGTGGCACTAGAGAACTTTCGCGGCAAACCTATTGCATATTAAATTAAAAAAAATAATTAACATAATTTTCTTTAATTATTAGAAAAGGCTATATATAGCCTTTTCTTTTGGAGCGTTACTAAAACGCCAATAAAAAAAGACATGTGGCACTAGAGAACTGCCGCGGCAAACCTATTGCATATTAAATTAAAAAAAATAATTAACATAATTTTTTTTAATTATTAGAAAAGGCTATAGCCTTTTCTTTTGGAGCGTTACTAAAACGCCAATAAAAAAAGACATGTGGCACTCGAGAACTGCCGCGGCAAACCTATTGCATATTAAATTAAAAAAAATAATTAACATAATTTTTTTTAATTATTAGAAAAGGCTATATATAGCTTTTTCTTTTGGAGCGTTACTAAAACGCCAATAAAAAAAGACATGTGGCACTAGAGAACTTTCGCGGCAAACCTATTGCATATTAAATTAAAAAAAATAATTAACATAATTTTCTTTAATTATTAGAAAAGGCTATATATAGCCTTTTCTTTTGGAGCGTTACTAAAACGCCAATAAAAAAAGACATGTGGCACTAGAGAACTGCCGCGGCAAACCTATTGCATATTAAATTAAAAAAAATAATTAACATAATTTTTTTTAATTATTAGAAAAGGCTATAGCCTTTTCTTTTGGAGCGTTACTAAAACGCCAATAAAAAAAGACATGTGGCACTCGAGAACTGCCGCGGCAAACCTATTGCATATTAAATTAAAAAAAATAATTAACATAATTTTTTTTAATTATTAGAAAAGGCTATATATAGCTTTTTCTTTTGGAGCGTTACTAAAACGCCAATAAAAAAAGACATGTGGCACTAGAGAACTTTCGCGGCAAACCTATTGCATATTAAATTAAAAAAAATAATTAACATAATTTTCTTTAATTATTAGAAAAGGCTATATATAGCCTTTTCTTTTGGAGCGTTACTAAAACGCCAATAAAAAAAGACATGTGGCACTAGAGAACTGCCGCGGCAAACCTATTGCATATTAAATTAAAAAAAATAATTAACATAATTTTTTTTAATTTTTAGAAAAGGCTATATATAGCTTTTTCTTTTGGAGCGTTACTAAAACGCCAATAAAAAAAGACATGTGGCACTCGAGAACTGCCGCGGCAAACCTATTGCATATTAAATTTAAAAAAATAATTAACATAATTTTCTTTAATTATTAGAAAAGGCTATATATAGCCTTTTCTTTTGGAGCGTTACTAAAACGCCAATAAAAAAAGACATGTGGCACTAGAGAACTGCCGCGGCAAACCTATTGCATATTAAATTAAAAAAAATAATTAACATAATTTTTTTTAATTTTTAGAAAAGGCTATATATAGCTTTTTCTTTTGGAGCGTTACTAAAACGCCAATAAAAAAAGACATGTGGCACTCGAGAACTGCCGCGGCAAACCTATTGCATATTAAATTTAAAAAAATAATTAACATAATTTTCTTTAATTATTAGAAAA
The DNA here is from genome assembly GCA_956483585.1 of Gymnocheta viridis. Lineage (NCBI taxonomy): Eukaryota > Metazoa > Arthropoda > Insecta > Diptera > Tachinidae > Gymnocheta > Gymnocheta viridis. The sequence continues at coordinate 5,065,037 of OY101443.1, read as the reverse complement.
GGCTATATATAGCCTTTTCTTTTGGAGCGTTACTAAAACGCCAATAAAAAAAGACATGTGGCACTAGAGAACTGCCGCGGCAAACCTATTGCATATTAAATTAAAAAAAATAATTAACATAATTTTTTTTAATTTTTAGAAAAGGCTATATATAGCTTTTTCTTTTGGAGCGTTACTAAAACGCCAATAAAAAAAGACATGTGGCACTCGAGAACTGCCGCGGCAAACCTATTGCATATTAAATTTAAAAAAATAATTAACATAATTTTCTTTAATTATTAGAAAAGGCTATATATAGCCTTTTCTTTTGGAGCGTTACTAAAACGCCAATAAAAAAAGACATGTGGCACTAGAGAACTGCCGCGGCAAACCTATTGCATATTAAATTAAAAAAAATAATTAACATAATTTTTTTTAATTTTTAGAAAAGGCTATATATAGCTTTTTCTTTTGGAGCGTTACTAAAACGCCAATAAAAAAAGACATGTGGCACTCGAGAACTGCCGCGGCAAACCTATTGCATATTAAATTTAAAAAAATAATTAACATAATTTTTTTTAATTTTTAGAAAAGGCTATATATAGCTTTTTCTTTTGGAGCGTTACTAAAACGCCAATAAAAAAGACATGTGGCACTCGAGAACTTGCGCGGCAAACCTATTGCATATTAAATTAAAAAAAATAATTAACATAATTTTTTTTAATTATTAGAAAAGGCTATAGCCTTTTCTTTTGGAGCGTTACTAAAACGCCAATAAAAAAAGACATGTGGCACTCGAGAACTGCCGCGGCAAACCTATTGCATATTAAATTTAAAAAAATAATTAACATAATTTTTTTTAATTTTTAGAAAAGGCTATATATAGCTTTTTCTTTTGGAGCGTTACTAAAACGCCAATAAAAAAGACATGTGGCACTCGAGAACTTGCGCGGCAAACCTATTGCATATTAAATTAAAAAAAATAATTAACATAATTTTTTTTAATTATTAGAAAAGGCTATAGCCTTTTCTTTTGGAGCGTTACTAAAACGCCAATAAAAAAAGACATGTGGCACTAGAGAACTGCCGCGGCAAACCTATTGCATATTAAATTAAAAAAAATAATTAACATAATTTTCTTTAATTATTAGAAAAGGCTATATATAGCCTTTTCTTTTGGAGCGTTACTAAAACGCCAATAAAAAAAGACATGTGGCACTCGAGAACTGCCGCGGCAAAACTATTGCATATTAAAGATTAAAGCTTACACGGTCGCAGCTTTAATGTGCATATATGTTTGCGGTTTAAAAAAAACAAAATATGGTTAAAATATAGATTTAAAAATTAACGCCCATTTTTCATACTTACAAGTGGGCGTCAAACATTTATTTCGGGATATTCTCCACCATCCATTCTACCTGCTTACAAAATTTCATGCAATTATCATTGAAAATTACTTAGATATGAAACAAAGTTTGAAAGCTATTCAGCAAATTTGGTGGATTTTGAAAAAAAATATATTTCAAAAGCTGTAGCTTATTGAGTTATTTGAGGACTTTGTGGCTCCACTGGTTGGTGAACATATTAATTTTTCTACTAATATCCTTGATATGGGTTTGATGAAGTCTGAAAAAAGGATTTTGTTAAATCTTTCTTAATGATAGAAATATTAATTAACTTACCTTAACATGGCGTTTGAAAATTGTTTCTCATTTTACGTCCTCTTGAAGTATACATACATTTAATTTGATTGAGATTAATTAAAGGCTGTTATAGAGGCATTACAATAACTGAACAAACACGGTTGCTTGCCTTCGACATGGTGATATTTTTTTAAGTCAAAACTGTTCATCTAAAAAAAAAAGTACATAATATTTTCCTATTTAGTAAACAAATAAAATGTATGCATTTATAAATATATACGAAGTTTGCTTTGTGTTCTGACTAAAATTTATTTAAAATGCCAGGTAGTGACAAACTAAGATAGCAGTTCAAGAAATATGAGGAAACATTATGTGCAAAAAGAAAATATATGTATATGTATACGAATGTTAGGTTACACAGGCCGCAGGCAACTGGCTTACATGGGTCCAAAAATTGGTCCCATTTGTTATAGAATATATAATGTACACTGAAGAAATTTGCGAAGCGGCAAGAAAATGATGGTGTTAAGTAAATGTGAACAGAACCATAATGATTGCGTTTTCTTCATAAAATTTTTGGTATGTTAGCCTTAGCTATGTGGTGCATTCGTATTTAATGTAATTTTAGCTGCCTTTTGTTTAAGAGCACTTTTGACTTAACTGCACAAAATTAATAGTCACTATTCTTCAAAATCCGATAGAAATTCCTTTTTAAGTACCTTTTTAGTACCTGCACATTTTAGAGAAATGCCCAAAATTTTTGACATTTTAAATTATTGTCATACAAAAAATCAACGTTAGCTGCATTTTGATTTAGCCGCCCATAAAAACTATATGTATTTTCTGCAATTATTCCTCCTAAACCTTGTTTAAGTGCATTTTGTATACATGCATATTTATCATATTTTTTGTCAAATATTTTCATATAAAAAAATCAAAGTTAGCTGCACACATGATAAAAAAATATAATGGCCACTTTTCCACATAAACATCCAGCTTATGTCATTTATAATTAAAAAAGAAATACAAGTCACACACATTGCAAGTTGCCATCATTAAAAATCATAAATTTTGTTTGCATGTACATACTTACAAACATACATTTAAGATAACAGCATTTTTTATTTAAATGCACAAAAAATAGCGCAAATTTGACTGTGCAGCTAAAACAAAATTACTGTACTATTTACTTTTCTTTCGTAGAAGATTTTAGCATATTTTTTAACTATTCACCATTCTGCCAGTTCATTTTCTGGCAACACAGATAGCTATCAATTATAATTAAAATAACCATTCCTAAAGTATGGTTTGATAGTGGTATCAAAAAATTACAAAAAATATGAGTAAAAACAGCAATAACAGTGCTTTGCTAACGATAAGTGTTGAAATTGTGGTAACATTCAATTAAATGGTCTAAATGTTGGAACTTTGTATGCAACAAACAAAATTAAATATTTGAAATTTTTTAAGATTCGTTTTAAAAAAAAGTTTAGTCACAATTAATAGTAATCACTGTGTTTGCGTGAACAAAATCCCGTTATTTTGGTTGTTGTCTTTACTAAATCATTGAAGACGAAAATTCAACGTTGGTACCCGTGTTTTACGTCAATAATCAAATGCTGCTGCCAGATTCAATATATTGAACTTGACTGAAAATAGGCCCTTAAAGGTGACAAATATTGGGCCTTGTTACGGTTGTCGTATTTTCGACTTCGACAGCGTGTACTAGATTAAAGAATAATTTTGTGTGCTTTTTTAATCTACTACGACTTTTCGAAGTCGAAGACTCAAATACGACAAGTGTAATAAGGCCTATTGTGGTATGTACGAGTAATAATTTTTCAGCAAAGAATTTAGTAAGCATACATATCGCTCATTTGCTGCAAAGTCGTCATAGCTAAAAAAATGTGACTTTTGTGTTAATAATGCAGAATTAAAAATAAATTAAGGGACTGGTACTCTAAATGCGAACAAAAATTCATTGCATCGAACATTTAAGAATTTTCTTAATTAACATACTAAGTTTGAAACGTTATGAAACATAATCACCCTTAATCCAGTTGGCGACATCAACGTCACGTCAACATAATACCAAAAAATTGCGGCTTGGGTATCCGTTTTCGAAAGCAACTTACTACTATTGACAGGCTCTTATTTTCTGAACCTTAGAGAACAGAAACAGACTGCCAGTAGCACAAAATTGTTTTCGAGAGCGAGTAGACAAGCTCCAACTTTTTGGTATTGTGTTGACGTGACATCGATGTCGCCAACTGGAATAAGGGTGAATACGACTCGAACGTACACAAACCTCTCACAATCAAGTCACCTTATTTTTCATAAAATTTCATTATTAAAAAAAATCTTATGATTCGTTGTTTTTATCATAGACTATGAGAGATAGCAATCCTTAATATTTCTGTTTAGCTAGTTTTTAGAAGAATCGTGAGCGAGTTACAAAGTTTTATGAAAGTTAAATAAGTTTTTATTCGTTTTTTATCATTATTTATCTGTATAACTTAACATGTCAAAAATATACATTTATTGATACTTAGAATGAAAGTATTCCAAGCCACTGCTATTTTCAGAAAGTCCTCTTCCATCCCGAATATTTTAAAGTAAAGTTGCCAAATAAATTTAGTGCATTAGTTATTTCGGAAATTGCGAGTTTTATCTACGATTTTACTGCTTTTTGAAATTCAAATTTGACAACGCTGTTGAAAAAACCTGGCACCACGGTTTGGCACTCTCCTTAAATTACTCATTTTTAATAAATTTTATATCTCTCCATTTCACAACTAAGTGCTCTTTAATTTTCGTGGGCTTGTGTGTACGTTTGCAGTGCGCCCGGTGTTTATGTTTTTTCACGTTGATGGAAATTCTGTTTTCAATTTGCGTTTTGTTTTGATTTTGAGAACATTGAACTCTGTCATAAGAAACAACAACAACTTTGCACGAAAGTGATATCACACTTTTTTTGTTTGGGTTTCTTTCAAATCTGTGTGTTTTTATTGTTGTTGATTTGCTTTTCATCCGTTGGTTGGTGTACATGTACACACACATACATAAATTGATTTGGGGAGTGTGTTTGTCACATATTGTGGTTGACTTACATACGTTTATAGATAGGTATGCACATGGTCCAAGTATATACATAGGTATCCATATTTTTACACGTAGTTTATTACATGATTAGGTATAAAAGTTTAAAATATTTGTACATATGTAGTATGTATGTAAGTATATGCAGCATGTCAAGAATGAGTTTCCAAATTAAACAAAAATATTACAAAAATATTAATAATAATATTAAATACATTTTTGTATTTTAAAAGATTTTTTTAAATTCATTCGTATTGTTTACATTATTTACAAAGATTGAAAAAGCAAAAAAAAAGTCACTTTGACTAAAAATTAAACAACAAACTTTAATACAACAATTACTACTCAATTTTTTTGGTGTCAAGATACTCTTTTCACAAATATTGTGATCTGTAATTAACATGAATTTAATTAAATAAAAATAAGGATTTCTTAGCTTTACTACTTTGTATGGCCACCCCTTGCCTCGCATTGTACTCTCTTTTTCATCGAGTGAATTAACTTCTTTAAGTCGCAATTAGTTGGTATATTTTGCCACTACTCCAATTTTGCTGCTTTTAGAGCTGTCATGTTAGCGAGATGACGTTTAAAAACCCTTTTTTAAATAAGACTACAAATTTTCACTTTTTGGGAGATGCAATCCCAAATCATTGTCGACATTTTTCCGAATTTGACGGTTGGAATGATGTTTTGGTTTTCTAACGATGCTAACGACTTTCGCGACACTCTAGTTGGTCCTTTATTGCGCAGAATATCACATCATCCCAATAGTCCACGGGCTGCGAAATATTCATCATGGCGAAGGAATACCGTCTCTCTATATTTACTGCAGAAAGTAGAGGTTTATACGGGCTGATCTTGAAGAGTATTAAGGTCTGGCGAACAGTTTCATGGGAAACAACGACATCAACAATTGATATTAATTCAAGTTACACTTTTTGAGCGTGGTGACCGATAAGAAAACGATTTTTTTTCTTTTATTGAATAAATGAGAAGTTAATATCGTTTAAAATATTTTTGTTATCTTACAATACATGTAGGTTACTCAGGAATTTTTATCATTGAAACTATAGGTTTATGGTAACTTAAATAAGAAACATAAGTTTGAGAATTGATATCCTCTAAATATCTGGAAAATACCGCGTCAATGGTGTTCCGTATTTTGTTGTGGATTCTTGTGGAATCAATAGCATACTTTAGGGGTTAAAATACGCTAGGCGATTCGAATACTTAAAAAAACAAACTTACTGTTAGGTTTTATTTTCGTTACGAAATTTCTTGATTCGGTCGCCGCGCTCAAAGGCCGCGATAAAAGCTATGCAATAGCTTAAAATAAAATTCAATAGTTTTAACAAAAAATATGTAAATAAATTTCTACAAACAGCAGATAGTACATATGTAAAAAAATAATGGCCCTTCAGCCTTAAAATTACGAATGACAGTACATGCATCTGAGTACTCATAGTAGCAATCATGTCAATAAGACATGACTCGTCTAAACGCAGACGAAATAAACATTCTCATCTTCAAACACACAAAATTAAAATAACAAACTCACAGTTTAATTAATTTTGTGAGAGTTCGAAATGCGGAAATTTCTGTTTTTGAGATGAATTTCAGGAATTTCTTTATTTATAAGTTTTAAAATATGTATGTAAGTATGTATGGATGTATTTATTATTTACATATACATACATATGTATGTACGCGTATACATGTTCATATGGATGTATGTATGTACATATTTAACCGCTTAAGAATATTGTGCGGTGTGTGCTCACATCTAAGCTTGGGATTAACAAAGTGTTTTAGAATTTAAAAAAATATGTAAAAGATCTGTGTGTTTATTTTAAATTTAAGGGTCAATGTTTCTGAAAATTATTGCATAATGTGCGTAAAATATATTTTTAGCATTTGTACAGCATTAAGAGAAAAAAACGTTTACTTTAAGTACACAAATTGAAACGTTTTAATTTTATCGCCAAGTTTTTGTTTGTAACTTGTTGAGAAAATTTTTTGCTTGGCTTTCGGTATGAATGTTTTTATCGTTGCTGTTGTTGTTGCTGTTCCTATTGCTTGTGTTATTATTGTGTGAGAGTGCAAAAAACTCGGCCAGTTATTGACCCGTTGTTTTGAACTCTCACAACTCACAACAAAGTTGAAAGAACCTAAATTACTGTAATTTACAATCATAGGCCGGCAAAATAACTTCATAATGAAGTTTGGCTAAAATGTAGTAACAAGCAATGGCGTTGCCAGACTAAAACGAAAGATTATTAAGATCCGAATTCACAGTCTTTAATTAACTGATGATGGTGGCGGTTAATTATAGACGTGAATGTAAATGCAAATAGTCACTGGTTAAACCCACCGTCAATAGTTTAAAGACTGCAAATATATGTGGGCCTAATGTAATTGATGCAACTGTGATGATCTGGAAGTATGTATGTATATCAGTAGATGTAAAATAAACTGGTTGGTATTAAAACTACTGCAATTACTTTTGACGCCCAGAAAATTTTTCAAGACTCACTGTTTATATTTTATGGTGCCAAAATAAACTTTTGTTCATCTCAGAATTAGCATTGGACGGAGGAAGACAAACGTGGAAGTAACAGACCAAAAGGAGTACTAAGAACTGCGTGATCAGAATCGAAGTCGGCCACTAAGAGTTCCAGAGTTTTTAGAGCAAACGCTGGTGACGTCGCGTTACTGAGTGATTGAGTAGTAGTTCCACTTAATGGTAGACTGAACTTGCAATCATTGACGCACGTAAAGGACCGAAAGGGACCCTGGCCTGGTTTTCGTAACTTGTGAGAAGTTTGCACTGGACATGCGTCCAATATCTCTTTTAAATTAAAAAGAGCTGTTGGATACAAAGCAAAGCGAAAACCTGAATGTAAATGAAATATCTAGATTTGAATCAAGATTTGTTTCGAACATGTGCATCACTAATTCGAGCAGGGCTGTTAGATACAAGACTAGCTTTCACAAAAAAAACATATATAAATTAATAATTACACTTAGACAGGCTTTCATGAGGTCCAGTTTTCGGCAGCTGTGTGTCCAACAGCTCTTTTAAACTAAAAAGGAACTGTTGGATAGAAGTTCAAGCACAAATGGGAATGAAACACAGTGTTATTCGAATGTGAGTGCAAGTAGTACGACACAAGTTTAAATTATACTGGTTATTCCGTTAATTTTTTTGAAGGATGATTCATAGATTAATAGTTGGATTATTAAACAACCCACCCTGCAAACCTAAAAGAGATAGCAACAATTCTCATTCATCCTGCGCTTGACGGAATTATTCCGTGCAAGTAGTTCTCACATATCCCCCCTTCGAAATCTTCTTTTATTTAATAATATTACGTAGTCTTACCGATATTTTTTCCACGCATTCACGTTAACCACCCGGAAGCAATATCTAATTAGGAAACTTGGTTCCACGCACATTTTTCACGTTTATGAAATTCCTATTTGGCAATACTTTTTCGTCAACTGTTAATGACTCTCTTTGGAATTTCCAAAAAAAAAAAAAAGAATCAAAACTGCAGCCAACAACAAAAATGTCAAGAGCAAAGCTATAAAAAGAGTATGACACAATTCAACTGACATAAGAGACAATTGCAATGCAAAAGAAACAAAAACATGAAAAACAACAACATTAGCACAAGAAAAAAATAAACAAATGACAATAAAAATAAAATAAAACCGCATGCTAAGCACGGTCATTCACCTTTTTGTTATATTTATTTAAATAATAAATTTATAGGTACCTATTTAACATTTAAATAAATGAAAAAGTAACTGGTTAATCTAATACTTTTTTAATTATTAAATTACATACATAGTAAGTATGTTTACAAAGTTTATAAAAAATGTGTTAATAAATCTTTAACAAAAACCTGCAATATATGAACCTCTACAAGATACTTTTAAATTGTTTTGAAAAAAAGAAATTGAACAGGATAAAAAGTTTGTGCTTTTTAAAATATTATTCAATGTAGGGATTTGTTATTTGCAATTCAAGTTAAACATGGAATAGCGAATCTAACTTACAACTGCTTTCTTCTAACCAGAGGTGAACAACAGTCACGTGATTAGAGTGCACCGCGCCACGGTAATAATTGGAATTTCGTTGTTGTTAGTTGTAAGCTCGATATCAAAAACTTCCAAACGAATACTTGCTTTTGCATAACGAATAAAGACTTTCTAGGAGCATTCTTCACCACGAAAGTCGACAGTCAACCCTTTTTAGTTGATTTACATATAATCAGCAAGAAGTTCAGCGTTTTTAAATTACGAGTAAAGGGAAACTTATGAAATTTAAGTGATTTTGCGCAGGGCATGAAAGTAACTCTGTCGAATTCTTAACAGGCCATGGTGTTGTCGAAAGTGCTCTTTAAAATAGCGCAGATTCATCGGCATTATATATTTGATCTTTATCCACTTCCCATTTCTTCCACAGCTTTTAATTAAAAATATTATAAAGCTCAATAGCAGATCAAAGTTATGGAACTTCTCTTCACACATTTTTAAGCTTTCATCTCAATCAGCATCATTTTGCTTTGCATAATACATGCATATCTGTCGAATCAGACTCTGGAAAATTAGGCTACTGAATGAGCCATGAAATCACCGTTGTCTCTTTTTAAGGATTTTCACATTGCCTCAAAGTTTTTCTTTTCCCTAAATACCTGTTGTATTTCGAATTGTTAATTTTGAGAAACAATACATTTTCCATGGCATTTTTTATTCTTACTCATACACAAATGTGTGTTGGGTCTAGGGGTAAAAAAGCGAATAACTATTATTACTAAGAAGAAAAAGAAACTGTTGTCCGGAATATACATATGTAGATTAAAAATTTCTAAACTGTCCGAAACGCTGCGCTGTCTGTCTCGAACAGCCGATAGTACGGACTAGCAAGTGTCCGTACGGATTATAGAAGTTGTACTGTATTCAGAATAAGACGGGATTCTGGCAATAAATGCAGGAAATATGGTATGGAATGTTGAAATCTGTAGTAGAATTTTTTCCTCTCTGCCGAAAAGAATATAAAGTTACGAGGGCAGCTTCATAATTCCATGACTTTTTATATTTTCAAAGCACCAACTTTAAACCAAACACTGGTCACGTTCACTGTTATCCATTACTAGACTACTGTCGAATTTTGAGGAAAATGAAAAAAAAAAATTAATTACTTGGGCAATCTGGCATTATTATTTTTTAGGTAAAAATACTCATCGAAACCAAAGAAAGACTTGAGAAATACTATGTGGACTCTGCACCATCAATCTTAATTGATAAAAAGTGGTTTACTGAGTTTCTTTGTGATCGTACCAGCACAAGTGATGACAAACGTACAGGTTGTCACGCTAGAAATATCTAGTCGATAAAATCCATGAAATGGTGTTGGACGACCGGAAAAGGAAAGTGCATGAGATGCCTGAGGCTGTAGGTATCTCAACCGAGCGAGTACATCACATTTTGCATGATTATTTGGATAAAAATAAAAACTATACGCGGGATGAGTGCCGCGATTGCTAACACTGGCTCATAAACGCAACCGATTGGCCGTTGCAAAAATCCATGAATTGCACCACGCTCTGCTACCCGATCCAGCATACTCTTTGGATTGCGCACCTTGTGACTATTTCCTGTTCACAAATTTTAAAAAATGTTTGGAGATTTGGGTCAAACGAAAAGGTTATCATTGAAACAAACGCCTGTTTTGAGGGTCTTATGAAATCTTATTTTTTGGAGGGAATGAAAAAACAAGAAAGGCGCTTCACTAAATGGATCGAGATTGAAGAATACTATTGCCGTTTTTTTTTTCTAAAAAAATTAACATTTCTTTTACTTTTTATCAATAAAAAATAGCTATTCGAAGTTTTCTTAAATACAATCATTTCTATTTAGCCCAGCATTTCAAAAAGTCATCTTGCAAATTTCAATAAAAAGGACAAAATATATTGCACCTTTAAAAAAAAAAAAAATAAAACGCATGTTGAGAAATAAAAGGCATTTTTGCCGAAAAAAAAATTATTTTATCCAGAATGTCACGGAACTATCAAACTGTCTTCGTTTTATTCTGCAGTAGGGCTTTTTTTAGTCTTCAATGCAAAATTCTTTCGCTTTTAAATTTCGTGTTCGCAGTACCTATTTTAATGGCCAATTAATGATTCACAGCTAAATTGATTGTTGACTTGTAGTTGCAAAATTCTTATTGTGGGGCTGAGAGTTCCAAAACGTCGAAACACATTGCAGTGATGCAATGTATGTATGTTGTTTACTTTGGAAAAAAAGCAGTAACAAAATTAGTGATACACAATTTGCTTTAGGCTGCGTATCGATAACTTTTATTATACATTTAGGGATGTGTGACATTGCCAATGTTTGCATGGTTGCGTTAAGGAATGCATGACTTTGTTCTGTTGCATTGCAAATGACGTTTTGGAACTCACCCTGGATTACAACTCAACCCAACTTTCAATCAGCTTTTAACTTAAGGCCGTGATTCACTATCCTACATAATCGCACGATCTGACAAATATGGCATGTGTGCTAAGAAAGTATGGTAGTGTGGACTAAAACTGCAACTGTGTGACAGATTTTTTTTGGCAATTCGTGCGATTTGGTAAATTTAATGAAAATTTTCATAAAATGATAGTTTTTATGCGATCAGATCAGTATTTATAGTTAACCAAGAGCAATGATGATACTATTTCAACTTTTTCTTCATTTATAGGTACCTAACACTTTTTATATTTTCAAAACAAGGAAAGCAAACTATTTTTTATAATAATAGATTGCATGTGTAGATACCTACATATACACAAAAAAAAAACAGATGTTTGTGTATTAATTTTGGTTTGTTTAATACCTTGTGTGACACCTAAAACGCTATTTCGAAGCGATTTTTTAAAGTCGGTCAGGTCAGACTTACATATGTATGTAAAATTTTGTGAATGAACCGTGCGATCGTGTATGTTAGCAAATCAGGGTCTTTAGTTTTATTCGTTAAGTTTTTAGGTATTATGATTTACAACGGAGACAAATAAAATTCGATGTGAGTCATACCTAATAGGTACAACAAAAAAAAATAGTTGAGTTGAGTTGTAACTCCCCTTTCACATACATATGCGACATCTCTTGCCGGACATTTTTTGAACTCTCTTTTGTTCATGCCAGAAGCTTTTACATATTGGAAATTAATAGACAGACAGAAATTTTTTCATATTCGTTTTTCAACCATTTTCGTAGTTTGTTTACTTATTAATACATTTTTTTATTCTGTGGTTAACTTAAATTAAAAACAAAAACAATTTTTTATAAAAATGAAATTTGACAAAAAACAAGAAAAGTAGTTTATTGCACAAAATTGGCATTAGAAGTTTCTCTCGAAGAAGACGGCTTGGCCATGAGATATATGATATAAAGCAATATGGTGAAAACTACGAAAATAACACAAGAGGAGGAAAAATACCTATGTAGGTATATCCGGTACAGAAGGTTGTGTACTACACACTCTACATCTTCGCCCCTTCTGCAACAAACTTCGTCTGTCTGTCTTTTAATTGCCGATATGTGAGAGGGGATTAACATAGAAAACTCAATTTAATTGAGTTGTAAATCTTAAAAAGGGCATAATTTCGAATTTTTGTTTTTTCTTTTTAATTATTTCTGTTTATTTTTGCGTCTCCTGCAATAAAAATTAACCATAAATAATTTGTTGCATTTTTGATAATTATTTAGATGTTACCTATTTTATTGGCCACTTCTGTTTGTATGTATGTATGTATGTATAATTAGAACGAACAAAAAAATATTTGTAAATTTTTAATATAAAATAGTAGTGGATTTTTACTACATACACACATATGTAAGTATGTATTTAAACACTCGGCTATTAAAAATTTTGTTCTATAAGTTTTATTTACATAAATACCTACTATTTATTTTTTAATATTTTATTCTCTAACAAACATTAATCTTTTTCTTTTGCAACCAGAGCCATATAACAAAACAAAAAACTTATACATAGCAATACTACTACTGACTACAACTTTACACTGTATTTAAAATATAATATAAGAAAAACAAAAGCAAAACAAATGCAAAAAAAAGAAGAATACAAAAAGAAACAACAAAATCAGCATTTATATAAAATAAAAATACAAAACCCTACAACTAAGCGTTCGTTAGCCCAACGGTGTCAATGAACTTTTCTCTTCATGTTTTTGTAGCAATTCCGTTTTGCACAAATGTACGTAATATTAAATAAAGTATGAAAAACACTAACAAAAACGTACAAAGAGAGCATACGGAGAAGAGTATGTTCAGTTTATTTTACAAGGAGAGTGAGCTGGTTAAGAGCACGATTTGATTAAACACCACCACTACATACAAATGTTATAACAAAATAATGGTTGTGTTCATTTTTACTTCTTCATATTTTTCTTTTAAGGCAAAAAGTGTACACACAACGCAGACACACACACACACATATTTGTATTTATGAAATTCAATGAGAAAAAAAAAACACTTTACTCTGCACAAATTGTGTATTATTCTACCATATCACTGTCATTGACTGGCTGATGAGTACGTAAGCGCGCCTCGTTCGGTACATTTTGTTTAGTCGAGCGGTTGGCTAAATTGCCTTAAAGAAACACACTCTCTCTGTAGTATAGAATTTTTGTAACAAGAAATTGTCTTTCTTTCTGTACTATTGATAAAGTAAAAAATAAACAAGTTAAAAATTTTGTTTTGGCAAATTTACCTGAAAATTAAATGGCAAACAGAAAAAACAAACACCAGATTCCAAAAGTGCAAAAAAAAAATTAAATAAGAGCATCATCCATCATACAATATTAAATAAAGTTAAATAAATTAAACAAGAAGCAAATTGTTTTTAAAATATACTTATTAAAAAAAAAATAATAATTCAGAAACAAAAAGCCCTGTGCCCATAAATAGTTAAAAATATCTTTATGAAGATTTACAGAAAGAATTTTGCTAAAAACGACTTAAATGAACTTAAACCTTAAATAATGTTTAGCAAATACGAAAAAAAATAAAAAAGTGCTTAATAGAATTGCATTGTACTTTGAATCTTGAGTTATGTAAAAATAAAAGAATAAAACAGCTTGAAAGTATTAAAAATATAAATAAAGAAATAAATTTATTTAATCCTTTAAGTGCTTGATAAGTGTATTACTACAGCAGTTGCCATATTCGGATTAAAATTTTTTCTTACAGCCCAACATATTAAAGTTGTTGCAATAATTGGATAACCAAAACGGCCTAAAGGAAAGGAATATTGACCAACTTAATATTTCTATCCCTTGATATACCAAATCAAAAATTATTCCAAATTTTTATAAAAAAATTGACCAAATACATTTAAATTTCTCTTTTTCTTTTTAAAATTTATAGCTCTCTTTTATTATTTTTTAAATATGTATAAAGTTAGTGCCCAAAACGCTTGATTTAAATGTTCTTAAAATAAAACACCACTTAAGCAGAAAATCAGAGGCTCGCTCTATGGACTAAATATGTAGTAGGTGATTAGATAAGTTCGTCTACCATTCCGTTAATTGTTTATTACCACTTAACATTTTATAGTTGGAAACAAGTAGAATGCAACTTAGCTGTGGGGTGACAGCTTTTAAATATTTAAAAAAATATAATTATTAATACCTATAAAATGTTTAATTTAGAAGAGTACAGGAACTGCAAATTAACTCTGACGATACGAATGACGAACGTGCCACCCTACAGTTTTCGAGAGCCGCAACATTCTCTTATCAGTATATAAGTTTGCTTTTATTGCGCTTTTTAGATGGCAAATAATTAAAACTGACTAGAACTTTAGCCTTTACTTTGGATTATAAGATCCAACAGAGTTCAAAATTAAAAATCACATTAAATAAACTGACTTATCATTGTAGGGTTAATAATGTTGTCTTTGTTTCACAACTGTCAGCTTTTCATAAAGTAGCCCTTTCTATGTATACGTCAGGTGGGATACTATCGGAACGTTTCTCTAGCTGAGAAGAGCACATTCAAATACTTTCTATAAAACTCAGTAAAATTACTTTGTGATTAATTTAGGATTTTTTAAAAAAATTTCATGAAAAATACGTTAGAAAAACATATTAAATAAATTTTAATAAAATATGTATTTTTGAAAAAATATTATTTATGTTGGCAAGAGAGTATAGTAAGCGGATTGAGTAATTTTCAAAGATGTAGAACTTTTTTTCGAAGAGTTTGTAGTTTTTTTTCAAGGATCAAGCGCTTTTTTTCGAAAATTTAGCACTTTTTCAAAGATATAATAATTTTTCAAAGCTTTATTACTTTTAGGTTTTAGGTTTATTAATTTTTAAGTTTTAGTATTTTTTTTAAATATTGAAAGTTGCGTAGAAAACCAGTAAATTTAGTAGTTTTTTTCAGAGGCAGTTAATTAAAAACAACTAAGACCGTATTTTTTATCATCAGTTGCTCTTCAAGATTAAATAACTTTTCCGCTAAATTAAACTTGGACAAAGTAGTATAATTAAATACTTTTTTTAAATTTACTAACTACCTACATTTTTTTTAGGAATTTTATCAGTTAAAACAAATGCTGCATAATTTTTTTTTTTTTAATTCATTGGAGTGAAAATAATTTTTATAGTGGATAATATTAAAAAAAATGGGGAGCAAGTATTTAAACAAGTTTGGATTTATTATAAAAAGACTATTAAAAATATTAATCCTTAATAGCTTTAGTAAAATTACTCTTAATAGTAGTAAATTTAGAACTTTAAAAGTACAATTTTATTTTAAATTTATCAGAAACTGTCTTTTGTAGACTTGTATTATATAAAACGTTAAACTTTTAAAAAAGTAGTATTAATAAAATAGTACAATGTAATAATAATAAAGTATAAATTTATTTAGTATTATTTTTTATTTATTTTTTTTAACAACAATAACCTAGAGAACACAGGCCATAAACGATACCAAATTTCTACTAAGAAATATTAAAGTATTATTTTAGAAAAGTTTTAAATACAATTTTTAGAAACTTGATATGGTATATTTTAAATACTAGAAAAAATTGAGTAGATTTCCAGTTTATTTTTTATATTATTTTTCAGTTAAAAAATATATAAAAAATACCAATAAAATTTTTAATAAAATAGTAGCAAATTCAGTAGTATTTAAAAAAAATAAAGAAAAATGAGTTTAAATAATTTTCTTTTTAATATAAAATGTTCAGAAGCTTGATTTAATAAAACACTTTTTTATCACCACCAAGAATAAAGACGAGTCTAAGAAACTTTAGTAAGTTTAGTATTGTTTTAAAAAGTATACTAGAATAAGTTTAAATTTTCATAAAGTTTTTTATTCTCGCCGGTAATAAAAACAAAATTAATGAAGAAAATCATTAGTTAAAAAAATATATAAAATGATTTCACCCTTTGACTGTCGAATGCATCACATATGATGCACGCACAGACATTATGATTGATACGCTTGCGCATCATATGTATGTTATACAAAATTTATCTTATTTCTTTTAAAATTTACTACTTTTTTGAAAATCATTTCTATCTAAAATAAATTTTCAGAAAGATGACTGACGTTCGTATATTTTAGTTATAAAAATTAATAAAAAGTTTAAACAAAAAATGAAATGTTTTTTCTTTTTTGAAACCCAAGTTTTAAAATGTTGACAGTTTGAAAAACGAGTATGCATATTTGCTGTTTTTTTAATATGTTTAAAACAGTCTTTGCAGAAAAATAATATGAGAAATTTGCAATAATTTGAAATAGTAGTAGATTAACTACTATGTTTATTTTTTAAACATAATTTTCATATTTAATATCCAAAAATAATAATCAAGACATTAAAGTTTTTTTAATTAGTAGATTTACTACTTTTTTAAAATAATTTTTCTATATATAAATATATATAATTTTTATATTTAATTTACACAAAATTACTTTAGATATTAATAAAGTAAAATTATTTCAAAAAAGTACTAGATTTACTACTATTCTTCAATTAATAATTTTCATATTTAATTGCCTTGAAAATTATTTAGATATTAAAGTAATAGTCTAAAATTTCCAATTAAAAAAAATATTTTCAAATCAAATTAAGGGCTTTTAAAAAAGATTTTTTTTTATTTATAAGATAATATCATTATCGATAAAAAGTAGCAAATTTACTACTTTTAGTAAATTTAGGCTTTTGGGATTCTATATTTATTTCGTGCAAATAAATCATCATTTGACTTATTAATACAAATTTTATATTTTGACAAAAAAAATTAAATTTAGTTAAATTAGTAATCAATTTAATATCTGTAAAAAAACTTTAATGATTATTTAGAAAAAGTATCTAAATTATTACTTCTTTAAAAAAAGTGGGCATCTTATTATTTATTTTTAAGCAGTTCCCTTCCTTTCTATGAAGAAGTAAGTAATTTACTACTTTATTCAAAAAGTAGTTAATTAACCGCTTATTTGAAAAATAACCTGAGGATTTTGCTACTATTTTAAACAAGAACGTAATTTACTACTTAAAAATAGTATACAATTTTTTTCCAAAAAGTAATTTATTTACTACTTTTATGGAATAGTACTTAAATGAACTTTTTTTTAGAATTATAGGCAATTAAATCTTAAAAATCTTTTAAAAAAGTAATTAATTTACGTATTTTTAATTTTTATTCGCACTTTTTCCCAAAATTAATATTTTAATTATTCAGTAAAACATTAACAATTTTGTTAAAAACAGATTGCAATAGATTATTGATATTATCTACAAACATCTTACAACTACAATTAGTGTTGAAAAAAAGTCAGCCTAGGTAGTAATGGTAAAGTAAGAAAACAAAAACAATTGGTTGATTATTGAGTTTTTGTTACAACTTTGATATTTTTTAAACTTTTCATTTGGTTTAATGAAGGTTTAATATAATATCTCCAGTTGTTGTCAGAAATATTTGGGTAAAGTTCCCTGATGATCTGCATTAGCAGCAGTGAAATGCGCAGAGGAACAAGCTATAGCCCCCAATAATCAATTGCAATCGGTTTTTAACAAAATTGTTATTGTTTTACTGAATAAGTAAAATATTAATTTTGGGAAAAAGTGCGAATAAAAATTATAAATACTTAAATTTGAGAGATTCCCATAAAAAGCACCAGTAATTAATTTACTATTTATTTAAAAAAAGAACGATTTTTTAATTTAAATAATTTACTACTTTTTAAATAAGATAAAATATCTTATTACTAATATCTTATTATTGCTACTTATTTTAAGAGTGCCTCATTTACTCCTTCCTTTAAATAATGTATGTATATAGTTTTACTCGAAAAAACCCGTTCATTTAAAACCTTTTTTTACAAAAAAAGTAATTAATTTAATACTATTTTTAAAAAGTAGTTAATTTTCTATTTTTTTTAAATGTATGTAATTTACTGCTTATTTTCAAAAGTATTTAATTTACTATACATTTTTGTTACTGGTGAAAAACTAAATTAGTAGATTTTTAAAAACCAAAATTAAGCGTTTTGAGGCATTTTAAAACATTTTGTTGTGTGAGAGAGACCGTCATGTAAATTCCATTTGATTTATTTGTATTACAAAAACAAATCCAATATTATTTATTATTTTCACTTATTGAAAGAATATGATTGGAATAGTTAAAGAATTTTTGGTTTTTTAAGTAACTTTATAGTTGTTGATCGCAAACAAATTGCCAACTTTACACGCATGCCTATTGTAAAGGTAACTATTAACTATTAACTATTTGAATGTAAGTGGGTATATCATCAGGCGTTGTAATTTATTTATTTCAAAGCCTACTTTAAGGATTACATAAAACAAAATATACAATACTAATAATTATTCATTTTTAGTAATTGTGGATAAAAGTAGTTGAAATACCAGAAGAAAGTTAAAAAACAACAATGAAATAAAATAGAAAAGAAAAACAAAATAAAAAAAAAGAGTTCTTAGAAAAAAAGTGTGGCTAATTTGGTTAAATTTCTATTAAGAAAAGTATTAAAAATGCAGCAATTTTTAAATTTACCAAACATATACATATGTATGTATGTGCATACTAGAAACCATGAAAATTTGTTAAAAATATCCTATGATATTTGATTACTAAAGCGTTTAAAAAAGCGCTAAAATAAAGCTCGAAAAGTTTTTGATTAAAAAAAACAAGTGCTAAAATATGTGTAATTTCTTGGGAAAAATTAATAAAAAAAATTAGAAATGTTTCGTAGATAAAAGTGACTTCCGGAAGAAGTGCTTAAACGAAATATATCGAATTTGAAGTGGCTATAAAATCTTATTAAAAATCTGGAAAATTATGTAAATTATTATTATGAAATAAACGAACGCCCTAAAATGAAAATATTAAGTGAATAGAAAAACATTAAAACAAATTTTTTATAAGGAAAAACACAAACACAAGTACTATTTCTTAATGATGTCCAAGTTAAACAATTTAAAAGTAAGAAAATGAATTTTTTAACTAATTAAATAAGAAAAACAAAACGGAGAAGTAAAATGGCAAAAATGTTGAAAATATATACAAAATACATAAATATCAATAAATATGACTAATATAATATAAATTTATTTGATAAAAACGTAAAACGAAGTCAACAACATGCCATAAATGTACAAATATAAAATAGCTTAATTGACTAAAAAAAAGCTCATCAAAATAACTATTCAAATAAAATTCCAATATAACAAAAAAAAATATAATTTTGCAAAAACTAAATCCTTAAAACATGTGTTCAAAAGTTCATTTGTAAAAATGTTTAACACAAAAGGTAAAAGAAAATTTCACAATTTACTTTAAAATTACAAACAACAAAGCGGTCCGTCGTAAAGCAAAATGTCTGTAAAAAGTGTAAAATTTATAAATATTGCCGTTATTTAAAAAAATGTATACTAACAACATCTACTTTAAAATTGTGTTTAAATACCTGAAAATCTTAAAAGAAGTAAAGCGCAAATAATAGAATAAAAAAATAATTACACAACACTATTGCAGTTACTGCTAAACAACATTAAATTTGTAACACCCTACGCCATATTTAAATTACATTTCTCGCTTAACTACTCATATATGTAAATAAATTACTCTCCCGCTCACGAAATGTTGTACGAAATGTGAATTCGTGTTTGTTTGCGTTGGTGTTTCTTCTTTTATTATTGTTAGTGCTAATTGGATAGTATTTCATCTTAATTTTATTACACACACACCACATGTTTTGGCATGTTTTGTTGTTGCTGCCTCTTCTGCTACACATGCTTGTTTTGAACAATATTTTGATGTAAAACTTGTGTGCGATGTTGTAATAAGATTTTATTAAGAAGAGTGGTGGATTTCAAGACTAAAAATAATTATCGGTTAAAGAAAAAAGGTAAGTTTCTATGTGCTTATCGACAAAGTTAATTTTTAAAGATATCCTTATCCATATGAACGGACAGGACGCACAACGGGTTTAATCTAAAAGTAGGGCAATATCGAAGCAGAACACAGTTGTAACACGTCCCTTTTCGATGCCCCTGCGTGCATCAGAAGATATCGACTGACAATTATGTACCTACTTCCATTCTCATCACGGAGTCCTTAGCAATCGCTAGCATCTGACTTAAGAGTGAGTTCTCTTATGTTCTAAGTTGTTTTGGCAAGTGGGATTTCGTCTAATGCCAACCAAAGCTGCTGTCTCAGCTTCTTCCCAGATACAGTTTTCCAATATCGTTCGAAAAGATTTTCATCTTGGCCTGAAGTTTACATGTCCTGTAATTGACGCTGTTGTACAGCTTGAGGTTCTGCTAACAAACTTATCTGCTGTTCTGTCCGTGGGGTCCTTGAACACCACAGGAGCCCGTCTACATGATGCTGTCACTGACGAATCTCTGTCGTGACAGAGCAGCAGGCGCATAAAAATTTGGCTTACGTTTGCCTCAGTAGAGGTACATCAATAAATAGGGCTAACCAGAGACCACCTCCGGAATGGAACCAGAGACTTTAATACAATTGCTTCAATGGGCTTCGGCAGCCCGACGTTTGATCTGCCTCTGCTGCAGTATTTTCAGAGATGATTCTCACCATTATAACAGCTCTTCAGAAGCTGGGACTTCGTTGGTAGATTTCGTTGTGATTCTGCGGTATTTAGCAGAAGTTGCTCTTACATCAGCAAGTCCTTCTTGAAGGAAGTTTCCATACTCCCTAAATTTGGAGAAAAATTCTGTGACCGGTTATTGGTTTCCTCATGAAGGACATGCTGTGGCTGTGTAAAATTGTGGTAATGGGTGGTTTCTCTTCTCTAGCGGAGATGGTCTCGTATTGCAGATCAGTTTGACCCCGCCCACAGCAAATGAAACATTTGAAAATTTGCCTATCAAGCAATTTACTACAATTGATAACTGTGTTCATCTAGTATATGGGGTTACTTGCAAGTGGCTGCCCTCAATCAGTTATTGCCTACATGCTAAATGTTGAAGTTTTTCCCACCGCGGACTTACCCATTTACTTAACGTAATGCATTTAAATGTTGATATGTCCAATAAGATCTTAACGTAATATTCGATGCATTCTAATTTTAAGGGGCGCTCGAGCGGAACGATTTGTCGATCACTTTGCGCCAACATAACATAAGTGACAAACAATTTTTTTTAATTATATTTAAACAATTTTATACTCGTCTATGCACTATGGTGGGTGCTCTAAAATTATATTTCAGTAATAAAACGAAAAAGCTTTCGTTCAAGAAACATTCGAAGGAGTTAGTTGCCTTTGCTGCATCTGTAGCCTTTTTATTTAGCCCAGGTAGGGGAGATGTATGCTTTCAACTGCTCTTCTGTATAGATCAGAATTGGTCTGATCACTAAGTTTACAATGTACGGCCTATTTCATCCCGAAGGCCCACAGGCATAGCAGTTAGTTTTGAAAGTTACAATAAATACTCGAATTTAAGGGCACAAAGTTTTAACTCGATAATTAAGAAAATGAAACAAGTAGTTCTTTTTATGCTTTTAACAATGTGAAGCTATGATGTATTTAATTTCATATTAACTACTGTATCCAGCTGTCGACTCAATCGACCGCATTCTAAAAATTAATATTAAACAATTACATAAATACATACGATAAAATATAAAAACAAAAAACATAAATAAACAACTTAAAAGTCTTGTCTCATTTCTATGCAAAAGCAAATTGAGCAAAAACACATGCACATTTTGTTTATTTCTCAAGTTGAAGCTGATACATGCATGTGTTAGTAGCAACTTTAAACTCTTATAGCTCCCTAAATATCGAAGCGATTTAAATAAAATTAAGATTGTGCACATCTATCTAAAATCCCCATTAAAAACATATAAATCTTTTCAAAATCGGTTTAGTATTACGGCCGTAAAAGGGATTTAAAAAATATAGATAGATATACCTTTAAGAGATAATTAAAATTGCTGTCTCCTTTTTTGCTGTCAAGCAGTTCATTCTCATTCGCCTCTTGTGCTCAAAATTTGTTTAATCAATTTTGTGTGAAAGGAGAAACAAAAATAAATAAATTAACAACACAACCGAAATAAATTTTATGCATTTATTCGGCTCATTCCAACCAATTGTATGAGTAATAATAATAAGTCTGCGAATACGTTTCTATTTATTTTGCCATTAAAATTAAAATTTTTTCCAAACACACAAAATGAAAAAGTAAATTTTCTAAGCAAAAAAAAAATAAAAATAAAAAAATATGGTGTACATAAACTACTCAAACGTTCATTGACCTTCGAAAATAACAACAACAAAATGAATACTAAATAGAACAAAAAATAGATAACGAATGGAAACAAGTTTCCGCAGCCAAGATAAGATTTCACTCACTCGCCATAATAAATAATAAAACAAAAAATTTTATAACATAAATAGAAATAATTAGCATTTGTTTGCCATTAACATTTAAGATAATTCTTGTCTTTAGACATGGAGTTGGGTCAACAAGTAAAGCTAACTGAAATTTCTGGCGAAGCAATGATTTTATTTTAATAGTTAGAACTATTTGGAAAAATAAGTATTTAGCTGAGATATTTTCTTAGCGAAAAATTGTATTTAAAGTTTGGCGTTGTTCTGTCAAAGATCAACTTAAAAGAAAGTGATTTCTTAATAGAAAGTTCTAGTAGTATTCTATCCAGTGTTGCCACCAACGAAATGTTAAATTACACATGCATCATGCCAAAATTGCACATGCAATTAGGAATTACTTTCTTTTTCTTTTTTGTTGCAAAATAATGTGCTGTAATTTGCTTAGATTGAATATTTAACCCTTTTGGTGTGTAATTCCAAAATTTTTTTGATGATTATATTTTCAATATTTGGGCTTTTAATAAAAGATTATTTTTTTTACATAATATTCCGACGTTTCGCTTGTATATTCCAACTTCTTCAGGAATTATTTTTTATCTTGTGTAGATACATATGTATATAATCTTGTTTAAACCAATTCTACATCATTATCCTTGAAAATAAATCAGTGTAAACAGGACAATCACAAAGAAAACGTAATAAATTTAAAGCAAAAAAATGCAAAATAGGTTCATATCCTTATTTGTCGTCATCACAATAAAAAATAATAGTGCTCAAAAACTAAAAAAATTTTTCTATTTCCGACCCTTCTGTTTGCACTTGGTTTAACTGGCTAAAGGCCATTTCACACTGTAACACAAGTGTTACGTAAATTAACAAAAATGCAACCCTGATAAATTGTTATTGTTTTTATATTTTTCAAAGAACAATAAACATAAGTGAAAGAGTATTTTCAATTTCTTTTGTTTTTATGAAATTATATAAAAACAAGAGAAAAAAATAAGATTCTCTACAAATTATATCTTTAAAAAATTATTTTAAGCGAATTGATTAGATAATTTTTTGCAATAAAATTGCTATATTAACAATATTCTAAGCAGATTTATATGTATTTCGATTTTATTGGCTTATGCGCTTTACAAATTTTAATTTTCAGGAAAAGAAAATCATTGAAATTTGTATATTTCACATGTTGTGCTTCAAAAGTGTTTTATTTCGAATCGAAATACAACTTTAAAATTTCAAAACGCACAAAAATGGAGGAAAAAACGCACCAATTACAAAAAAAAGAAACGCACCAAGCTTAGAATTTCTCTTTTATTTAAATTGTTTATTGAATTAATTTTGCATGCAAATTATAATATTTTTGTATTAAAAATATAACAGCTAAGAGTTAAAAAAATAAAACGATAATATATATTTTTTTTTAATTTATTAAATTCCATACTAAACTAAAAAGAGATCAAAGATTAATAGCAAGTATTCAAAATGAATAATAATAGTTCATAATGCAATATATTCTACTTTCCACTTTGTAGTGGAATTCAATTGAAATAAATCACTTTAGTTTAAATTTTTTGTGTTCTGCGTTCTTCTTTTTACATTTAAATTTCAATATTCAATACAAATAAACTCTACTTTTCCAGAACATCAAATATGAAAAGTTTACTTTTCATATTTTAATTTCACTACTTTTGTAGAACATTTTTTATTAGAAGTTTGATATTTTCATATTAAAAATTTATAATATAAACAGTAGGGTTTCCCGATTTGTAAGGACAAAAATTTCACGATATTGTGCCATAGATTTTTTGATAGCTTTTGGCATGACGTAAAAAAGTTCCACAACGACATATCAAAAAAATCATTTTCGAGGCACCCAAATTTCAATTCAAATTTAGAATTTTCATTAATAAATAAGGCAATTTCATCAAAAATTCATTTAAATTCAAAATAATAATAATTCAAAAATAAATTTCCGCTTGGAAACGCAATACTAAAAAAGGATATGACCTTTTGATTGAAATTGACTCTGAAGGGATAAGGAGAGTAACGGAGCCTGTTTTGCCCGTTGTGCAATATACATATGGAAATCTTAGTTTGTATGACAAAGTACTGGCGACGGCAGTCCAAATGCTCCAGGGCAAGCCAGGGAGAGAAGCATAAATAAAATTTCTGCATTTTTTTTATTTAACAAACACAAAATGAAAAGAATTTTTAGCTTGTTTACAGAAACAACCAGAATCTAGGCAGGAAATAAATCAACGATCACCAGACTAATAGCACCAAAAAGACCAGAGGTGACACGAGACTGCATGCTATTGTTGTTGTTTTGCTGACTCTGTCACACGAAAAAATCTAAACACAGATTTTTCTTGTTTTGTTTTGATACATTTTCTGCCACAAGAAGTTTTTAACTCTAATTTCTTAAAAACTTTATTTTATTAACAGGTAAATTCTTATTTTATTTACAGGAAAATTAAAATTGTTCATGTCATATATTTTTCTTGGCTTCTGCACTTTTTTACAGCAACTTTCAATAAGCAGTTTCGTTGAACAAACGCGTAGGTACATGTAAAAACACAACCACACACACTATTAAAATATTTCATCTAGGCTTTTAATATTAACTAGTGTATCCAGCGGTCGACTCAATCGACCGCATTCTAGAAATTAATATTAAACATTTACGTAAATACATACGATAAAATACAAAAAACCTAAATAAACAACTTAAAACTCTGTCTCATTTCTATGCAAAAGCAAATTGGGCAAACACACATGCACACTTTGTTTATTTTTCAAGTTGAAGTTGATACATGTATGTGTTATAAGTTTGCATGTGTTAATAGCAACTTCAAACGCTTGTAGCTCCCTAATTATCGAACCGATTCAAATAAAATTAAGATTGTGCACATCTCTGTGAACGCCCGCAAAAGCATACCAATCTTTCGAAAATCGATTTAGTATAACGGCCGTAAAAGGGATAAAAAAAACGTAAGCAACTACTACGTACATTTCAATAAGAAAACAAATTAAATGGTAAAAAGTTTTATAATTTGTTATATTTTTCTACTTTGTGATTTAGTTAATTTTCCATATTCTTACATTATATTGCTATTGGCTTTCCACAAAAAAAAATCGTGCGGAAAAAAGTTGATCAAAATACATATGTATCATGTCATATCAGATTATCGTGCGATATATGTAGATAGAATAACAAGAACTACAATAGCATGCAGTCTCGTGTCAGCACTGATCTTCGCAAAAATTGATCTTGTTTTTAAGTAAAATATACTGAACATTTTTAAATAACTAGCATAGAGTTTCAAAAAACGAGACAGTGAGAGAGAGAGAGGTATAGACATAAGGTGCGTTCCAGCACTTTTACAATAAAATGCAATAAATAAGTAATTACTGAGTAAACAGAAAAATTTACTCTTAAAAAAGGTGTCGCCTTAAAAAGTACGGGAATGGAAAACAAATTTAAGAATTTATTAAGTAAACAGCTGATTGCCAATAAATTTAGTGTTGAACTATATTTACACTTTTGACTACTCAACTCTTTCTCTTGTTGGTATTCGGTGCAATATTTATTATAATACAAATATTTAAGAAAATATAAATAAATTATTTGCTGTAATCTTTTTCACATGTTTGTTTTATTTGACTTCACTAATTTTTGTCTGATTAAATGCATTCAAATAATTTGATTATTTGTTTTTGATATGGATTACCAACAAAACAATTGCACTTAGCACTTTCACAGCTCCAAAGAATTAAAATAACACAACGAAAAGCATGTTCAAAAGTTATTATGGAGCCCAGAAAACGAAAATTGGATATAAAATGTTCGCCTGAACGAGTAGTTTAAAAATAAATCACAAATTGTATAATTTTTGTTTTTTTACTTATGTTTTTCTATTTTCTGAATTATATGTTTTTTGATTTTACAACATTTTATTACAAGAAATTTCTGCAGTAAAAATTTGTAAATACTTAGCCATGAACTGTTACTTTACACTCTCAATTTGAGTTCTCATTTGCTGTATTTTCAGTAACGCATATTAGTAAAATACAGTAAACATTTTTAAAAACTTTTGAGTACTCGAACGCACTTATGTATACGGAGAGCACCGTTACCGAGTTATTTTATCGATATATGAAAATAAAAAAATAAATTTGATTTTAATTTTTGGACAGATTTAATTTAATTTGTTTGTTAAATATTTTGCTATAATTTTTTTTTATTTTTCTGCTTTTTCTCTCTTTACAGATCTGTTGCTGTTTCTCGCCACGTGTGTATAATTGTAAATTGTATATAAACAACTTTTGATATGTTAAAAATATATAAGTAAAATTAAGTTCAAAAATAAAATAAGAATTTTATAATTTCGTTTATAATTTCGAAACAAAATAATTAAAAGCTAAAGATTTGTAAAATTCTTAAGCGATACCTACCTAATTGTGTTCAAAACTCAATAATTAAGTGAAAATAAAACAAAAACAAAATTATCTTTAAATAATTAATTAATACAATTAAATAATAAAGAAAATAAAACATAAGTTAAATAAGTTAAAAATTAATATGTATTTGATAAAAAAATATTGAAGCATTCAAATTATATTCAAAGCGAAATAGTTCTTGCAAAAAAAATCCGTAATAATATTCAAAATCTACTGAAATATTTAAATGAATACTTAAAAAAAATAGTATCGATAGTGTTAAAAATCAACAAAATCCAAGCGCTGCATCTTGAAAATCGTTTAAAAAAGTCTATACATTAAAAAAAAGTGAAATAAATATTTGAAATATCAAAAAAGAAAAGAAAAACAAAAAAAAAATAATTTAACAAAACTTGCCGGGATTACAAAATCATGAAAATTTTTAATAAAAACGGATTATACCCCTGAAAGAAAATGCTGCATTTTCAAAGACATTCTAGGTTAGTATTTGCTATAAATGCTATAAATAATAATAATTATAATAGGAGAAACAAATACTCGTATAATGAAGCGAAATATTATCAAAGCAACTTCAACTTGATCGTTTTGGAGCGAATTATCCCGTTTCCCCTACCCCAACTGCCGGCGGAGGTTCTCGGCCCATTTTCTCGGACCATATTCTAGCAATTACATAAACAAAACTGCATGAATATGTTCGTTCATCCATATGTAGTTTTCATCTCCTTTAATTCTGATCTCTTTTTCTTTTTCAACTTTACTCATTTGAAGAGATAAAATTCTTGTTACGCATTGCTTTGCTTATGTTTTTAATTGAACCAATGCTCTTACATAAGTGAATGTACGTTTGTATTTTTAGCATTTGCAGTGGTGTCAACTTTAGGAGCTTTTTATTCCTTTAGTACTGCAACGATTTAAATAATATATAGGCGGATCACTAAAGCTCAACAATGTCTACCGTTTGGTAAAAGAATGAAGAAAATCGGTTGGCAAACAAAGGAGAAAAAGAAATCTACAAATTTATATAATAAATAAATTGCTGGAGTCTTAGCGATGAGAATAGTAGTAGAAAGCCGGAAAATGCTGAAGTCTGAGTGATTGTGGGTTTGTACAACTTTCATATTGAGTGCAACAGCAAGCAACCACCCACTCAAGGCCAAAGAGAATCGAGGTACCTGGGCAGATGGTGCTGGTGTGCTTTTGTATTTCCTATACAAGTCAAAAAGAACTCTTACGAAGTGAACTTCTTTGTCAGAAAACCCTAAACTCATTTCACGGGAAAATTTTTCAGTGTTTAAGCCACTAGTTTGGAGCCATTTGAAATAATAATAATAATTTTAGATTTTTTCAAACAAGTTTAGAATAAGTTTTTATTGGTTTGCGAAAACAATAACTGTTACTATTAATCTTTAATTAAATATATCACTGAAGAAGCTTTCCATTGAGAAAGCGAAATATCGGAAAAAATAAATCATTTATACCTATTTATTTTCTGGACCTAAAGCTCGGATAAATTATTTAATAAAATTGAATAAAAAGGTCGAATAAATCTGAATAATTTTTTCTATTCTTATTACTGAACAAATGACAACAAGAAGCTGCCAGCAGTTACAGAAATTTTAATAAAGCTTTATGAATATTACACAAGCCCCACCACAAACGCCAACGCAATCATTGAACTTAATCGCTCTTTTTCTTTGTGTTTATTTCTACTTTATTGATGAAATGGGAAAAAGAAATTTGCCAGAAAATGAAAGTAAAACGACTAGAAAGAAAATCAACCACAAACAAAAAAAAAGTGATCAAGAAAATTTGTTGTTTTTCTTGATATTTTATTAGTAAAATCTTTATAGAAAAAGAGAGAAAGAAACTGATTAAAATGGCTTAACGTAAGTGCAAGAGAGTGCAAGAAATTGTGGCAGAGAAAAGGAAAAATGCAACTGAATTATAAACAGAATAACATTGAAATAAAAGTCATGATCAAGATCAACAACTTTTATTAAAAGAAAAGAAAAAAAATGTGAAATATTGCAAAAATGGAAGTAAAAATACCAGGCAACGAAGCGTTAACAGCGAGAATGAAATGCAACAGAGGAAAGAAATTATAATGATAATGATAACGACAACGACAACGACAACAACAACAAGGAGTTGAACGTTTACTAAAGAAAACTTTTACTACTTTTTCTAGTTTAACCAAGTCTTAAGGAAAATGAAAATCAAGTTCAACAAACTGATTTTGCTAGAGCTGATTTTTAATTACGAAAGCACAAAAACTTTTGAGAATATTTTGAATAATTTTCTATTATTTGCTGGTTTATGTTTCAACTCAGGCAGTGTTCACAAATTACGTAATGCCAATTTTGGCGTTTTTAATCCCTCCAGACCTTTTGTAAAATATATTGAAATTTTTGTTTAGCATAAATTATTGATTCCCTAACATTTTGTATACCCCCTCTCAGCCCCAAGTGTGTTACGTAATATGTGAACAGCCCCGTATTACACGTTTTAAGCAGAATTAATTGCGCCTCTGGTTCTTAATAATTTTGTCGATGCAAAAAAACTCATTACTCATCATTATTTATTGTAACGGCCTTTGTTACATTTTTTTTTGAAACAATGACACACGTTTGTGTGCACGATGAGTAAAGAAGAAAGGCAAATTTATTTAATTAATTTGCAAACAAAGAAAATCACAATGACTCGAAAACTCTCAAGATTTCTGGAAAAGTTTCTTATCTTTTATTAAAACTGATTACCTTCATTTCGGGCAATTGATAGTGATGAGGCCAAAAGTTGGTGTCCTTATTTTGATTATTTCTTTTTTATTACTTCTCAATAAACGTTTAATTGTTATTAATTAAGTACTATCTGTGAATCCAGTCGATTTTAAAGAACTTGATTTACAGGACGGACCTGATTACAGTGTACAACAAAATTTAATCTTTCCCCAAAATTCAAGTAGTAGCTCGATTTTGAAATGAAGATTGCATTGATGTTTCTTTCAGGCTACTCCACGCATTAACCGGGAAACAAATTTCATGCCCTTCCGTAATGCTTCATAATTGCTTTGACATCGCGCAGTAAGAAGACCCATTTTTATTATATTTTGTTCCATTGGCTGTATTTTCGTTCACCATTGTGTTTTCTATTCAAATTGCGGCACATAACCAAAGATTTTTGGGCGATGTGTGGTCAATCTCTTTAATGCTTTATTTTAGCGAAATTTTAAGACAATGATTTTTGTGTAACATTTTAACCCTCTAATTGTTTTCTCAATGGGTATTTTTGCCAAGTTTTTTGAAAAAGAAAAGTTTTATTTTCAACTTTAGTATCTTTAAGGGGTTATGGCCATTATTATAACTTGCCGTTAGTTAAAGGCAGGATTTTATGGGACCAATAAATAATAAAAAAATTAGAGTTTTAATAATGTAAAAACTATTTATCGGACAGACAAAATACTACCTTTAACTAACGGCAAGTTGTACTAATGACCCGCCCTTATAGTAGAATTCCATGATAAATGTTTTTTATTTTAACCTTCTAACGCTTGTGCCTTTGGGCTTTTTTAGAAAAGAGATCATGAAAATGTTTTCAATTGAAGAGTTGAAGGACTAAAATTTATTACAAAAAAGTTCTCCTATACCTAAAAAGGAAGATTCTCCGATTCACAATAACCATTTGCATAAGTGAGACAACCTTAACCCACCAAACAACAAAGTACCAGACGTTAGCTTTTAAAACTCCGCTACATGGATTTTTTTGTTGGTTCTCTCCAAAGAACAGAATGAAACCATTCGCATTTACTAACTATTCATAAATTCATTGCTTTTGCCATGCATTTATTCGACAACAATAACATATCGATTGCCAGATATGATTTACCAAATCATATCTAGAAATTTATAAAAAAAACAGCTTGATTTAAGAACAAATCTTGAGATTAACTTAAACATACTCGTAGTATTAAAATAATAAAAATTCAATCATTAACCGACTTCCTAAAAAAGGAGAAAGTTATTAATTCTATTGTGTTTTTTCCCTCAGAATTCCGACATTTATGATTCGAGATTGTAGATTTAAGAGCTTTTATTTTCCCACACACATACATAGTATTTAGTAATTCCAGCAACGATTTTGAAAATTTAAAATTTTCATTCAAATTAAATCTTCTCATTTATCCGGCAAATGAAATTAGTTTACTTTCTTTACAAAACAGACAATTAACAGGAATCGAAAATATAAACTAAAATAAATTTTTAAAGCGTTCTATTTTTGTCCTACTTTTGTCCTATTTTAAAAATTAGAATATATTATGAGAACATGTCATTAGAAATATCTTTGGAAAGAAGCTGATGATCTCTATATATATAATTTACTCTATGGACTATAGACTCCAGGAATTTCAATTAATAGCTCGCAAGGCGTGTTTTATTTTTAGAAAAAGTGTTGCAGCCTTTTGTGAGCGGAACTATTGATAAAATCACATACAAATTTTTTTAGCTTCTGGTTTGAGAAGGAAAGATTTTCAATTTATACCTTTTTCCATAAAAATGTTAATTTATTCTATATATTCGTATAACAGACAAACCTAAATCAGAAGAGCGCTGCGCGTCGCTTTAGCTTTAGTAGTGCACGTATTTAAAGTACATTCAGACTAAACTCTGCTGCAAACGCGACGCTGAACGCAATGTTGTAGGCATGGATATAAGTAACTCTAATATTATTCAAAAATTAGACTCCAACGGAAAATAGATAATTGAAGTTCGTGGATAAAATTGTGGACAGAATAGAAATTAATTTGTAGCTGAAACAGCGGGTAAGCCCACCTCCAACGATGCTCCTCAAATCATAGGCAGATATGCATATACATATGTACATACTATGTTATTCCTTGTTTATCAGCATAGATTTTTTAACTCATTCTTTGCTGCATTTATTATAACTGGAACTTTTTAGGCTTTATGGCATCTAACCTGCCTGCTTTGTGGCTTAAAATTTATATTTAAGATACTCTGACTGCCTGGTCCACGATATTGCACGAATTCTTTCTTTCGTACAATTACATTTAAAACAAAAACGAATTTGTAAAATTTGTAAATGTACGTAATTTAAATTGTACACGAACGAACGAACGAATTCGTTCGACATCGTGCGTCAGGCCGTAAATTAAGTGGAGGAAACCAAACTATGGAAGCAGAGTTTATTCTTAAAAATCTGCCACTTTAAATATCGTATTTAACGTATTTTTCAAACAAACTTGTTTGTGAATATTCTTATAAATAATTTAAAATTCTTAATTAAATGGGATTTTTGTGCACTTAAACGATTACAGAAAACAAAATGTATTTGTTAAAAATGTAAATCTACAAATATGAATATTACCAAAAAAAAAAACTAGCTGCCCCCTTTTTAAAGGATCCCCTAACAGGAATACAAACATGAAATTAAGGGCAAAGTAAAGTAATGAATCCCAATATGAAAAAAACTATGTGTGGATGGGTGTACATATGTATGTATGTATGCATGTAAAGAAATAACTTTAAAATATGCGTGTGTGTTTGTGTGTAAAAAAAACCAACAAATACTTGCACAGTAACTGAAAATTGTGCGCATGAGTTTGTGTGTATTTATTTTTGTTGTTTTATATACTCAGATACATATACATATGCACATACATTTAATATATACGTATGTAGATATGGATATCTGTATACCTATATATGTATACTGCAAAGTTTGTATATACACGTAATACATACATACATATCAAAACAGCTTTAACAAAATAACAAACAAATACAAAAACAAAACAAAAAACTGCGTAAAGTTCTGCCAGCTGCTCTGCCAGCAGAGTTCATTGAACTTTGCTATTGAAAATTTTTATATATTTTCGGTTGTTTTGTTGCTATTGTTGCTGAGTTCGTTTGCATGGTTTTTACGAATGATGACGGTGTTGCCGGCAGATTGTTGTTGTTGTTGGTGGGGATATGATATTTGGGCTGTTTTTTTGTTGATTTTATAACAGAGTTTTGTTTTTTCCCCTCTCTATTTAAGTTGTGTATTGATGTGCGTGTTTTTATTCTTTAATGTTTGTTGTTTTACTTAATTATTATTGTTGGTCGGTTTGTTTTTTTTTAGACTATTGTTGTGGGGTGTGTAATTTTTGGAAGAACAACAATAACAGCATGTATTGTATTATAGATAAATTAAACTAGTGTTGTCGTTTCAATGTCGAGCTTTTTGACAATACCCCCATTTTGTACTACACTACGACTCCCCTTTTAATAACATATAAATACATACTTACTACATAGATATATACATATGTATATATGTATGTAGGTATGTATGTGCCAACAAGACTTTGATAGCATTTGTGACCATGATTTGAAGAAAAAGTCAACAACAGAAGTTTATAAAAAATATAAGAACCTACATATGCAAGTAGATATAAGTACATAGTGACAAGTGCTACCGGCTTTTGGTTCGAATTTCACCGGCTTTATAGGTATTAAGTACTTATGTAGGTGCTTTCAGTGTACGAGTCTGCCTGATCTGTGTTGCCGTTATAACTTAAACATGTGTTTAAATCATTTACTTCGCTTGAAACTCTTCCTCACCATTAATGTTACGAATGTACAGAAAATCACTACTGAAAGAACATTTTGTTGTTGTAGGACTCAGAGAAGGCTCTGCACATTCCACAAATAAGACAATTTATGTATATTCCAATGTGCTTTGCAGCATACAGTGAAGGAAAAAACTCTACATACACCACATTAATTTTATGGGAAGTGGAGAAGAAAATTATTAAAAAATGTACCTATGACGATATTTAGGGTTTTAATAAATACATATATTTATATGTATGTTTGTATGTATGTACTTATGTATGTATGTATGTATATATACATATATATTACAGAATTAAAGAGCAATTCATAAACATAATAAAAACAAGAGTAACAAAAACGTTAAACAATTTAGAAAGCAGTAATCGAATGTTTAATTTTTTTTGCTAAATTCACGAGAAAACTAATTTTATTGGTGAATGATGAGGTAATTCAAGTTATATTGAATCTTAATAAAGAAACCATCTTTAAACAATATTAGCAAAATGATAGGCGTAGTTCTATTCTTAAAAGCCCGTTGATTTTAGAGACCTACCTGTCAACAAAAGCATCGCAACATTAATGTTGCGGAAGTGTTTCAAATGAAATAAATGAAAACCAAATTTAGGATTTTGTTTAAACTCCACGCATATGAATTGTACGACTTAGACAGTGACTCATAATAATGGCTTAAGACAGTCACAGTTCTTCACTACATTTCTTCATGTGACTCATAGTTAACTGTATGATTAGGTAAATATCTGACAACTTGGTGACATAATTCCACTAAGGAGTTAAGACTCTATGCTTTGACCTTTAAAAATGAAAATACTTAATCAGAATTTACAGTTATGATCATTCTTTAATCATTTGGGGGATTCAAATGGTAGTCATAGAATTTCCACAATTGTGGAAATTACCGCACACACATTCTTTACGCAGATGCTTATGCTCTTCATTTAGTCATCGATGAAAAAGCGACGAATGAACAGGCAGCGGATGCTTATACAGTTTTTAAATATTTTTTTATCAATAGTTTGGATAATTCGCGTTGCATTTTAAATTGATAATATGCGAAAAATATTTTATTATAAACAATTCATTACGTAACATATAAGGCCTTTTGTGTTATCAAATATTTTTTAATTCAGAATTATAATTAGAGCATTTATAATTATTAATTATAATAATAATATTTCAATTTTAGAAGTTTCAAGTTTGTATGAAAAATAACTCAAATGCGTTTCAAAACAAAATTTTTCATACAAATTACAAAACGAAAAAAAGCGCGTTTGTAAATAAAGAATCTGGCCCTTACTTTACGATCAAAGAATAAAACTCAAAAATAATTCTTATTTACAAGCCAAAAAAATGGAAAATAAAAATTTGTAATTTTTATAAGATGCATTTTTTTTCGTTTGAAGGCTTAAGGTATTACCTAAGAAAATATAATGCGGTAATATATTTCAAACGCTTGAATTTGTGTTTGCTGGGAAAACTCGATTTCTCAACAACACAATTACAGTTTAAATTTTGCGCATCACTGTTTTAAAATAATAAAACGAAAAAATATGACGAGGAAAAACAAGCACTATGTAATTTCTCTTATACTTCTCTCATATTTTTAGTGTTTGGATATGAGAAAACAATAACCGTAGTTCAAAAAGTCCAATTATTTTATGACTTTTTTTGAGCTGAATGAGACAACTCTAAAGTTAAAGTTGAAAAAAATATTTTTTTAATTATTTTTAAACATGTTTCATTTACATAAATTATGGATTATGGAAATTATATACTCGTCTATGCACTATGGTGGGTGCTCTAAAATTATATTTCAGTAATAAAACGAAAAAGCTTTCGTTCAAGAAACAACAGAAGGAGTTAGTTGTCTTTGCTGCTGCAGTATCCTTTTTATTTAGCCAAGGTAGGGGAGATACATGCTTTCAACTGCTCTTCTCTATAGATGAGAGTTGGTCTGATCACTAAGTTTATAATGTATAATGTACGGCCTAAGCTTCTATTTCATCCCGAAGGCCAACATTCATAGCAGTTTTTAAAGTTGCAATAAATACTCGTATTTAAAGCAACAAAGTTTTAACTCCATTATTAAGAAAATGAAACAAATAGTTCTTTTTATGCGTTTAACAGAATGTGAAACTATATTGGTATTTAATTTCATATTAACTACTGTAACCAGCGGTCGACTCAATCAACCGCATTCTAGAAATTAATATTAAACATTTACATAAATACATACGATAAAATACAAAAACGAAAAACATTCTAAATATACAACTTAAAACTCTGTCTTATTTCTATGCAAAAGCAAATTGCACAAACACACATGCACACTTTGTTTATTTTTCAAGTTGAAGCTGATACATGCATGTGTAATAAGTGTGCATGTTAGTAGCAACTTTGAACGCTTATAGCTCTCTAAATATCGAACTGATTTCAATAAAATTAAGATTGTGGACGTCTATGTAAAAAAACCCTTTAAAAACATGTAAATCCTTCCAAAATCGGTTCACTATTATGACCGTAAAAGGGATTTAAGAAAACGTGTCTGTTTATAATTAATATAGAAGATATTTTTGTAGAACATTTAAGGGATGTTTTCCCCCGTCTCAAGAACAGAAGAGACCAATACAGCGAAGAGTTAGAGAGTTAAAATGCTCATCAGCTCAGAAGGTAAGGATTACAAGATTTCCTGTGGCGATTCACTATAAAAACTTAGAAAAAGGAGGCAACTTTAACCCTTCCTAAAATAATATTTAGTGAAAACTTTTAAAACGATGATGCACGTATATTTTTTTGGTCCCTTCGGCCAATCGTTGGAACTTTATATATCTTTTTTGTGCATACCATGTAGCTAGAATTTCTTGTATTACTTTTCTTTAGTGAAAATATTTTGAATTAACGAACTGCAGCTTGATTGAATAATTTTCAGACAAGCAGACAGAATCTTTATAAAGTTTCCACAGACATATAAGTTTTTATCACATTTTGCCACAATGTGCTAAACAGGCACCTTTGAACAGCAGTTGCTGCGCTAAAGTTCTCAATGACTTAAGCGTTTTTATATTTTTAAATTAACTAATATATATTTTTTTCTTTGTTTGAAAATCATGAAGTTGTCTTTGCGCATTCAAATGCATAGAATGGAAAAGAAATGTATTTTCTTTATAAGAAAAAAAAACGTAGAAAAGCTTTATCATTTAAAAGCTGACATTGACCATGATTTCAATGGACATTTTTCCCATTCACAGCACCATGAAGGGACGATGAAAAATATATGGAAACGAGGGAGAATTTACTCAACGGAAGCAAGAAATTCTTGTTTAATTATTTCCAACTAAAGAAATATGTTTGCGATTTAAAGAAATAAGGGAAAGTAAAAAAGAAAATAATAATAAATATTGTATTTGCTTAAGATTTAATTTAAGTTTCCTGCTTGAATAAGAAAAGGGTGGTTTGGGCTTTCTTTTCAAAGGTGTTACTCAAAATTGGGGTGTTTTGTTAAGAACAAATTTTTCGAACTAGCAAGGATTATTGTTTTGCGGTAATTGCATAAATTTGGTGGGGAGGTGGTGGCGAAAACAAAACTTAAATAACTTTCTACGAAAAGGTGGTGAAAATTAGGACTCCAAGTTTTTTTTCATTTGAAGTTTTTATTTGTCTTTTTATTGCAATCATAAACAAAGTTATTTAAGGTTTTTGGGGCTGATACGTGCGCGTAGATATGAGAGCTCTAATATGCGTGCTGGATTTAATAAACCTTTTGTAAGGAATTAGCTCATTTCTTTTAAACTGCAACGTTATTTATCTCTTTGCTTTTAATCAGAGTTTAATGCTTTGACGTTCGTTTTTCATACGAGATTTTGCTGATTAGTTGGCAGAGTGGCCCGCGCTAGTGCATTATGCGAAAAGGCGTTCCAAAGTCTATAACTTTTGATAGAATAACTCAATAAAACGAGCTGTGGAAAGTACAGTTTGCGCAGTTTGGAAAATTGACTTTTAAATTTAAAGCATTAGGCGGCCTAAGTGGGCATAGCAAAATGCATTTGCGCTGTTTTTAAAGCTTTAATCAAACACTAGCCACTTGTCCTTCTATCCGTCCTTCGCTTCTACGAGTATGTTTGAAATCAATGACACAAACTATCCAAACTTTTTGCCGCCTTTTCGAAAATGTTTCTTAGTGCGGCCGCCTTGATATTGGACCATTATAATTTTAAATTATAACAACTAAATATTCAAATGTCTACAATAAAAAGTGGCTCTCTTATAATATTTTCTTCCCAGGAAATGTGCAACGCTATTCAACCACTTGATTTTGTATACAAATTTAAGGTGGTTGCTTCTGCAAATAAATTTGAGAAGACATTTTAAAATGCTTTTCCCCATTTCAATTAAAATGTTTAGCATTTTGTTGAAAGGACTCTTTATGTTTTTTGTCGTTATAAAAACACACACACTTGTATTGTACTTTCATGAGTATGGGTGCGAGTACGTGTGCAGAACTGATTTTCTTTATTTTTTTTTGGAATCCCTTAGTACGGTCTCCTCTATTTAACCAAATACAATTGTGGTGTAAAAGTCTGCATAACGAAAAATGGGGGTTACTTGACATTGAAATACATTTTGAAGGTTCTTTTTTAGAGTTGCATTTTTTTCTTCTGTTTTTTTCTTTTTTTTCTCTTTGGTGTTGTTTCTTTTTTTTGTTGTTGTTGCTGTTTAGTTTGTGTTACATGAGTCCCGGCATTCATCTGTTGTAATTTTATGCTTTTGGTATTAAACAGGGTGGATTTTACATTTTGATCAGACGGAAAATATAAGAAACATAAAGAATTTTTCGCCAGCTGCTTTATTAACAGATTTACATAAATTGTTTCAAGGTGTTTGCATTAACAAACTCGTTGTTTTTCCAAAGCAAACTGGTTGTTACTGAAAATTTAATTAGTAGCAAACAAAGGAAAGGAGTTATTAATGCTTGAAAATTTTTTTATAATGACTCATTGCAGTTAAACGCATTAAAAGTAAAATTTGTTTAAAAAAATTATCTATTAATTTTGAATCATTTAACTTTCTGCAGTTCGTTCACCGGGCTCAAGTCCGCGTGCATGAGACCAAACCTCGTAGAAGGGACATTTTTAAAATTTTTAAATATATTATTTTCTATAGTTTTATTTAATTTAGTTAGGAAATGATATACATATAACTAGTTGACTCAGCAAACGTTGTTTTGCAATATAACTTATTTCTAATGAACATTTTGTTTAATTTTCCAGGTTAAGAGAACATTCTTAACAACTTTTAAATAGGAATTTTAAATATATGGAAAAAGTGGGCGTAGAAATGGGCGTAGTTCGTTGAAAAGTATTTTACTGCTTTGATTAGGCTACGTACATTATATGTTTCAAATTGCTGCTAAATCCGTTGAGAAATGGAGTTTTTTATACCGACTGCAGCGCCATCGGCCGTGATAATTTGTGAATCTAAACCATTCAAATCGGTCCAGCCGTTCAGGATTTCAGCGACATACACACGTACAGTAGAATTATATTATATTATATGTATAAAGATCTTGAATATTTTAAAAAACCTTTTTATATTAGACTTGAACTACAGGGTGTCCGCCGGGAAGGTATACTACTTTGTTTGTCTATAATTTTAGACTAAATGAAAGAGAATGGATCTTATATTGATAAATGTTTTATTTAATATCGGTAATTATGTATGGAATACAATATCAGATAAATGTCCGCCTCTGTTAGCCTCACAAATGCGAGCTCTTTTTCATCACATTCTCACACATTTCACGCGGTATTTTATTAATATCATCACAAATATTTTTTTGAGGTGCTCAAGCGTTTCTGGTTTGTTTGCATAAACCTTGCTTTTCAGATATACCCACAAAAAGAAGTCCAGGGCAGTCAAATCAGGTGACCGTGGAGGCCAATCAATAACACCATTTCTTGAAATAACTTGTTGTGGAAAGAGGTCTCGCAGTAATTCCATTGTAATCCTGGCTGTATGCGATGTGGCACCGTCCTGTTGATACCAACATGTTAATCATGTCCAAAGCATGCAGTTGTGGCGTTAAAAAGTTTTCAATCATATCACGATATCGCTTCGCATTCACAGTTA
Organism: Gymnocheta viridis; assembly: GCA_956483585.1. Taxonomy (NCBI): domain Eukaryota; kingdom Metazoa; phylum Arthropoda; class Insecta; order Diptera; family Tachinidae; genus Gymnocheta; species Gymnocheta viridis. The sequence continues at coordinate 5,025,185 of OY101443.1, read as the reverse complement.
TCGTTACGCCGTTTTCATTTTCAAAGAAGTGAGGTCCAAAGATTCCTCCTGACCAAATTGCACATGGATTGTTTTGAACACTTTCTTGACCAGCAGTAATGTTTTCAGCCGATCTTGCAGTACGTTGTAGTCCATGCTTGGGCCTATAACCTACAGACCATCTGTATGCGAAATCATTCACTACACTATAAATAGTGCGATTTGTTGGCACGTTGTTTCTCCCAAAAATTTCACGTAACTTTCTCATCGTTACAGTAATCAATGATTGGTTTTGATAAATTGTTTTTTTATGGAATATTTCTCCATATTAAATATGCCACGGGTCTACTTCACGACTGCCAAATATGAACTTTCAAGACTAATGTTTATCAAAATGGCGGCAAAACAACGTAGTATACCTTCCCGGAGGACACTCTGTATTTTACAAATTAGCAGCAATTTTTTAATGTTTTCTTTTTCTCTTAATTTTATATTAAGCCTTGAGTTTGTTAAACCAATTTATTTTTATTAAGAAAATAATACAGTAAAAGCTTCTTAACTCTGACAACACTAAATTAGAGTTTAATAAAAAGCTGTTTTTGTTGGTCGCTACACCTCTTAATTAGCGTTCATGTGTTCAATTTTTTACATCCACTTTTGAGTTGTTTGTCAGTTCTGGTTGTTTTGGTTCTTTTCATTTCTATTATTTTAAACACTTTTCTAAAGTATTAATCAATTTAGAATTTTAAAATAATTATATTATCATAAACTACTCCGACCCAACAATGACATTTAAAATTTTGCTTATAGCTGACTACACGTGGCACTTAAACTTTGAGTTTAGCAAAAAATATTTATACACGAAAATTGCCGGAAAATGTAATAATAGAAGAGCCCAGTTGTTTCCATGGAAAAGAAAACACTTTGCGAAATAAATATGTATCGGATAAATAAAAAAGTCATTAGTCAAGTCTTTGTTGTAAGAAAAAAAACACACACACACGCATACACACGCACACAAGAGATCAATGAACTATATCGTTTTGACAACATTACATGCTTTTTTCTTGCCTTTAAAGCTGAAAATTTAATAGTTCCGAAGTTAAGACGCACAAACCATATTTGAGACAGAAAGATTAACAAAAGATTTGCCTGCAATATTGTAGAAATTTCTGTATTATTCTTTAAATCAAAACAAAAAAAATATACATATATATAAAAATTAACAAACAAATGGAATAGTTTTAGAGTCTGATGTTGTAAAACGCAACGTTGGTAATATTTTTTTTTTGAAAAAATCCAAATTACAAAAATAAAACACACTAATACTCGTAGTTTATCAAATTAAGGATCTGAATGAGAAAAAGTAAAGACAATTCAAGATCTGCTTTAAGTTAATTTTGATTTTGTTTTTTCATTAAAATTCTTTAAATACTTTAGAGTCAGACAAACTTCATTTATTTGGTTAATTAATTCATAACAAAAATCAAACGAGCACTTAAGCATATAAATATTAATTTTCTATAATTATTTACGAAAAAAAATTTTGTGACAGAGATTAAAACGAATCAATTACACTGGACAGCACAAAATAAAAATTAACAAGGTTCTAACGACATATCGGCGTTTTGAAAGTATGCAGCTGAGGCTTATTTCGGGAGGAGTTAAAGCTCCCCCGTTTTTGGAAATTATTATGGCGAACCGCCACAGCAAACCCTGTAGTCTTTAGATTTTATATATGGTGTAGAGTCATTTTCGTGAAACATTATGTCCCCTTTCACATATCAGCAATTGAAAGACAGACAGATGAAGTTTGTAGACGAGGGGGCGAAGATGCAGAGGGTGTGGTACACGACCCTCTGTACCGGACATTTTTTTTGTTTTTCTTTTATTTTCGCAATTTTCACCTGGTTACTTTATATCATATTTCTCAAGCCCAAGTCGTCTTCTTCGCGAGAATCTTATAATGCCAATTTTGTGCAATAAACTAGTTTTTCCTTTTTTTTAAATCAAATTTCATTTTTATAAAAAATAGTTTTTGGTAATTTAAGGAAACCACAAAATAAAACAAATATGTAATAATAGGTAAACAAACTGCGAAAATGGATGAAAAACGAATATGAGAAAATGTCTGCATGTCTATTAATTTCCAGTATGCAAAAGCTTCAGGCAAGAACAAAAAGAGTTTTAAAAAAATGTCCGGCAAGAAATGTCGCATATGTGAAAGGGGACTTTGGGTCTTTTACGCTACTTTTTTGGAAAAAAGAGTCAAAAAATCCCCATAATCAGACATATAGGGGGCTAAACTTTCGACTTATTTCTGGCGTTCAAGTGGAATTTTAAGCTCTCTTGTATTCAACGAGTGTTTTATATTAATTGGCTGAACATTCCTTATAACTAAAATTTAAGAATTACAAAATTTCGTATGGCTACTCACTATTCACAATGTACAAAAAGTGGGGGAACTTTAACTCGCCTTAAAACAAAAGTCAGAGCCTAATTTTCAAAACGCATGAACGTGGTTATAAAAAAATTGGGCGCGTGTGAGCGTTTATGAGTCGATTTTTGGCGTCATTGTTTCGTGACTTTTTTGTTGTATTGTGATTTTTTTCATATATTTTTTTAAATTTATTTTAAAGTTTTTTTTTCGTACGTATTTCGTGACTGTGAGCAAATTTTTTTCCACTCATGTGAGCGTGCGCGTGTGAGCGTGTATAAGTAGATTTTTCGCGTGATTTTTGTTGTATTGTAAGTTTTTCGTGTAATTTTTTTTAAATTATTTTATAGTTATTTTCTGATTTCGTGAGCATGAATTTTCGTAATTGTTATTTTTTCCGTATTTCGTGATCGTGAATTTTCTTAATTGTTATTAACTTTTTTTCCACTCACTTGCGCGTGCATGAACGCAAGCAAAAAGTATGAGACCGCGCATGAGCAGAATTTGTTTAACGTGAGCGTGTTTGAGCGTAAGTGATAAGTCACTCGCAATCCCATCTCTAGTTTGCACTGCCGCATTACGTTGTCAGAAGCTTGCCATTTTGTTTGTTTGGTCCTGTACAGTGCTATTAATGCTAACGATGGAGTATAGCGGAGCGGCCTCCGAAAACGGCATATAATTGCAGTTTTCAGAGTTAATTAGCATGTCCTGTAGTATTTTCCTAATAGACATAATTTTAATTAATAATTTAAATTAACAAACTCCAGACTGTTTTAATAACTTTCAATTAAACAAATACATTTCGCAAAATGCCATAAAATTAAATTAAATTAAATTTACATATATGTATATTATTGATTATATAGAGCTCATTAAAATTCATTAGAATGAATTAATTCCCTAAAGTCTCTGCTTTAACAACCCGGAAAATATAAAACAAACAGGGTTCCCAGATTTTCAGTTTTTCGCAAGTCTTATCCCCAATTTCCGATTTTTACTGCCGGTTTTTATAAGATGAAAACAAAATTGTGAATGAGAATTAATATAGAAAACAACAATAAATTACGAAAAATTGTTTTTATTTTCAATATAAATTCTCACTCACAATTTTGCTTTCATTTTATAAAAACAGGCAGTTAATATCATAAATTGCTCTTTTCTGTATAATAACAAATTAATAAGCAATTAATTTATTATTATTTTTAGTTTCGAATCGTTTAATTATTTAATTGTAATTTGTTTCATAAATTTATGATGTGTTAATTCAAAACTTTTAAATTTTGACAATTCTACGACCAATTTCACAGTCTTTTTCAATGCCGATTAAAAACTTATAGCAGAAGTGTTGCTATGACAATCGAAAAGTGTGTAAACACAAATAGCGTTTGGCAGAAATATACACATGTGGTCAATAAAATAGACACCTTTTGCATAATTACCAAAAAATCCACGATTTTCAATTGGATGAAAACAAAAAGAAATCTGATTTGCACGAGACGTAAAAACACTTGAAAATAGTACACTTTAGCAAAATTTCACACGAGATGCCTGTTTTGTGGACGTTTTATTTAGTATTTTAAATCATAAATATACATGTATTATATACCAATAGACAGGTAGATAACTGCATTTTTATATTTTGTATGAGTTTAGATAATTTTTAAAAATAAATAAGGCATTTTTGATTGAAAACCCTACAAAAATTAGCCATTCATATTTTCTTTACATATTTTTTTTATCTAAAAAATTTATAAAAAAAATCCATTTAATATATCGCTGCAATTTGTTTAATATAAGAAAATTGCTATGTTTTTTTTTAAATAAATAATACAGAAATAAAAATTAAAAAATTTAATTTAGTACAATTTTCATGCAGGTATATTAAATGCTTCTAAAAACTTGACTATTTTTAGTAAATCTGCTCTCTTCGCTACATTTTGACCGGGCGGGTAACAATAAAAATTCAGATTCATTATATTAAATATATCTAAATGTAATTTATAAAGAATTTATTAAAACTCGATGGGCGATTAATTTAGAATTTCGTTAAAAACTTTTCCATATTCGCCCAATGCTGGATATAGCGGGCATGCTTTAATCGACTTAAAATTTCTACTGCAGTCTTTTTTGAAGTCTAATCTTTTGATATATTGAAAAAGAAAAATTTTTCTTTTGAAATAATGTTGAGGAAAGCGTCTAACAATCAAGCTCTATTTTTGTCAAAATTAAGCCATTTTTCGCTCTCATTTCAAAAACTTGATTTTGATTTTTTTTCACGACTACATGAATTGAGATCAAATAAAATTGTTTTTTGCATATTATCAGAGATTGTATTAAAAATCATATAATATATATTTTTTTTTAATTTTATCTTTGCTATTATCGGAAATATTCACAAAGCTGCGAGCAAAGTCAAGGCGAAAAATCAAAATTTTAAAATTGAATTAAATTTGAAAATATGAAAAAAAATGTTGTGAAACAAAATACATTTTATTCTCTATCGATTAAAAAAAGCTTTACAAAAAGCATAAATTTATTAAAATCAAATAATATTTGTAAAAGCTATGAAGTCAAGAAAATTTGACATATCCGAGGTAGTCAACTTTGACACCCTGTAGCCCACCCCATGTTTCAACAGGCTGCTTTAAATCAGAATATCCTTAAAGCTTAGGTCCTCCTCTATGATTCTTACATAAATACATTGTTTTGTAATCGGATCGCAAGTTCCAAAGATACAGATTTATTACCCTTTTCTTGCCAATTGGCACCACTGTGCGACATACATAATCAGGGTGGTTATCTTGCTGAAAACACCACCATGGAGACATTTCTTCTTCGGAGTAATGTAACATGACTTCTTGAGGAATATTTGTAAAAATTTCTTTGGTCATGGTTTCCACCTTCATTTTTTATTATTATTTTTTGGTGTAACGTGGATCACATTATTCATCTGGAAGTCTTTTAACATTCCAACCGGCATCATTTCCAAAAAAATTTATTTTGATTTCATCCTTCCTGAGTATGTTTTGTTCGTAGTTTTTTTTTTAAAGAAAACAGTTTTGACAATTGAGTTAAAGTAAATAATAAACAAAATTTATTAATTTCTTAAAAAAGTTTACCTATTTTAATGACCACATATGTATATTATCCTGAATGAAATGCAATTTCCATACTGAAACACGACAAAATATCGTATCCCTGATTTGTGGACAATAAGTTCTCTAAACAAGAAATTTTCTAAATATTTTATTTCACTTATTTATGTTCCCCTGATTTCTCATTTTATTTCACTTTTAAGAGAAAAACCAACACACGTACATACATATTTTTAAGGCAGCTTTTATAATATAATAAACATATGTATATACATACATACATCCATATATAACATTTATATACAAAGTTCAATGATCTCATTTAAGTAATTATTTTTGGGAATGAAATTGTATTGAAGTTTTTCTTGTATTTATTAAAGTAAGCACGTGTTCGTGATGCGACTTTCATAATGATGACTTTAAAAAAAAGAGCTCTTTTTTGTGGGCGATAGGTATTTCTTATTAGATTAAAATAGTTTAGTAATGTAGTGAATACGAATTCAATAATACAAATTGCTTTCAACAGATAATTTCATTTAAGGGCATGTCAAGTTAAAGAAATAAATTAAATATAATTAAAAAAGATGTTATGAAAAAAATTGATTGGAGAAATTTATTCGTTTGTTTGAAACGCTTTAACTAGACTTTTTTTTAAGATAATCAACTTTTTGGCCAATTTCCTAAAGCTGATGGCAGCTTCTTAAGCTTGTTGGTGTTAGAGCAGATAATTTCGTAGAAACGTTTCCTGATTTTTTTCTTCTGCTTATGCAGCATATATCAGTTCAATATTAATTTAATTTGAAATCATTATTCCACTTCACCCCGGTGTTACTAAAGCAAGTTTTATTTTTAGCCAATTGATGTGTAAAGCAAAGATCTTTAACTGCCTTTTTGTAGACGCCAACCAAGGTAGTGAGACTGTGACGTTGCCCTCATACTGTTTGTTGTCATTTTTCTGCTGATATTGTTTTAATCAAATGCCAATGAACTTGAGAATATTTATCAGTATAAATACCAATAATAAATATGTTCATTGACAACAGAAAAGCTATTTAAATATATAATCTTACGAATGTTGCTTTTTTTTTTTGAATAAATACAATGCACAGTGGGGGGAGGAATGCAAAATATAGGAAAGTTTCATGAGGACAGATCATTATTGTCTTGAATGTTAGTTAGGGAGTCGTCATTGCTGAAAAAGAAAGTGATCTATTGTGTAGAGCAAACGCTGATAAGAGCGAGAGCCTCAGTGATGGCAAGACACAACTAAGAGCTGGCTGATTCATAATGCGCTGAGAGATAAAGGAAAAATTGGGAGTAAGATCCGCTTGTCAAATTGTTCTCAACTTACTCGCCCTCTGACTTGTGCGAGTGAAGAAAATCAAATTCTCAATGTACAAAAATATTTCCCCTAAATCAGAAAATTATTTTAAAGTTTAATTATTTTTGTTATTAAGTTAAATTTAAATAAATTGGACAAAAAAATAGAGAAAAGAAGAAAGCATGATATTTTGTTCTTTTACAAGGAATTATAGCATCCATCCAGAACGCTTTCTTTTATATTTAACCAACATTGATCAAGAACCTTCAGATTAGAAATGGGATCGTGAATGACTTTTCACTCAAGCTAATGCAAGCTCATGATAAAATTTTTTAAATGCACGCTTATGCACGAATTTATATTTTTGGCTTCATGCACGCTTAGGTGAGTGCAAAAAAAAATTAGGCCACAATCAGGAAAACTAACGTTCACGAAAAAGAATATGTATGTATTTTAAAATAATTAAAAAAATGTTAAAAAATTAGGTGAAAAAAATTACAATAAAGCAAAAAATATTATGAAACAATCACACCAAAAATCTACAAACGCACTCTCACTCACACTCACGTCTTTGAAACAAAAACTAATCACGACCAATCGTGATCACGCATGATTCACTCTAATCACATGAGCGATGCCCATCTACTATACTTTAGATTAGTTATGGGAGCTATCATTTTAGTTGTGTTAATTGATCCCATTTAATTAAGAACGGTCCTCTACTACAAGCAGTATTGCCAGCCAATTTTATTCTTCACTTCCCCACCACTTTCCAAAAAAAAAAAAATATTTTTTTTTAATAATAATTTTATTTCAATTAATCTAACATGTGTGCACTAACATCATTAAGCGAATGAAGCAAAACCCGCCTAAAGTTTAAATATTTTACTGAAATTCCCCTCAAAAATATATTTTATAGTTTCTTTTTGAAAAACAAATACAAACTGCTCACTCAAGCTTTTCTGTGTTATATGCAGAAAAACAAAGGGTCTTGGAAGGAATCGAACCTGCGACCCCCAGACGAATAGAATAGCACGCTATTTTATCAGTCTATGGGCAAACGAATATTTCTTGAATCTTTTTATTTAATGAAAGATTTCAAAATTTCTATTTTGTGGCAATTGTCATTGCCCCATTTACGGGATTTTATGTGAATGAATAATAATACAGTAAAGTGCAGCAAAAAAATAGTAACAATCTTTTAAACTCGGGTGTGCAGCTATTGTCTCCTGTGAAAATTTTATTCCCTTTAAATTTTCCCCTAAATGAAATAAATCTAGGGGGATTCCCACCTCTAAACTGACAACTCTGTCTAGTAAACATTGAAGTTAAGATTGCTCGTCTATTAGATCCATTTATTTTTTAAATGAAATAGCAAAAAACTTGGAAATAAATAATTTCAATACCAAGTAAAAGTCGTGCAGTTTTTAAATAATAAAATTTTTAATTAATTTTTAAAAGCCCCCGCCGACCCATCGCCAACGTATTTGTGCCATCGTAGATCGCAATTTCCTCTGAATAGATTTTTGTGAACACTCTCGATTATGTCACGAGGTCAATCGAAAATAAGTTAATAAAAAGCCGCTCAGCTGTTTGAAAAATACAATGCCAGAGACGGATACACAAATTCCCAGCAGTGTTGCCAGGATTTTTTTTTGCCCTAGACAAGTTCTAAAATTGTTACAGAATTTACAATTTTATGATGAAACAGAACAAAGTCTGCAGCTTCATTAAAAATCCCTAATGGCCCATCATAAAATCGACGGCAGTAACTTCAAATACTCTCTTAGTATTTTTCTTTTGTCTGGACTTTTCGTATGAAAAATTTATGAGATTTCATGAAAACACGGTAGCATTGTTGAGGGAATGATTTCTAAAATTGAAAGCATAAAAAAAATATTGTACAAATAAAATAAATTCTATTTCATGACCGCATTCCTTGGCAAAATTTTATGTCAAACTGTATGGAAAACCTCGCAGAGAGGAGTATTTGAACCAAAAAGTTGGCCAAAAAGGCAAAAATGAATTTAATTAAATCTTAAATACTAAGTACACACACAGCTCAAAACACAACAAAATTTTACATCATATTGTAAATTTTTAAGACTTTATGTTACGATTTGTACCCCTGAGACACTGCTGAAGTCAGGAAAATGAAGAAAATTACACGCGTTTTTAATGTTTTTTTGGTTTCAAGATGTTTATACAATATTTTTTTGAGGCCTAAACGAGTAAAGGTATTACATTGATTTTTTTCACTAAAAGATTTGATCAAAATCTATTTTTGGTATTTAAAGAAAAATTATCATGAATGTTAATGTTGAAACAATTTGTTTATATATTTAAAAAAATTAAATTTATGCACTTTTTTGCAAAAAAAAAAAGGTTTCCAAAAGTGAAGGTAGCAAATGTACGAAATATGTTTTATACAACACTAAAATTTAGGATGTGTGTGAAGTTAAATTTTAAAATATAACTCCCTAGACACAAACCACAGAGTTTAACAGAGCTCTGTTAGCATGCTAACAGGACTCTGTACACATATAAAATCTTATTTAATCCATTAGAAATGGAATTATTTTCGGAAGGAGTCAACGTGGGCAGAAAAAGTTGAATGGGTTTTAAAGACAAAGTGCTCCTCTATTATTGTTCATAAATGGATTCTTAAAAAGTTGGATTTTCAACGAGTTATTTCCAGTTTTCCAAATTAGGTTGCTCTAAGGGATGGCCACATTTTTTTGGGAAGGAGTCAACGTGGGCAGAAAAATTTGAATGGTTATATGGGTCCATTTATGAACAATAATAGAGGAGCACTTTGTCTTCAAAACCCATTCAACTTTTTCTGCCCACGTTGACTCCTTCCCAAAAAAAATGTGGCCATCCCTTAGAGCACCCTAATTTGGAAAACTGGAAATAACTCGTTCAAAATCCAACTGTTAAAGAATCCATTTATGAACAATAATAGAGGAGCACTTTGTCTTCAAAACCCATTCAACTTTTTCTGCCCACGTTGACTCCTTCCCAAAAAAAATGTGGCCATCCCTTAGAGCACCCTAATTTGGAAAACTGGAAATAACTCGTTCAAAATCCAACTGTTAAAGAATCCATTTATGAACAATAATAGAGGAGCACTTTGTCTTTAAAACCCATTCAACTTTTTCTGCCCACGTTGACTCCTTCCCAAAAAAATGTGGCCATCCCTTAGAGCAACCTAATTTTGAAAACTGGAAATAATTCGTTAAAAATCCAACTTTTTAAGAATCCATTTATGAACAATCATAGAGGAGCACTTTGTCTTTAAAACCCATTCAACTTTTTCTGCCCACGTTGACTCCTTCCCAAAAAAATGTGGCCATCCCTTAGAGCAACCTAATTTGGAAAACTGGAAATAACTCGTTGAAAATCCAACTTTTTAAGAATCCATTTATGAACAATAATAGAGGAGCACTTTGTCTTCAAAACCCATTCAACTTTTTCTGCCCACGTTGACTCCTTCCCAAAAAAATGTGGCCATCCCTTAGAGCACCCTAATTTGGAAAACTGGAAATAACTCGTTCAAAATCCAACTGTTAAAGAATCCATTTATGAACAATAATAGAGGAGCACTTTGTCTTCAAAACCCATTCAACTTTTTCTGCCCACGTTGACTCCTTCCCAAAAAAAATGTGGCCATCCCTTAGAGCACCCTAATTTGGAAAACTGGAAATAACTCGTTCAAAATCCAACTGTTAAAGAATCCATTTATGAACAATAATAGAGGAGCACTTTGTCTTTAAAACCCATTCAACTTTTTCTGCCCACGTTGACTCCTTCCCAAAAAAAATGTGGCCATCCCTTAGAGCACCCTAATTTGGAAAACTGGAAATAACTCGTTCAAAATCCAACTGTTAAAGAATCCATTTATGAACAATAATAGAGGAGCACTTTGTCTTTAAAACCCATTCAACTTTTTCTGCCCACGTTGACTCCTTCCCAAAAAAATGTGGCCATCCCTTAGAGCACCCTAATTTGGAAAACTGGAAATAACTCGTTCAAAATCCAACTGTTAAAGAATCCATTAATTAACAATAATAGAGGAGCACTTTGTCTTTAAAACCCATTCAACTTTTTCTGCCCACGTTGACTCCTTCCCAAAAAAAATGTGGCCATCCCTTAGAGCACCCTAATTTGGAAAACTGGAAATAACTCGTTCAAAATCCAACTGTTAAAGAATCCATTTAAGGACAATAATAGAGGAGCACTTTGTCTTTAAAACCCATTCAACTTTTTCTGCCCACGTTGACTCCTTCCCAAAAAAATGTGGCCATCCCTTAGAGCAACCTAATTTTGAAAACTGGAAATAACTCGTTGAAAATCCAACTTTTTAAGAATCCATTTATGAACAATAATAGAGGAGCACTTTGTCTTCAAAACCCATTCAACTTTTTCTGCCCACGTTGACTCCTTCCGAAAATAATTCCATTTCTAATGGATTAAATAAGATTTTATATGCGTACAGAGTCCTGTTAGCATGCTAACAGAGCTCTGTTAAACTCTGTGGTTTGTGTCTAGGGAGTTATATTTTAAATTTTAACTTCACACACATAAATTTAGGAACTCTGAATTTAGACAAAAAAGGTTCAGCGAGTTTGCTCCATTATTTTTAACGATTTTTTTTTTAATTTTCAAATTTAATATTTTTGCTTCCCAGGCACTTTTTCAAATACTTGTTTGACGTCATACATAATCTTTTGTGTCTTTTAAAGTATTGATTTTAAATCTTTATTTATTTATTTTATTTATTTATTATATATTCAGTTTCTGTACAACAAGATTTAATCTTATATTTAAATTACAAGAAAGCAATGATTATAAGTTACATTAGAAGATCACACATTCGTATAGATGAAGTTAAATTAAACTATAAATTATTAACATTGTAACAGTGATGATTTACTATGGTGCAAAATAATTAAATAAGAAATTCTTAAAACTACTTATTACTTTTAGCACTTCCCCTGCCTATAAATATGAATTTGCAAAATGCTTTATTATCGATAATGGTTATAAGGGAACGTCCCACACCCCAATAAAAAAGTTTTTTTTATTTACCTGCGCTCTATACAACATCATTTGTTGAAATAATACATTTATAGGCCTAACTATAGCAATTAGATTAAAAAAGTAAACATCGGCATATAAAAAATGCATTAGTGACCCAAGTACCGGACTTCTCACTAACCCATAAGAACATACGTATAAAAATACATACAATTTTTATCAGAACCGTTTTGTAACTTCGAGAGATGACATGGAAAAAGTTTACACAAAAATACTGTTATTCCAAATAGTGTAAAGAAATCTAATGCGAGAGCCATTGACGAGAAATTGCAGTTTTTCGTCATAAAATTGTGCGAAATTTCAAAATGTCAAGGAAATGGGGACATATAATAAGATTTCGACGTTTTTAAGTATTAAATAATATAAAATAAATATTCAGCCCAATTATGAAAAAAAAAATCCAGAATAGCCCACATATAATAAGCGAACAATTAATATGTGTGAACAGCCCTTTTTTGGGAAAAGGGAGAAATCTCCCGGGGAATTTTTATTCATAATTGGGCTGATTATAAAAGTAATAAAAAATCTGCCACTAAAACTATCAAAAAAACTTAATCTTTCAATTCAAAAAAGACGTTTAATAATTTTTTCCAGCTTTTTGGCTCAAATACTCCTCTGTGCATCGTTCAGTTTCAGTTCAGTTTCCTCATTTTTTGTGAAACGTTTTCTCCGGTTCCTTGGAATAAAGCCTCAAGTCCAATTCTGTCTGAGTAAAATGTGAGGAACTTTAGCCTAATACAAATTACTTTGAGACAATTAAAATCATTTAGTAAATACGGCTAAAATGGGTCTTTAACAATATCGCTGAACTGTTTTGCAGGTTAATAGCTTGTAGCGAAATTCATTGATTGCAGAACCAGCTCCGGCACCATTCTAAAACACGAGTTCCATAGCGTAAAACCTTAGAAACTATTAGCCGCTTTATTAAAGTGAAACCTTTCACATGTGCTCTAGAAGTAGTTAAGGAAATAGTTTAGTTCTCTTTTACAAACTGTTTTCATTTTGAGTTTAATAAAAATCTAACAACGTTTATATTATTAAACGTTTTTATTTTTACTGCGAAACCCACAAATATTTTATTTATTTGTGAAAAAAAGCAACAAAAACAAAAATAGTTTGGAGAGAATTATTTTTTTCCTGTTACCAACTTTAATCAAGTACAATGTCCGGCCATTGACTCTATTTATGACAAAGCGGTTACGTATGAGTATGAAACGAAAATCCGTCAGTAAGCAAATTAAAATTTTGCAATTTTAGTTTTTTTTTCCAACAGTTTTTATGGAAAAGCACAGGAAAAAATGATATTAAAAAATTTATGTAAAAAAAAAATAATATTTTTTTTGCTGACGTTATAGGAAAATTACATGAAAAGAAAAACAACAGCAAAACTGCACATGTGCACATACATCTATGTACATATGTAATTATAAATGGAGTGGGTGCAGCTGATACTAATAAACCAAACATGTGATATGGGTGTCAAAATGACAAAATGACACAATATACCCAGTAGTTTTGAAGAAATATGCGCTGCTGTTAATGTTAATTTATTGCTTTTTCCTTGTTATACATATATTTCAATGTTTCATGAACACCCCTTTATAAAATCAGTAGCTGGAATTAATGTCAGAACCGCAGGGTGCATGTAATTATTCACACGACATACCACTACTTCCACTAGAGTCAGCTGTATAAGTAATTTAAAACTTTAATAGCACCTGCTTATAAACGTACGAAGTATGTCGTAATTATGTGCTCGTTTCCAAGCTTTTGTATCAAAGTTATCCGAGATACTTTTCATTAGGAAAGCTTGTGTTCGAGACGTAAAATAGCATTAGCAATTAAAAGAATTACACCCTAAAACACATTAAATAGATAACAAGGTTCTAACGCCAGATTCTGATACCGGGGACCCACAAAAATATACGTGCATTGGAGTTTTAAAAGTTTACACCTGAGTCTCATTTTACGGTTAATTAGTGCTGCCTTCTTATTACGCCATAGCAAATCTTGTAATCCTTATATTTTAGGTCACACACATGTATCCATATTTTAAACTATTTTCTTTAAAATGGTTTAAAATGTTCAAGAATTTTTTTAGTTTATTTTCATAAACTACGTAAATATGAAAATTTAGCTATCAGATTACATTAATATTCACAATTTTTATTTGAATATTTTTTTGAGTCATTTTATAACAACGAATGCAGTAAGATTTTATAACACTCACAATCTGGTATTAACAATGTAATATTTTCTAATAGTTGTTCTGTAACACAGTAGAGAAAATAACTTTAAAATCGTGACTTTGACTTCCTAATTCGAGGCGATTTTTTTTACAACTTCTTCTGGTAACACTATCTATTAGAGTATCCACTCGATCAATCTTTGTTCGATTAATCGAGTAAAGTTTACCCGTTATTTGATCAAATAATTAATTTCGATTAACGAATAACTTGAACGATTCATGTCAATTAATCGAGTAAAATTGAATTTCTTAGTAAATGCACGTCTATTTGTAATAGAAGAATATTTTTTTTTACATTTCTGATTAAATCTCTTAAAAGTAAGTTAAATACAGAAGGTAATAAATAACCTCTGTATATATTTTCATTACACATTAAACATCGTTGGTCATCGTTAGCTAATATGATTCAAAAGATCCTTCGTATTTATAAATGTGTAAACCATGCATGATTACGGATTAACTGTTTTTACAGACAGTGAAATATTGATACTTTCAGCAATGAGTTATACTTTGGGACCGCTAGACGTGGCCACTAAATAGAGTTTAGAAAATATTCAACAACATAAATTTTTTTTTTTTTTTTTAAAGAGAAGTAACACTCAGGCAATTAGTATGCCTACCAACCCGTAGGTGTGTTACCTTCTTTGGGAAAGGGATAGTGAGAGAGGACAGATGGTGAAAGAGAGAAAGCTTAATTTTTACAACTCTGATATTGCGCGTTGTGTTAGTTTTTTTAGATCAGTGTTGCAGCGCCTCTGATGTCAAGTAGGCGCATTAAATGTGTTTTAAGCTGTTGTAGCCATTTTATTAATTATTTTACTTCGCCGGCGATTTTGCTACAATACCGACGAAGGAGGGCGCTGTGATGTCCGCTAGCATACACCAGTATTAATTGCTGCCAGAACTGTTCAGTGACCAGTGCTATGCCTTCATCACTTAAACAGTCTGACAACAACAAATACAATCGCATACTAATGCACATCTGAAAAATGCTGGATGTTATGACTTGTCTGAAGCTGGGCTCGAACCCACGTTCTTAGACATTATTTGCTTTGCAGTCAACGCGCTAACTACTTCAGCCAACAGCACCCTCAATTGTATCGGAAGGAATAATAATCTTCGCAATCAACAATTTAGAAAAGGAAAATAATTCGTTTTCAAAATATTTACTTGATTGCCTTAAGGCCAAAATAGACGAGAGGCGAATTAAAGTAATTTGTACACTTACTCTTTATCTTAAGTCCGCAAGGTTCCCCAATAATACAGCTCGAAAGTTAAAACATTTTGCAATCATATTGTATAATCGCGTGTCGTACATTCAGTCTGATCAAAATGTAGCAGACGATAATATATTGGAAGAAGAAATTGTGGATCTAAATGAGAACAATCTGTTGTATGAACTTAACAAAACTATTCAAAGTATTACAAATTTTAAAAAATCTTTCACAAACTGTATTAGTATAATAGATGATTTTATGCATTTAGATAATACAAAGAAAAGATCAGAAAAACTAGAATCCTATCGATATCGCCAACATCCATTTTAAGTGAAACTGTGTTTTAAACGTCAAGTTTTAACAAAAAAAAAAACTTGTTTAAGAAGTAAACAGCTGAACTGTAGTATACTATTTTTAAAAGACTATTTCAAAAGATTTGATACTAGACTTGAGTAAACAGTACAATTTTTTTATTGAACATAATTTGTGACATACTAATATTTTATAAAAATTTTAGAACTTTATACGTAGTACAAATTAATTATTATTTTATTGTTTATTTTTTTAAATTATCAAATCAAACACACATGTATATTTCTTCCATTGAATACAATTATTTGAACATTTTTTTTTTAGTTATTTGAATTATTCGAGTTCTTCGAAAAATTTAAAACCCTTACTCGATTAATCGAGCAATTTTAAAATCCCAAAAACGATTGATTCCTTACTCGAACAAATCCAAAAGTCAAATAAGTGGACAAAAGTCATCTGTTTTTCTGGGCCCTATCAAAACTGTCGATTTATACCGGGTGTAAAGAGCACAATGCCTTGCCTTCCACCATTCAGAAGCTTGCAGATAAGCTTTCAGTAAATTGTCATCTCATTATTGGTTTTGTAGCACATAATTTTCGTAATCGGAGTATCGGGAGCAAGTTTCCTTAATTTTTTCAACGTAGTTGAATATCCATCACAATGAATAATAATCCACAATGTATTACTTTCCTAATAATTAACTATTGATTTCAATGAATTTCCATTGAAAACAAATAACGTTTACTTCGCAATATCACGAATAAGCGTAAAATCAAAACGTTTCCAAATTACGAATAGTTTGCATACTAATGATCTACTCAATGACTTTCTCTCTCCCTCCCCCCGTCTTACTTACTGGGTTAATACTTTTTTCAGCAAAAAAAAAATAATAATAAATAAAAATTAAATAAAAAGAATGTGCGTAAAATGTACAACTACTTCACCTCATTTATGTCGAGTAGTTACGTTGGAATAATAATACAAATCAGTTGGTGTTCAACCAAACTGCAGGTCATTTACCTTAAGATTTTTTTTTGTTTGTTTGCAATTGAACACAAATTAACTGAATGAAAAAGAAAACGACATGTCTTAAATTAGACAGGCACCTTAAAGTTTTATTTAGAGAACAACACGCTTCACCAAAGTCACTTCAATATTATTAAAAGGCGCAGCTGTAGATAACTTAAGAACTTCCATACTTTTTTCGAGCAACACAATAGTTATAACAGTTATTTAGAGTGTTTTGAAGGGCCGTTGATTCGAGGAAAAAATACATACCTTTCTTAGCCTTTTCGCCCTGTAAAGCGCGAGCCTGAAGATGCCATAAAATAGTATTAATGAAATTTTAAACATCTAGAAAGTTGAAAATTTCAACAAAAAAAAAAAAAAACGTAAATATATTTTTATGACACCTCTTTTCAATACGAAATTGAATGTGGAAAAATTTCACATAAGTACTTTTTTATTGTTGGCCAGACTACGTGCCGTGGCCATTAACTTGTGAGCCATAACTAATGAATACTTTCTATGGTACGAGTGAGTAGTAAGTGTGCTGTTTAATTTATAAGTTTATGAGTGAGTGATGTGTTAATTTCTTTTTCATATATTTATTTTCTTTTTTTTCTACTTTCAAAAGAAAATGTTATATGTATCTGTGGTGTATCTAATTACCCTTCAGCACGTACTGGCGGAAAGGCTGTAGATAAGTTTCTTATACCATTGCCACAGGACATCCCATGACTTCAACATGCTCGAGGATCCTTTAACGATGTTCGCTAGTCGATTTAACGATGTACGATCTGTTCTTGTTTCAAAAGTGACAATTTAACAAAATTAGGAGAACATGCACACACACCGAGAATTATCAATAACTGAAATTCCGAAAATCCTGTGGGCAAATTACGGCATTCGATATCGAACGAAATCCCATACAAAAATTTCTGAATTTTTATGGAAATTTCATTCGATATCGAATGCTAAAATTTGCCCACAAATATTGCCCCCGGTAAACCGAATCCGATAAACAAAAATTTGTCGTTTTAAAACAAATCCACATGTATTGATGTTTTCTAAAACGAAATTGCACAAATTTGTTTATTTTAAAATCGCGTAAGCCAACCTGACCGGAAGCAAATCGAATACCGTTTCTTTCTGAGCAATTTTTTCTAAAGAATAAAAATACCTGGCACTTTTTATTGAAAATTCAATGTGTATTTACTTAATTTAATTAAAAATAATAGGTATACAGTCGTCGGCACAATTATTTTGACAAATTGTTCTATTGGCGTTACCTTAGCTTTGCTAAAAACAAAGTGCACATCGACAAAAACACTTATGTAAAATATTTTGTCCATTGTTTTGTGCACTCTCAAACTGCTAATAAGAATCATAGTCGTAGGAGACAGTGACTTTTGCTTCGGCATAAGTATTTTGACATTCACTTCATATCAGTTTTCTTGCGTATTCTCTGCAATTGAAGGTCAACTAAAATTGTTCTAAATAATTTTTGTGTCTTTACTTATAATTTTGATTCATCGGTGATTGGCAAATATGGTGAATATGGCTGAGTTAACTAATATTGTTAGAGCCTCAAAGAGAGGCAAGTCCAATGCCGGCTTCAAGGTAATAAACATAACTAACGAGTTCAATTTGTCGCGTCAAACTCTTTATTATCAAATAAACAAATTTAAAAACAAAAACGATCTACAAAGTTTACCGCGATCCGGCGCGAAACAACCCTAAGTGAAGGCCGAATCATCTTGCGAAAATTAAAAACCCACGTTCATTTAAAACCTAAAGGTGCCGCAGATGAATGTAATACGTCATCCAGAACTTCAATTATTGAGCGGACGATTCGCCGTCGCTTGAGAGAAGCATATGTTTTAAGATTTACATAGCAAAAGATATTTCATACATATCAAAGCAAAACAAACTCAAGAGTTTAGCTTTTGCTAATGCACATGTGCAAAAGCAAGTAGAATTTTCGAGAAAAGTTCTTTGGACTGATGAAAGCTCACTCCGATATAATTCATCGAAAAAGTAGATTTATGTAAGACTTCCACAATTTCAAAGAAAGAAAAAACTGCGCCAGTTTGTGGAAAAGTTAGCCACGGTGGCGACTCTATCATGTTCTGGAGATGCGTTGCACACAGTGGCTTGGGTGATTTGCCACCGATCACTCGTTCCATGAAACAAAATCCATATTTAAAAGTTTTAAATGATTACGCATTCCTTTTGGGTAACAACCTGACAGGAGAATCATTTGTATTGCAACAAGATAATGCTCAAAAGCTTCGTTAGAAATATTGGACTCAATTTATTGGATTGGCCACCTCAAAGTCCCGACTTGAAACTATTCAGATATTCTTGCGGACTTTTTGGGTTTTCAGATGCTCACTGACCAGAGCAAGACCTAAATTCTTCAAGTACTGTCGTCTTCTTTTGCGCAAAAAATATAAATATACTTTTATAGGTATTGAACAATAGCGTAAAGATTTCCAAATAAAAATAGTATTTAATACGCAAGATATGTACGTAAAATACAAATGGAGCAAAATAGCTGTGTTGACTGCGGGTATGGGTCATATTTTCCTTTTTTTTTTAACTTTTAGCACGTGCAAATCGAAGTACAATCGCCGTACGACTGACATGAAATCAAAAACATTCAGAGAAATTTAATATCTCCTGCTACTGAGAAGAGCATAGAAAAGAGAATTGTACGAATTGTAAGAGAACTGAAATCAATTCGCAAAGTGCAGGGTAATTTTAAAACGCCGTATTAAGCATTTTTACTTTATTTTAATATTTCTGTCGTTTCAAAATTCGCATTAAAAAAAATACCATAAAAAACACTTCGTTTTTGAATAATTTAAATATAGAAACTTTCTCTAGACGAGTCGAACGTCTGGGTTGCGCAAACAGCACCTAAGAACTGGAAAATAAATACTTTCAAACCATTCATTTTTATTTATAGCCTAATTGTATTGAAGAATTTCTTCGAGGGCTCGATTTCGAATCGGACTATAAACTGAATTATTTTAATAGCTTTTAGAAGAATTCATCTAAATATTGAAGAATTGTCGCAGCCGTTTATAGCGCTCTTTCTTAATTATACTTGCTAATTTTTTTTTTTTGTTGTCATCTGATGGGTGTGTTAAATTTTGCAAAATTAATTGTTCGCACTTTATTATGAACTCATTAGATAATTATGAAAAATGCAATAGGATTTGTATAGAGACTTTCACGCTTTGTCTGTAAAAATTGTTTACAAAAAATGCTTTTTTCCAGATTTTAAAAGATTGTCGCCTATGGCAACAGTAATTGAGGAAATACATACATACAAATTGTAAGTAAGAACAACAAATCAAAAATAATTATTAAGATTAAAAGTCAAGAACGCCCCAGAAATATAACTCCACTAAGGGTAAAGATCTGGCGAGACGACATGATTTGATCTCGTCAGCATTTCCATTTGAGAAATGCTACTTTCTGAGACCACAGTATCCGATTAATTAACTCGATAGTATGACTAGGTCGCCTTAAAACAAAAAGCAGATATCGTAATGAAACGCTGTGATTGTTTTTTAACATTAATTAAGGTGACTAGATTTCGCAGAAGAAAAAAGAAGACCACCCCTATCGTGAATATTTTTCCCTCGAAATATTTCCCCTTTTCCTCATGTTCCAATAGTGAATAATTCCAGTGAAAAATTTTCGCATGAGAAAATAAATTCCCCTAATCATGAATAATAATTTTCAGGGTAATTTTTTCACTTTTCCCATGGTTTTGTTCACTTAATTTTTGCAAGCGAAATGAAAATACTAAACATCATGTATTTTCAACATTTTCCTTCCAAATTACATATTTCAGTTTATTAATATTTCTTTTTAGGACAAGATCAGTAAATACTGTTCATTATTCTTAATAATAATTCTCCACAAAAACATTTTTTGACAAAGTATGCATCTTTTCGGTATGTAATCATTCACTGCACTTAAAATATTTTAAACACATCTTCATTTACATTTTAAAACTCTTAATTTATAACCAAAAATGTGTATTTCCTTATTATTGAATTTTAATTTGTTTAATTTGCAAGTTTCAAAAATCTTCTTCCCTTTTATACATTCACTGAGAACTGGTAGCGGGGAAAAAAGTTCACAGGAGATTTACGATAGCAAAATTCCCTTCAAGGGGAATAAAAATTTCATGGGAACAAAAATTCCACTTGTTATTCACGATAGGGGTGGACATTAACAAAAAATAGTAAAAAAAAAATAAATGTTTGCAATATCACAGCCCTGTACACATGAAGCTTATCAGGGCACACACAAACCAGTTAAGCCCATAAGACAGCTGTTCAGATATCGACTCATGCGCGCAAAATTATCGTATGTTACACATTTTTCGAAATCGATTTTTCTATGCAAATTGGTTATCAATCGTTTAATTCATCTGCTGACAAAATATTATAGCGATAAATATAATAGTTATGGAGATAACACAATGCACATTTTATCTTATGTAACAGTTTTATAGTACCTATATAATAGTAATAAAAACAGGAATAAAAATGCTCTCCTATAAAATTTAGTTTTTGTAACATACGATAATATCGCGCACAGGGGTCGATATCTTGCGTTTCCTAATTGTCAACCTCAATATAAACCAAAATAGGTACATAAGCACAATTTATAGGTAGATACATACCAATATGGAACTCAGTCGAAAGTTAGAGAATGCAAATGAAAGTGAAGCTACCTTGTTTCATCTGCCTTAAAGCTTTCGATATTTTCTTATCGTACCTATGTATATGTAAGTGCTATCACATGTACTATATGCACATACTTGCAAAAGCGATATAAGCAAATATTGATCATTCTTTTGATATTAAAGATGACAAAAGATGGCTCATAAAAAAAAGATGACAGAAAGAACACACAAAATTTATAGATGACATCGATTTAAAATACATGATTATCATCTAAAAAAAGAAGACGTACGGTCACCTCAATTAACACAATGCAAAAACTATTATGTATATGATTGTAGGTATAAATCGTAGACCAGGAAAAACAAAACTATTGTCGTCTGCACCTCCTCCAAACTAAAGTCAAGCCAAGTCCAAAGCGAACAATTATCATTGACCCTACAAACGAACAAAATAAATATGTAAAATCTTACACACTCGTACTACATCAATTTATACTAATCAGGAAAAAAAAGACTTTTTTTCATACTACAAAAAAAGCGCGCGCATACACTGAATTGCCAGTAATAAAATAAAAAAAATATGAAAAAAAACTTAAAGCAAACAGCAAAAAAACAATCTAAAGGACGCAGAAGCAAAAAAAAGTATTAAAAAATTAGCATGAAGGCACACTGAACATACTTAAGCCAACAGCCATACAAAAACACACACACAATCGTATCTCGCATTCGTTTACTAGGGAACGCAAAAAAGGGCACACGTTCAATGTGAATGACCGCGGCTAACACACATTTAACGTTTAAATAAACGCAAAAATAAAAACAATACAAATAATACAAAAAAAGAAAACATTTCATATTACAAACTACAAAAAGAAGAAGAATTCTCAGAGCGAGTGAGCAAGATTTAATTAAAGAGAAAAATGTGAAAAGCAAAAAAGAGAGAGAGCCAGAATAAATAAATTAGAGAGTGGTTTTCATGTGTAAATTACGAAGTCAACGAATATTGCAGGTACTACACTCTAACGCCATTTTCGGAACTAGAAATTAAAATAAGATTTTTTTTAAATGTCCTTTAGCAAATTGTTAGTGGTTGTAATCCTAAGTGATTATTATTTAGCTAAATTTTGTAACGTTTTTTTTTTGTCGGAAAGAATTGGATATTTGGACAATATTCCAAAAGAAACAAGAGAAAAATTAATACCAATTAATTTCAGCTTAACCGGCTAAATAGAAACAACGTTGTTTTTCGGGAGCCGCTACACTCCCTCCCATCCATCATTAGCGTTCATGTGTGTTTTCATGTAGCCGCCAATGTTTAGGTGGCTCGGTCCTTTATGTAATTTGTATGTTGTTCTGCGAATAGTTCCGCCAAGTTCCCTTTAACTTCGTTTAGGTTTAAGTTTAAAAGATAGCTATTAAGGACTGTTCAGATTACTCTTTTGGAGTTTTTAACACCCATTTGTCCCTCTTAATCTTTTAAAAAATAAAAAATTCTATAAGAATGTTAAATATTCGTAACCAATTTCAAATAGAATAGCCCAACCCCGGAAGCGTTACGCATACTACTGTGGCCGGCCGCTTAAAGTGAGGGAATACTTCTTTGCGTTTCTTAGTATTCCTTCGGGCCATGGTGTCTTGCTGACTCCCAGCCCCGTGAAGGCGGTGTACCTCATGGTAAATAGGTCCCACCGACACTTCGCGCGTCATGATAAATATTAGGATATGTCCACTACATTTTTTTATCATATTAAACACACCTCCGCCTCGTTAATGAATGTAAAAAAAGATTTGTTTAAATTATAAAATCGATAAGAACTTTTCAATCACCATCTCTCAACCCTGGAGGCGTTAATCGTCTCAGTTGTGTTGCTATCATAATAAGGCAGAATAACTCTGAAGCAATCCATTATCTTATATATGAGTAGGATCTGTGCTTGAATTATGTCATAGTTAAGGCCCCTGAGTATATCCTATAAGTTGGCAATGTTTGGTGCCGTCCACTTCTAACTGAATTATCATATGTTCATGAATCACGTGGTGGTATCCGTGTCGTGATTTCGAATGCAGTACTTTGCTGTGATCGAAATTGTTTCCACTCTACTGAGATGTGCAATGCAGAGGTGTTGCAAAAATTGTTGCCATCTCCTTACCTGTTAGAAGTAGCGATAACAGGTGTTAAAGTATAAACAATACAACCTTGCGGAAGACAAGTACGCAAAATATTGGCTATATACGGTGAACCAGTAAGCCCCAAACTTTTTTCAGCAATAATTATTGTGAAGGCTCCTTCTTAGGCTATTGAATGACTATAATCCTAAAACTGAAAGAAAGGGTAATTTAAAATATGCTGATTAGAAGTTTGTTCAGGTGGCAATTTTTTACTCATCAGCTGATTTCCCTTCAGATGATGTTGCTGCCTTGGCGCTGCTGGTTGCTTGGTTTCACTGGCTGAGAATGCTGCTGGTGTTTGTTCACAACATTATTGATTGGTTTGTTCAGTCTTACTTCGCTTGGCTAATTTTGCTTTCGAATGCTACAAAGTGTAATATATTAAAGAATAATGCAAGCATGTTTGCTTTAATCTAGAAGAAAATTTCGAAGCGAAAGACAAAACTCGCCAAACAAAATAAGGCTCATTAAAAACATTACAGCTACATTTCTTAATACTAAACGTTTTATGATTAAGCATAGTGGCGTGGAAAGAGACTTGCTGGCACATTAGAGAGAAATGCGTAGGAGAATATGGGGGCTTCAGCTAAAAATTTAAATAACTTTTTAATGCCGATTATTGTTTTTTAAAAGAATTTCACAAGAGTTCAACCAGCAGAAATTATAATACCGCTTTAAGGGGCCGTTCACATATTAAGTAAGGCCATTTCTTCGTAGATTTTGATCCCTTTTTCTTCAAAATTAGTTTAAAAACAAAAAATTCAACATACCTAGGTACCTAAATTTTAATTCACCAAACATTTTTCTACCCCTATCACCAAAGAAGATATTGCGTAGTATGTGAACAGCCCCTTCAAAATACTTCCACTTTTAATCCCTAATAACTTTAATCAAATCGGTATGTATCTAAGTATGTTTTTACAAGCCCGACAACAAAAAGCCAATGATCTCTTTCAAAAAGAAAATATAAAATAAACTTTACAAATATTCATCAATAAAATTTTAAATTTAAATACCAATATGCCTTAATAATATGAATTTCGTATTTAAAAAACAAAAATAGAACATTAAACGACAGATACGTCACAATTTCAAAGGAATAAAGCCAATAAACTCAAGTTGCTCTGAATAAATTTTCATGCACACAAATAAAAAACATTGGTTGGTTACTTCACACGGGAGGTTTCTCCTCTTCGTTTTACTTTTTTACTTGTTTTTGTTTTGTTTGCTTAAAGGTTAATAACAGCAAAGAATAACAAAAACAAACCAGAATATTCTTACACGACTTGGAGTAAAGAAATTCTGCCATGCAAAATATAAACAAACGCCGCAAAATGTCATTAAACTCTGATGAAAAAAGCAACAATACAGTAATAAAAAAAAATAAAAATACTAAACACATTGTCATTTAAGAGAAAAGAACACTTAAATATTACGAAATCAAGAGCTTGGAGTTAATCAAAGACATTGTTTTTGTTGTTATTTTTATTCTGAGCAGATAAGAATCATTCTCTCCATGTAGTGTATTTGGAGTAGTGTTGCCAGATAGTGATTGTAGTGTAGTGACGACTACCATTTTTTTTTGAGGGGGAAATCTTAAAATTGCAGCAGCTTCGCAAAGTTAAAAACTCTTTTGAGAGAAAGAGGCAAAATTCAAAAATTATTAATTTAGGCTTGCTTTTACTGTCCAATTTATTACATATGATACACACACGTTATGTTAGATGCTCTTGCACATAGCACTGGTAGGCTAGCGGACATCACAGCACCCTCCGGTATTGTTGCAAAATCGCCAGCGAATAAAAAAAATGGCTGCACAGCTTTGCCACATAATGAGGTCGTGAAATAGAATCTTATTTTATTTTTACAGCTTTTTTTCTTATGCTTTCAATTTAGACACTCATTGTTTCAACAATGTTACAGTGTTTTTATGAAATCTCATACATGTTTCATACGAAATTGAAATTGCACACTTTGTTCTGTTTCATCATTAGATACAGAAGTCAGGATTGTAATCAGTGAAAATTCAGAGTCCTTCGAGTATCCGTCTACTGATCATGGATTCCAACGTAGTATGAGTTTTTCTAACCTCGTTATGTTTTAGATAAAAAATTTTCAAGTAACAAATAGAAATTTGTTTTCTCTCAAATAATTGGACTGATATTATTACCCGGTAAAACTAGTAAACTTGAAGGAATTACATGTTCAAGCACCAAAAACTGTAAATTTTTAATTTCTTAGAAAGTTGTCTCAGCAATTTAATGATATTTAAAAAAAAACGTTATGACAGCGTTGCTCACTCTGCATGATAGAATAACAAATCCATGAAAATTTTTCTAACGAGTTTTTCATTTATTTCTTTTGGAAAATTTATCTTTATTTTCTCATTCACCAAAATACAAATTCTGTCACAATCATATGAAAAAGTGTAAAAATACAAAAAATCAAGTTAGAGTGAAAAAAATTTCAAAAACAAACACGAAAATCAGGGGGCAAATTACGGCATTTCACATCGAACGAAATTTCCATACAAATCAAAAAAATTTTGTATGAGACTTCGTTCGATATCGAATGCCGTAATTTGCCCCTAGGTTTTTTGATAGTCGTTTAACGTACAAGACTAGAAGATGCTACACTGACCAAACCAAGAGGGTATGTCGGCTTACGACCACAACCGACAAATATTTGACATCATGAGTTACAGACAATTTTTTTATTATTAACAAAAAAAAACAATAGGTATTAGAAATAAATTTAATCATACGAGTAGTGCTTGCAAAGTATTGAGTTGTGGGTACCGAGTATCAGGTATTTCCTTTTTTTTGGTTACTCAATACTCAAAAGTAGTTACTCGATACTTTTAGAGGTGTATTTTTAAGCAAGTTGAGTGGCTAAAATAGTGCATAAAAATACATCACTGTATAAAAAGACAACTAGTTGTAAGATTCTTTAATCAAATCAAAACTAAATAATTTTTGTTGAGAACAATTAAATTATTTATTAAGTTTTTGTTAATGTTAAATAAAAAATTAGCTTTACATTTATTTTTTTTTAATAATAGAAGGCATACAAAACCAATAATAGTTGAAAATATATTTTTAATTTTTGAAGAAACTACATCAATTTACAGATAAAAACCATGCGTTACAAATTCAAAAAAATCCGTTCAAAGTACGGAGTAGTATTGAGTACCCAAATGAAAAGTATTGAATATAATTGAGTAATGAAAAGTAGTAGAATTTGCCAGCACCACTACATACATACGAGTAACATTGAATTATGCCGCGTTGTACGACTTTGTGCTGCTGCCGCATTTTTATGAGAAACGGTGCCGTCGTGAGTTCTTCTACTTTGCCCAGCCATCGCCAATGAAATTGACTCGACAGTTACAATTTTTGCCGGCGGTAAAGCAGTAATCTTTTAAAATGTTTATTTTTATTAGAAAATCATTCTTAACAATAGCAATCAAATCACTTCATCTATTGATAATAAGTTACTTTTCGTAACTCCTTACAATACAAATACAAAATTAGAGTACTTTTTGGAATGTCAGAGCGGTCGTTTTAGCTGCATGTCAAACCAACTTTAGCTTTGAGTTCATAGCAGAGGAATCCAGATCGTTTGGATTACGATTTCCTCAGACTTGTGGCTTAAAAATTGGCCAAATGTATGTTCAGTCTGAAAAAATTTCTGAATACACAATTTTTTTTAAATCTTTTCTTTCGAGTGTTTTTTTTTAATTTTTAGTTCCAATTATCAGCCAAAAATTGTGGCTCGATGGCAATCTTTTATCATTATTGCCAGCAATTTTGTTGTAACACTTATATACCGGCATTTTATATGGGTCCTTTTTGTTCGCAATGG
The DNA here is from genome assembly GCA_956483585.1 of Gymnocheta viridis. Classification (NCBI taxonomy): domain Eukaryota; kingdom Metazoa; phylum Arthropoda; class Insecta; order Diptera; family Tachinidae; genus Gymnocheta; species Gymnocheta viridis. Next base: position 4,997,730 of record OY101443.1, on the reverse strand, counting down.
GGCTTCTCCAAAATACATAAAGCAAAAACCTAACAAGAGCATATTATCACAAAAGTGACCGAGTGTAAGTGTGCGTGCGTATGTGTGTGTGTATGGGGGGGAGTACACTCTTACTCATTTCTGGTTTGGTTTATTTTGTGTACGAAAACTCACATGTGTTTTGTTGCTGCTGCCTTCTCAGACACACAAGGTTTGCGTCTTTTTTAGTTTTTTTTCCGGGGTATGTTCAATAGATGCCTACAAAATTTGTTGTAGTCGTTGTGTTCTTGTTGTTATTGAGTTTGTTGTGCATTTGGCGTAAGAAGCAGGTGAACGACCGACCTAGCCATTCTTGTTATGATTTTTTTCTTCTTCCTACATTTTGTTTGTTCTTTCTTGGGTCTTCTTTTATTTGGCGCTCTTGTTGTTCTTCTTCTTGTGGGTTTTTTATATTATCATCTGCGTATATTTAGAACATAGCAAGAGCAAATTCTAAGAGAGAGAGATAGAATGAAGAAAAGATACAATTTGGTTTGTTGGATGTTTTTGGAGTGTGTATGATGACTCACTGATGTGACTTGAAAAGCATTTTTTGTTGATTTCATGATTTTACTTAATTGTTGTTTTTTTTTCATTTAGAATGCTGCCTCTTTGAAGATGTTTCTCTTTTAGTAATTTAGCTTTTTTGTTTGGTAATAAAATTAGCAATAACTTTAAAAACTTTACATATTTACATACCTAATCGTGTTCTATAAATTTTATTTCGTGTTATTTCATAAACTGTGCTGTTAATTTATTTACAAATGATTCATTTTAAGTGGAATTGCTATTTCCAAAACCAAATTTCATAACTTTTATTCTTTTTTCATAGGTGAAATGTAATAACTAATTTGTGTATGTACGTGTAGTTAACAAACACTCCCATTAACCTTGACTGTGACATTCATTCATTAATAATTGATAGCTTTTTTTTGTTGATCAAATGATTTCGTGACATTTGTTAGAAAAGTAGTTAAACAATTAATAACATTATTGTTATATGGCTTTCATGCACAGTTCAATGACCCTTAGAAATGTATTAGATATGAAGCGAATATTATTAAATTTATTCTTTTATTTCTTGACGATTTATCTTTGTTTGCTTTAGCATTTATTTGCTCTTTTCTATTTCAAAAATGATGTAATTATTTTTTTTTGTTAAATAGCATTCTATGGTTTTATTTGGGAATTCTTTTTCTATTTGTTATTAATTTTATATATTTTTGAAGGGAAGTGTGAGATTGTTTTACAAAAGTGATTTAAATTTGTTGTGTGTGTAGTTCAATGACCGGGATTTTTGTTGTTGAAATTTTTCTACGTAGTGGATGGGCACTGCAGAATGTACATATGTATGTATGTATGTAGGTATACGCTTTAGAGCAGAAAATTCTTCAACTCATAGATTTCTCAATTAAGCTGAAGTTCTTAAGTATAAAATTTTTTTTTTATAGATTTTTATTATTTCTTTTTACCAATAAAGATTTTATTAACATAATAAATTTTAGTAATTTTTAGTACCATGTGTATTCTTTATGAATCGTTGTGATCGATGGTGAAGGAAAAAAAAACGCGTAACAATAAAAACCCGACACCTTTACTGTTAGATCGAAGCATGTATTGAGGCATTGTTATATTGATGCTTTTGCTATTCTTTTAATTTAAATTGTAAAGCGTGGCTTTATTTTATACATATATCAGCGTTATCAGAGATCTGAAAAACTAAAAATTTGGTGAACTATTTTGATTATTTGCCTGCAAACAAGGTGATCCTGATTGTGGTGTGCAGGTCGCTGGCTGACTTGTAACTTGAGTTAATAGGTATTAAAGTTATTAAGAACCTGAGCTTAAGAGATTTTTTTATTTATATAATAGTGGGACGGCTTTTCCACAGTCTAAGTTTACTTTGACTGCTTTTCCGCAATCTCAAAGTTTACTTTGCAAAGTTTAATTCACCTGGGGGAAAGACAGAATAAGAAAATATTCGGCTCTCTGTCTTTCTCGCAGCTAAATGAAAACTTTGCAAAATAAACCTTGACTGTGGAAAAGCCATCTTTGCAAAGTTTTAATTTAGCCCAATAAAATAGGTAGCATCTACATAATTATCACGCACATTTATCGATTGGATGTAAAGAAAAAATAATTTCTGGTTAAATTTTATTGCAGCAGATCTAAAAATAAATGAAAATTAAAAGTTAACAAATCAAAATAAACCAAAAAAGAAAAAAACACATTAACAAAAATGCTAAATTCACTTGGTCAAAACAGTAGGTGCCGCAAAATAGAAATGCATAAAAAGACAACCTCTTCATAAAATACTAAAAAAGGGTACTACTGCATCAGTAGCCACTATTGTCTACCATTATTTTGAATAACTTTATTTATTCTGTTCGGCATACATGAAATAATTCTACGGAAGGTTACAACACGAGTGTCCACATTTCCTGAGCTTTTTGTAACAAATCCATCTTGTTCTAAATATTTTTCGCCACTCACTTGTAAATCTCCCCGTTGAGATCAGATGACTTTATTTTCTCGACACCAATTATTTAGCAACTGGAATGAATGTTTGGGATCATTATCTTATTGGAAACATCACCGTAGGCGCATTTACTTTTCTAACACTCCGTCCGACCAGCATAATTTTTTAACTAATTAATTTTGGTTTCATCACTACGGAGCATATTGTGACATCTTCGAATTCCCAGTGGCGCACTCTCAGTTCTATTGCAAACTGTTTCTTCTTCTCTTAAAGTTTTATGTTCACACAGAAAAAAATCATTGTAAAATCAACTAAAACAAGGTTGATTCAACTAGTTTTGTTAACAATTTTGCTTCATAAGCGCTTCATGTTAAATTAAAAATTTTAACCATTGATTTAATTTAAAACAAAATTTAAAAGTAAATTGTTTTTTTCCATATATTAACTATGACTTGATATCAACATTTCTTCATGTTGATTTTCTGTGTGTTCATTTGCACTCTTTTTTCTTCTGTAGATTGAGTTTTTTAAACTAATGGAACTTTACGAGCTACGAGTATTCGTTGCGGTAGTTAAGCATCACACAGATATCGCTGCACAGTTCTTGCCGAATTTTGAATGTCTGTTTTAGTTGCAATGTCCTTAGAAGTCGTAAAAGGATCTCGGTTTGCCAGCATTTTTATGCATCCATCTGTATATGACCATTTTTTTTCACTGCCCCACAATATTCTGTAGTTTTTCGGAGTTTAACCACTAACCGTCAAAACCGTCTGAAGACGGTCCTCGATTTTTGGGCTCCAGTGCTGTATTAAACATTCTTTCAAATCAAAATAGTGAAATATTTCTTTAGACAACATTCTGATAAGTGGTTTGTGAGCTGTGGTCAGTCAAGTGCAAAAACTCAACAATTTAGCATTGAAAAATATTCCGAGAAATAAATTTTCCAAAATTATTAAAAAAACACATTTAAAATAATGTGATCGGCTTCAAAATTGTACAGTACGTAGTTAATACTATATTTGAGTTTTATAATAAAACTTGTAGTTTCGAAAGAAAACCGGTTTGCCGGTTTGAGCGTACAAAAAAGGTGTCGCGTCTTTTTCATTATTGTTTTCAACTTTTGTTAATGAAAACAATATTATATGCTCATTTTTCTATTTTTTTACTATGTTGTTAAAGATGGATCTAACTAAACGTATTTATGAGAAAAATATGAATTTGGCGAAAACGTCAGATGAACAATTGCTCGATTTTATCGAATATAATGCACACACATGGTTGAAATAGATCTTATGGATGGTCTCATGGGTCGATACCATATTCGAGCTAACATTCGGAATATTATGATTAGATTGTTCTACCATTATGTGGACATGACCTCAACAAATGCAATGATTCTATACAAACGTATAAATGCCGAGAAGGTCAATGGTGCCAAAAATGTAAAACGGCTTTTACAGCTTCCAAATTTTCGCTAGAAAGTAGCAGCTGCAACAGTTTCCATCAAAAATAAATGGTCTGTAGGGAGACCATCATTTGGTCAAAATCTTAATGAGGGTATTGGAAAAAGAGCTGATCAAGTTGCTGTTGTTCGGTTCGATGGTGTCGATCATTTTCCTATTTGTGTGTTTGGAAAAGCCAAAAAAGGTGCAAAAATTTTAAGAAATCTGGGGGCAAATTACGGCATTCGATATCGCGCAATATTTCCATACAAATTCAAAAAATTTTGTATGGTATTTTACTCGATATCGAATGCCGTGATTTGCCTCCTGATACGCAAGTCGTTTGTTCCAAATGCGATCTACATTTATGCCGTCACATGGATAAAAAATGTTTTTGGGACTACCACCATCGAACATAATATGTATTTTAACTATTTTTTGTTTGCTCTTTTCTCTATATAAAACTTTATTTCAAACTAAAATTTACCAGTGATGTTTTATTACATGCAAACCGGCAAGATCGTCTGCAGATGGTGTGAAATATTTTTTAGCTGCCGTTCGTTCAAAATGTTTTTTTTTGTTTAACTGAAAACTAAAACTTGCATTTCTTTCCACTATATCTACTTTCAAAAAAATATATATTGGTTTCATCTCCGATCATTTATACGGTCTTGCCTGTTAGAGGGTTAAGAGCACCTTTAAAAAAATTTTCAAATGATCCATGTGATTTTACTGCTCATGAAGATTTTGGACAATTCTTCATTCTCTGTAATTTTTTAGTTAATTAAAATTCAGGTTGTATTGCAATTTCATAAGAAACCTTAAAAAAGTTAATTTCGATTTTTAAATTTGCAAAAGTCCTGAGTATAATTCGCAAAGTACATATTTCATAATTGAATCAAAGTAAACATTCAACAACATTTATTAATATTTAATTGTAATGCAACAACCAGGTGTACCTATTTTAATGACCATAATTGTAGTTTATTTTGTATGTGGGATTAGAGAGCTTCAAAATGTACTGCATCTTTTAGCCAAAGAAAGTACATTAATATTTTTTACAGAAAAAAAAAAGACATGAAAGCCATGGGAAAATATGCTCTCCTGTAAAATTCGTTAAAATTTCATTATTGAAAAGAAAGGATTTTATTTTTTAAATTTTCCAACAAACAAATTTAGGTCAACAGGATGTTTGTGTGCATAACAATTCCTAGAAATTTAATAAATACTTGAGAAAACAAAAAACATTTATCTTAACTTTAGATTTCATAAGAAAAATTATTTAAACATAAAAAAGAAGGGATAACTCATTCTTATTCATCAAGAGAAACAAAGAAAACTGATTTTAATAAAAGCTCTTTTTTCGTAATTTTAAATGCCAGAACTTTATTATAAAGTCTTTTAGATTTCATTAAATTGCACTTAAGCATTAAATTTCATTATCCTGCGTGTGTGTGTGTGTGTTCACAATGCACAGTTTAACATCTTTGTCGTTGTTGATTTTTTTTATAGGTATTTTTCTATTTTCTTTATTTTTTGAGCAGCAGCAAATAAATTGAATTTAATGCATTCACAGCTCAACAAGCATTACGTTACGTTACGAACAGAGAACGACGGGGATGACATGACAGACATTCCATACTCCAACATAATCCAACAATAACAAAAACAACAACTAATAACGAAGTTCAATGTCCTGTTTGTTATAAAAAGATTCGTTTCTTTTTTTTGTTAGCAATTCCTTGTTTTATTACATATTTTTTATTTTTTCTCTAGCTGACTTCTTTTCCTTCTTGTACATACAAATCAAGGATTCTTGTGCTTCCAGTAGGGGGTTATAGTTAGTTAATAATGAAACTGAGCAGAGAGTTTACGAAGACTGTTTTTGAGCAAGGACATGACAAGGAAAGAAATCCCTAACCAATGTGCAGCAATTTACTTTTAAGGTTCTTTGTCTTGATGTTGCATAAAAAGTATGGTTTTTTCTTGCGGTGGTTGTTCTTGCAATATAGTTTATAGTGGCGTAGGTTAGTTAGGGTTAGTTTCTTATTTAACTTAATTTTTTTTTAGTTTGTTTTTGGCGACCAAATCTATATGTATGTATGCCAAAAGAATATAGAAACTGTAGCTTGTTCAACTGGTTCTTTTAGTGGTGGCAAAGTTGAAATGAAAAGACAAAGAAATTCTTCAAAAATAAATTCAATAGGTGTATTGTTAAAATTTTTTTATAATTTTTAGTCGAGCCAGCCAGCCAGACAGCCATAGAGAGCTCAGTTCTTTGTTTTTACTGATCAACCAGTCTTAAGTTTGTATTCTGAACCCGACTACAACCACAAGGATAATATATTTCTCGCTCTTTAAAGGGAGATTCTTTTCGGAGGGCAGAACTCTTTTATGCAAAGAACACAACTGGGACGAAAGACGAATTTTCGGCCGCGAATATTGGTCAGCAAAAATAAAATTAATTTGTGTAGATGAAAATACACACAATCATGGCGTCGACGAAATTCGCCATTCGCGGCGAACTCTGCAATAGATTTATTTCTGTTTCTTACGCCGGCATGCGATGAACAAGTAGAAGTAGAATGTAAAAAAAAAAATTTTTTTTCTAAACACACAGAAACTGTTTTTTTTTTTACTTATCTGCTGACACACTCAGCATCTTGGCAGGAATCGAACCTGCGACTCCCGTACTAGTAGTCCAGCACACTATCAGCTACTCTATAGAGTCAACGTCCCAGAAGTTAATTATCAGACTTCCAAGCTTGTTGATTAGAGCACTTTTCTCGTGCTGACTTTGAAAGCTACTCTTCCGAATTAATGTTTCCTTTTCAAAGGAACTTTATTGGCTTCGGTTAGGTAAGTTAAGAGTAGCAGCCAGAATCTCTGACTCACTTAGACCGTTTTGGTTCAATGTGATACCACGGAGACTCTACTTATGCGAAGTCCCCACCGTCGAGCCAACCAGAGCTCAATATAAAGCTACTAATACGTTGCAGTTCAATACTAGCGAAGTCAGAAAGTTCCCTAAACTCAAGGGCGCCCATTCTGGCCATTCTCTTTCTTGCAAGTCTGGGACAGTGATACAGAAAATGTTCTACACTCTCCTCTTCATCGATATCTTGGCAGCTGCGGCAAAAATCATTGTGTTCGATCTTTAACCTTTGTGCATGCCTGCCTATGAGACAGTGTCCGGTTATCACGGACACTAGAATCAAGTTTTCTTTTCTATTTCTTAAAAGCACAAAAGCTCTATTTTTCCGATTTATATGGGTCCATAACTGCCTGCTGGTGATTATGCAATCATTTCTTGTTATCCATCTGCTATATGTTTCGTCTTCTGTCTTGCGCCTCAAGGTACGGTTACATCTGACAAACATTTGCCGAAAAAAACGTGACCAACAGACAAGCTAAATTTGCATTTTCTTTAATTACAATATTTTTTTAAATATGGGTTCGCATTTATTAAAAATAATATAAAAATAGCATTTTGTAACATAACTGAATTCATTTTGTGAACAAACGTTAACGAACGAACAAATGTAAAATTCATATATCAGCTGATGATTTGAATAGATGCACTGAAAATAAATCTGTACATCGGGTACATGGATGAATACGATGATAAAATTTTTAAAATGATGAACAGCTTGATAAAACAGAAATTCTAGAGCCTAAAATAAAACACGAAGATGTCATTAAGCACCTAGAAGTTTTTATTAAATCGGATTAGCAAAACAATATTAGTAGCAACAATTTAATGCTTTTGAGAGAGTTTCAATAAGACATCCATTCCAAGAAAACAGACTGTGTGTGTGTGTGTAAACAATTTTAAAAATAAATCACATTTGTATTACAGTGTTTTTATGAATTTATCATTTTCTTTTGTATATTTTTAATGAAATAGGTATGTATTTATTTTAAATTGGTATAATTTTAATAAAATATTAAAAAAAAATACTGTACATATAGTTTTGAATAAAATAGACGATAACTAAGAATTCACTTTAACGAACAAGCCTGGCAGCAATTAGGTTCGTTAAAACGAACAAGTACTGTATTTTCAGAGGAGCGCAATCTGTGACCAATGTTTCATGAGAATTGCTTAAAGTAAAAGTAGTTGAAAAATATGTAATATTTAATAATTTTAAAACTGTTTGGAAGAAAACTACCTACGAAAGAGTGAGTAAAAAGTCTGAAAAAAACTTTAAAGGTAGGTACCTACCTACATATGGAAATAAAATTATAAAATTTTGGAACCTAGAACCATTTTGAAATGTATAGCAAAATTTGTGGCCCTTAATTGTCTATCAGTCATCCTCTACTAGTAATCTTAAATACATACATACAAAAAAAGCAAAAAATGTCAGCAGCTTTAAAAAAAAACACAAACGGACAAAATGGCAGAATGAAAAACATAAAAGAGTAAAATAAAAACAACAAACTAATAAAGTGCGCGCATAAATAAAACACCAACAACAATACCGAAATAAAAATATAGCCAATATCTCTACAAGTTAACATATGTATGTATGTATGTGCATACATACATACATAAATATGCATACACATTCATATATATTTATATGTATATATATGTACATATGTATGCATGCATGTACATATTGCCCAAACATTCATGCACAGTGTGTTGTTGCTTTTGTTTATTTTGCTTTTGCATAACTAACCTCCGACAATGCAATTTCTAATACATATTGCAATTCAACAAAACAGCAACAACAAAAAAAAACAAAAAACAGACAAAACTATGCTTGATTAAATGAGAGACGGGAGGAAAAAACACACACATGTTGCTAAACAACACACACAAAAATTGCAGCAACAACAATGCAATGCATGATAAGTGACGAAATGGCAAGCAAATAATTCGTGTTCTATTCGTATTTGTTTGTATTAACGAAACTGTCCAGCTTGCGGTAGACTAGCAGACAGACAGAAGGACAGACATACCTATACATACACATACACATGCATACAAACAGCAAATGTATGCAAATAATAAATATGCAATTATATTTTGCAGTCGTTATAATAAGTCGGGTGTTTTTTTTTTATTATTTATTATTAAAAAGTCGTAAAAAATGATTTTTCTATTGAAAAAATACGAGGAAAAAAATTTTAGTAAAATATTTTCTGCAGCTGTTTGCTTTGTTGTTGATGTCATTAATGTTGATGTTGAGTTGATGTTGTTGATGTTAAAAGGATAACAATTGATTGCACTTTGAAGGCATTCAAACTGAAACACACACACACACACTTATATGTACATAGGTACTTACTTTTTGATATAGTTTTTTGCTCTAAGTGTTTTCCAGATATTATATAAAATTATTGAATTTCATTACTGCGACTTGATATAAGGACATTAAAAACACACGGACTTTGAAAGTTTTGGAGGGGAGCGTGAGTAACTCACGAGCAAAAAATTTATTTTATGGCCGTAACAGATAAATTAAAGCAACGCAAATCATTTGTATAATTTTTAATATTCAATTAACAATTTACACACAATAAATACACCATTTCCATTAAGATTTTTCTGTAGGAATTTTTCACTCGAAGATAGCTTGTTTTGCATTTAAATAAAAAGATACTCGTACTTAAGTAAATATTTCCGCAGTTTCTAATAGTACTTCAGAGCTTAAGAATTGTTTGCCGATCATCAGGCATATCACAGAAAACGAAAAACATTTTCGGAATTAAACCAATTTTAAAGTAGACTGCACATACTTTTAGGAGTGTAAATATGTATCATGTAATGTGTGCATTGTCCTGAACTTGGCCTGGCGAACTACCGTCCAGCTAGATATGTACTTATATGCATGTATTCATAAGCTTATCATATTATTAAAAAGTTTAAAATTACTTAGCATAGTAAAATAAAATCAAGTGGCTCTTTAGGTATTAATTGTTTTATGTTGCGAATTGAAATCAAAATTGTTGGTACGAAATTAAAACGATTGCGATGGAAAGGTACCTATCACAGGCCTGTACATTTCAAAATTTCCTAATTATAAATAAAAACTTTCTATTTATTATAGGTACATAAAGAAATTTATAAGTAAATTTTAATTAAAAATACTTATTTCAAATAAACAATTTGAAATTTGCCTTCATTAATCGACTGAAAAATCCACAAAATGTCATTTCGATTTTTCATGCATGATCATGCGCCATGCATGATCCACGTCGGCAGTTTTCAGCTCTACTAAAATATTATTATTAAAATTTCATTAAATAGCTTCTTCAAGCTTAAGTTCGGTCAACAATGTATATATACGAGGGCGGATTGATATTGAAGCTACCTAAGTAAGAAAAAGCATTTTTTTTTTCAAAAATTATTTATTTCTCCTTTTAGCTCAATACACTTAGTCCCACGTTTCTCCAGTTTTTATATCCCTTCCAAAAAATAGGATTTTTCGAGGTCCTTAAAATATACATTTGTTTAGTCAATAATTTCATCTTTGGAGCTAAATCTCTTTCCACCGAGCCATTTCTTTAGGTTTGGAAATAGGAAGTAGTCACTAGGGGCTTAATCCGAATAATATGGCGGATGAGGTACCAATTCGTAACCCAATTCATAGAGCTTTGCTATTGAGACTGCACACGTCACACGTTTATGTTCGATTGAGAGCAAATGCGGCAGCCTTCTTGCCGATAGCTTTTTCATATACAAATGTTCATGCAAAATGTTGAACACACGTTTATGTGATACGTTTACCATTTCAACAATCTCAAGTAACTTGACTCGGCGATCATTCATAACGATATCGAGGATTTTCTTGATATTTTCTTCAGTAACCACCTCTTTTGGCCTTCCTGTTGATGGTATTGTTGCAGTGCTTGTTCGGCCGTGTTTAATGTTTATCGCCGTTTTCCCTTTCAAATAATAGTGTTTAATCACTGCACGAAATTCACTTTTTTCCGTTTCCCATATGTCTATGGGAAGTCGCACAAAATAATGAACTAAATTAATTTTGTTCTTTGTAGGTCTTAACTTGTGGTTAAGCTTACTTTTTCTATTAAATATTGATACCAGTGAACTTATTTTATATTATATGGCCTTATTCCCAAACGGTTAATAAAGTTAATGTGTGCCTTAAAACCGGATTTTCCATATAAAAATCCAACATTAAACCTACTATAACTTTATTAATCGTTTGTGAAAAAGGCCAATTATATATATGTATATGTATGTACATATATACTGTATCTCAGTGATGGAAATACATATATAACCGTAAAAAATTTTAAGCCCTTTTTATCCTTTACATAGATTATATTTTTAATTTGGAGCAGTTTGGTGTTTTCAGAATTTCGCCATCTAGAAAAATGACGTAGATATAGCAAATTTCTCACCGGATACCCCCCTCCCACGTCAAAAAGCGGTGTCCACGAAAGGTTTAAATATTTGAATTACTTTGCTTTATTTCTTTTGTATAAGTAAATGGTACCAACATATTGTAATAAATAGTAGTATGCATGTGCATAATAAAATTTGAATAGTACATAAAATTTAAACAACCCCCGGTATTTATTAATCATAAAACAATTTTAATAGAATCTCACCTAATCAAACCTTTACCCTCAACCAATATTTAAGGCAAAAGAAAAAAAAACATACCTTTACTTTTCCTTAAGTTCAATAAACTCAAACGACCCTGAGGTCTAGAGTTCAAAAACCCCTACATACTATGCGAACATCATTCACATACACACACACACACACATAAACACCACTCATATATAAAACTCGTGCACAACGTCATCATCGTCACCATACTCCGGCTATAAAGAATGACAACAACAACAAACACATAATTTAAAGCAACAGAACCCTACTTTCATTAATAACGAAACACCAGAAAGAAAATAAAATATCCATACATATTTACATCCTACATTTGTTTTAGTGTGTGTGTGTGTGTATTGAAAAAAAGAAGGCAAAATAACGACCACTATACGAACATACGCACTTACATATGTACACACATACAGACATATGTACATATATTGAATTCTCTTTTAGGGGTCGTTGGCTCCTTTATCCCTTACTAACATACACATATTTCACATGCATCCAAATGGGCCCACATACATACAAACTTTACAGCAAGAAACTACATACACCACTCCCCCTACTCGCTGGTTTAGACATGCTTCTTCTTGCACTACTGTAGATATGAGTTTATAGGTGCTTGACTGGTTGTGTGTGTGTATGTATGTGTGCGTTTGCTGGCAACGTGACAAAAACATTTTGGGGTCGTTGATGGTCGTTATCCCATATACCGAGAAAAATCCAGCACAAAAAAAAAATTAAACAACTACACATTCACTCACTTACTCACTCGCTCAATTTACTCCATCTATTTTTGTACTTCTTTTTTAGTTGAATGTGTGCATGTTTAGAGCAGCGTTGCCACGAAGGATATTTTTTCGAAGCAATTTTTTGTTTGCAAAATCTATAAAAAAAAATTAAAAAAAGGAGTCAGAAAAATAAACGTATTAATTAAACCAAAAAAAAGTTTGCCCTTAAGTAAAAACAAAAAATAGAATGGAAAATGGTAAATGAGTTTGAAAAAACCAACGATGGGTGAATTCAACGTTAATTAGTGATGATAAAATTTGAATATTGATCGTGGTGAAATTGTGTTTGCTTTCAAACAGTTTGTATAAATAAAGATGTTTAAATGTGAGTTATTATTTGCGCATTTAAAACCTTACCAATGATAAACTAGAAGAGTCTATCATGAATTATAGGGCACAATAGGAAGGATCATCTGAATTCAACGTTTTTAAATTACGAGAAAGAGAGAATTCTTGTTGTTGCTGCTGGAACTGCCCTCTAAAATAGCACAGTTTCATCAGCATTATATACTCGTATTTGATCTTTACTGATTTCTTCCCCAGCTTTTAAAAAAATTTACTTATACAGATCTAGAGCAGATCAAACGATAGAGCTTCTTTCCACACATTTGGAGGCTTCTTTCTCATTTAGAAATAAACATTTTTTGAAGCCAGAAAAATTACTGGTTCCAATTATTGGTTTCTGGTATCTTCCTTTGCTTTGCATAATCTCTATCAAAGCAGGTACATGAGCGTGCATGAACATGAGTGATCACGACCCCACCTCTATTATTTATATAACCACTGTAAACTAATGCGTATACATATATTTTCAAAATAAATTGTTGTAGTTTCAAAATCGTTCCATAAATGATATAATTAATATTTGTGGCAGGCAAATAGTGCGTCCGGTTGTCGGACTAAGCAGTAAGCGTGTCAAACAGAAATTTTGAAAATCGTTTCACAAAAGATACAAGGTATACGTGTCCGCTGAATTTCACTTAATCCTTGCTGAGCATTGGTTTTCTCTTGCAGCTTTTACTTCCTTCGTTTACTTTTACGTTTAATTTTTACGTTTTGTTTTTATTACGTTTTACTACTTATTTATATGCATAAGTAAGTTTTACTTTATTGCCATCAAAAAAATTCTACTAATTATAGTAAATTTGCCCAGCTTAATTAAAAAAATTATTCTAATAAGGCGGCAATACCGGTTGCTCGAAGTTCTAGTTAAAATTTTCACTTCCATGTGCGAGACATCAGCTCTTTGAAACAAAGCAAGTGTACATTTTCTCTTTACAGGTTTTTTTGTTAATGTTACAAAGAGATAGAGAGAGAGAGAGAGGGATTTCTTTTGCGGCTTTCTCTTGATAGTTTTTGCCAGACTTGTAATAAAAATAAAATAAACTTCCTATATACGGGTTTTTCCTTGTTTTCTTTTTCAAAACTACACATGGCTGTTTTTGTTAGTTTACAGAGTGTTGGTGCATTCACCGCTTTCGGTCGTTCGTTGACTCTTGTGTTGTCGTCACAATGTTCATCATCATCATCATCATGACAACATTGGGGACTCCTCCATTGCCTAACAAGTATAAAGAGCCAGGCAGCCAACCCAACATTACACAACACAGTGGAACTGTTTGGAACAATTGCGATTTTAAAACTATGACAATGAATGATCATTATAAATTTTGATATATTCCAGCTTGTAATATATGATGCAGTCGTGAATCTCGCAGATGTACAAAATCCTGGCGGTTACTTATAATTCAATTCGATTGGTATTTGTGGGTATTTTTCACAGTAACTTGGAAGGATTTCGATTCGAATTACAGAGTGAATACCCTTACATATTGTAAAAATAAATTATCAGTGCTGTATGAGCTTGCGTCACCTTCAGAGCTGCTCAGGCCACCATAAAGTCTAGCTGTTAAGTCTTGGCCCATCAGGAAGTATGGCTTGCGAGCGAGGAAGCTTTTCATTTCTTCCGAATTCTTGACACCAAACTTCAATTACTAACTGGAACTACATTGCTGCCCATTCTGTCATTTGTTGTACGACTTCCCAACAAAAACTTTGATGATAAAGTAATGAGTTAAAATGTTAACGAACAGATGTGAAGTACACTTCCTCTACTTTGGCATTCATTACTCATTACTATCACATGGCAATGTCACTGGAGGCAAGTACTTGCCAAACCCAGGACCTTCGTTTTGTAATCAACGTGCTTACTGCCTGAGCCAACGCCACCCTCATTAATTGTACAACTATTTAATGACGTGCCAAAACGTTGTTTTCACGAACACACACAAATTACAAAAAAAACAACAGATGCCTTAGCCAGGATTTGAACTGGCAAACATCTGTCTAAAACATTGCACTGTATGATAAGCGGAAGCTCTACTACTGCGATACTCAGAAAATAATTTACTTGTTTGTTCACTAGTACGTAATGATATAACTACTATAACGTAATGCAGAAGATATGTAGTGTGTGTGGCAAAGTATGTCATTCTTAATAGCGGGTATTACCAAGTTGTTCCTCGATTGTTTGATCAGCACTCCTGGGTAGCCATCAAGCCTTACCTCAGTTACCACCATGTGGAGGAACAAGCCGCACTGTTGAAAGTATATGTACCCGGTTCTAGTAAAAAGCTCTTTTTTCTATTTTTGATACGAATAATCAATATCATGAGTTTAAAACAAAGACTCTTCAATGTTCAAAGTTCCGCTGTTAGTCGGTTGTCAAAGAGGTTACCGGCGCGATATTCAAGAACTTCCAATTGTCAGCTACCGCTTTATATTTGGTAATCCCAACACGCAGCACCAACTCTTGCCTTTAGCGAAACTAGATAGTTGAGATTTGGCATAATAAATTAACTAATCCGTCTTTTGTACAAGAAGGCGTCGCACGAATAGTGGATGGTACTTGTAACAGTTCAATATCGATGTTGGAGTAACTCCTCCTGGCCTGAATACGCCATTCGATATTGATCGAAATTACAATAGGACCACAATGGAAATTACAATTGACATCGAATGACGTAATTTGCGTTCTAGAGTGCCGTAGTCACAATTTCTTTTCGCAATCGAAAACATTCATCATTGCTGAGCGCCAAAAGAGACGATAAGGAGGATATCGGAAAATTTATCAACCGCCGCTTCCGTGAACTTTCCATCCCCTGCAGCAGAGATGAGCTTCCAAGAAACTTTTACCTTGCAACAGAAACACGAAGTTAACTAACGGAGACGTAGATGTAGTGGATGCTGCGAAATACGCTCCTCAAAACTCCACGGGGCAAGGCCATGCTGACCAAATATTTATTCTATTATATTTCATTTATAGACTGCAAATCCTGCCAAGTACGATTTCTTTATCCCAAATTCTCCAGTATAGCCGGCTTGTTGTGAACCGAACTGCTTGTTACAGTTAAGATTTTGTTTAACTCGCTCTCTCTCTCCCTCTCTTTGTGTGTAGCACTCGTCCCATAAAATTTTTAAGAATTTTAAGTCAAATATTTGAGGTTTTATTGAACAATTAGTTAAGCACATCTTTACTTTTTCATAGTTATATTAAATCCTCTTATTTTTGCATTCACGTCCCACTGTGCAATAACTCGTTTTTGCAACGTATTTTTTGCTTCATTTAGGCTTCCTTCCTCTTCCCTAAACAGTAACTGCATTTCAGATTTTACTTATTTCGCCAACTTTTTGTTTTGTTTGCCGGTAAACTACTGAACACTTGTCATGTTTTTATTTTCATTTGTGCAAGAGGAAAAGAAATAGAAAGAGTGAGAGAGAGCGAGAGAGAGAAGAGTTGCTCTTGTCTAAAGTTGTCTTTTGTTTTCACCTAAAAACTTGGCAAAAGCAATTTCTCTTGATTTTAGTGTTATTTTTATAACTTTTTTAAAGTGGAGTGAAGTATTTATTTTAAAGTCTGCTTTGAGATGTGCAACTGTGTAGCACAATTTGTCATGTTCTTTTTAACTACATAAACTGCTGCTGCCTTAATTTTATTGTGCCTTGAAGGAATGACGATTCAGTCAGCGGCGGGCCTTTCTTTAGTAACTACTCAGGAGAGGGGTCCATCATGCACATATGAAATATATAAAAGGCAGCCCTCGTTCTTGCAACGTCATAACTGTCGGACTTAAATTAAAATCATTTTAGTACAACATAATAATAATACTTCCCATTTTGATAATAAAATTTTTAAATTTATTCAAGTTTAATGAAGCGAAACTTTTGATGGAAAATTTTTTAATGAAAGTTTGTTAAATTAAAAAAAAAATATTTTATCATAAATGTGTATGTACATATATGTATATGTATGTACGAGTGCATGCAAACATGTTGCGAATAAAATAGGTATTGTCTACATAATTAACAAAAATAGAAAAAACAATTAAAGGTTAGTAAATCAAAATAAACAAAAAAAAAAATTAAATAAAAATGCAAAATCCTCTTGGTCAATAAAATAGGTAACACGAAAGAGAAATGTATACAAGGAAAGAAAGACTATTCTATGGAAGACTATAAAATACTGCATCTGCAAAGAGGAGGGAATTATCCCTTTTTGTAGGGAATTTATTGGAAAATTTCAGGGGAAGGGAAAAAGGACAAATTTTTCATTTTAAGGAACATGTAGGGAATTTTTAAAACTTTGTTTTTCTTGCTTTTATATTGCGGTGTAATTGAGTAAAACACCCCACTAAAGTGACAATAAACATAAAAATATATGTAAATTTCAAATTTTGTTACAGTATTACAAAATTTTAATAAGAATTCAGAATTAAGATTTTGATTTAAGAAATATATACAAATATTAGCAATGAATGCAAAGAACTATAAAAAAATGGTGCAACAGCTCTTAAGTTAATCCAAATAATTTTTTAAGAAATGTTATTAGTACAGTCGTTTGAGAACTATGATGGCACAAAGGCAAAAATTGGAGGTTTCTAAAATGGCAAATTTATGTGTTTTTTTATTATTATTTAATTATTTGTCGGGCGATATAAATGTACAAAATTTTAAACACCTTAATAATATTTAAAACCGCACCTTCGCTTTAATATTTAAAACTTCACAGAAATTAAAGCCTGCTACATTTGGAAAAAAAACACACACACACAAACTAAAAACAAGAACAAAACAAAGAAAATAATATTTTCAAATGACCTTTCGAGTGGCGACATGAGTTCAGTTCATATTGTTTGACGGGGTTAATGAAACGGTTTGGCACAGAAAATGCACAAATGCACAGAAAATCAATGAAAACACATGCACACAGGTAGACAGCAACAAACAATAACAACAACACACACAATTTGAAAAACCCATTGAAAACAGCAACGACCTCTAAAGAAGAAAGACACTGAAAAATAAGCAAAAATAAGTGCTCTTAAAAAAATTAAGAGCATTCTATGCCAAAAAAAGAGAACAGTTCTCTTTCAAAAATGAAAGAGTTTGTGAAGGACTCTTTATAAAACTTAGAAGAAAATACAGTTTACTCTTAAAAATGAAAGTGAATTTGTTTTCATCGTCTTTGCTCGTTTATTTGTGACGAGTGTGTGTGCGATTGCCGGTTTGGCTTTTAGTGCAATAACCGGCCGCGACAGCCAACAACCCGGCCTGTTTACTTTGCTTGCTTGCTTGCATGCATTTGCCTGTTAGTGTGGGGGGCAGGGTATGAGTGCAATTGTGTGGTTGTTGTCTGTTGTTTCTTTTGGGTCTGATTGGTCTGCTGTTTGTTAGTCATGCTTGTTATTTTGCACAAAAATACTTCCGCATTCAATTTCATTTCATAGCATTTCACTGAGTCATTTGCCATTTGCGACCAGTGTAACAGCACGTCTTCTTGTGTGTGTGTGTTTTTGCGTGTGAGTAAAGTGAGTGAGTGTTTCATTTCCTGCTGTCTTCCAATGCAGCATGTAAAAAGAAAAAGCTTTCATTGCGTTTCATTTCTTTTTCGTTCTCACTGCATTTGTTTACTTTTGAAAAAGCCTTGCACAACAAACCGCCTAAGAAATGCACTTTGAAAATGGCGCCAATTTCTTTAAGCAGTGTTGCATTTACAACGGCTAAAAATTGCACATTTCACCGCTAGTTTGTTAAATTAAAACGAGATGGCGCTGTGTTAATAATATTTAAACTTATGAAAACCACATGAAACTTAACTTTTTCAAAATTTGCTTTATATGAATATACATACATACATACATATGTACATGCATACATGTTTAGCAACTTCTAATACTAATGATTTTTGTTTGAATTTTTCTATCTTTTCAGCTCCCCAAATTGTTATGTCCCATTGAGCCAGCAAATCCAAACCCATTTAAAGACCACACAAACTTTATTTAACTTTATTAAATTTCCACCTGGTAACGTCAAGACAATTGCAAATATTTTGCGATATAAATTTGGACTCACGGCAGCCAAACATAGTTTCGAGAATAAAAGGTGAGTTTGAATAAAAAATTAAAATTAACCGCCAGACCCACGATGTCACACGAGAAGTTTATTTATTTATTTATTTATTTATTTGACAGAGTTATGTAATACAGATTTAGTTATATACAGATATGGTACATAAAGAGATTAGGATTAGATCCTTTTCTACTTAAATGTAGAATACAATGATTTTGTGTTATAAAGTGTCAAATTGAGTTTCATGTAAAGAGAAGGAAAATTCTAACAAAAAACCTTCATGAAAATTTTACAGTGTATAGATAAAAACAAAAACTTAAACTAAAGATAAAATTATAAAGAATTAAGTTCATTGATGTGTGAATATTCCGAGTGCAGACATCTGGAGTTAAAATTGGAAGTGAGTTTACTTATTCTGTTTTTAACAAGATCAACGTTGGCCAAACTGTGCTGTCGTTGGGTATAGTAGTACCAGGGGAAATTGCACATCATTTATAATATTTTGTTTTGAACAACTTGCAGTTTTTAAATGTGGTAGTCTGCTGATATAGATCAAACTGAGGCGGCATAAAACATTATTGCTTGAAAAGTAGATTTGAAGTTCAAATTTTTATTTTGTACGCTGAGTTTGGAATTTCTATTTATTAAAAAGTAAAGCAATCTGGTAATTTATTGACTTTATCGATAATATTAGGTATATGATAATTAAATTTGAGCTTGAGATTCAAGATTACGTTTACGTCTAAGTATTTTACCTTTTCCAACCAAGGGATACTAGTGTTGTTTGTCAATGGTTATTTTGTTTTGAGGTAGAAAACATGGTTTTATCCTTCTAGAAAAGTAAACAATGGTCTGGGTTTTCTGTAGATTTACGAGAATTTTCCATTTTGAAAAATATTAATTTACTGTATTTAATGCATTTCGCAAGTTATCCAGAACACCGGCTGAATAAATTCCCGAGTGAATATAGCAGTATCATCTTCAAATATGGAGGTTGTACAGCCGTTTAAAACTGAGAAGTCTGCAGTGTATATGTTATACAATACGGGCGAGAGGCAAGATCCCTGAGGGCAGCCTGCTAATATTTGTTGTTCTGTAGATTTATTAAAACCAATAGATACGGTCTTCTATTGAAAAGAAAACTAGAGATAATTTTAATTAGCGATGAAGGAAAATTTAGTATTATGATTTTATAGATTAGCCCATTATGCCAAACTGAGTGAAAAGCGGCTTTAATATCGAGTAGGACCATACCTGTTGATTTTACTTGGAGGAAATTTGATTTTACGATATTTCGTATTCTAATAAGGGGCTGAATAGAATTGTGCTCTTTGCGGAAACCAAATTGTTGAGCTGGTAAAATGTTTTGTGAGTCTATAAATTCGACAATTTTACGTTTAATAATTTTTTCGAGTATTTTGCTTAGAGAAGGTTAAAGACTAATGGGTGCTGGAGAGTCAGCAGGTTTGCCTGGTTTTCTTATAGGCCCCACTTTTGAACTTTTCCATACTTTAGGGAAGTAATGGAGCCGAAGTCATGAATTTATAAGCTTAGTAATGTATTATAAAACTTTGTTTTTGTTTTAAATATAATTGTACGAAAGAACGAATACGTGTGACATCGTGGGCCTGCCAGTAAATACATTTTATGATATTGATGTATTTTAAAATAAACAAGAAATAAATACTAAACAACCAAAAAATGCTCCATAGAGACCAACAAATAAAATAAGTAAGTAAAGGATGTTTTTCTTTTAGTCCGTCACTACTTTGTTAAACGATCGATTTCATAGCTGGCAGTTGCTCTGGCTTGCCGTTCTATAATGAATAAATACTACGCTTACAAATTATTGTGGTTAAAAAAAAATATATACATATATACTAAGAAAATACTGAATAAACAATCAAGAAAAAGAATAGAAAATTTTGTATAATTTTTTTCATTATTTAAGTGATTATTCAAGAGACTTAGGTCAGTTTATATAAAAAACGTATATTATTTATTTTTTAAATCGATGTTTCGATGTTTTTTTTTTTTGGAAGAAGCTAATTAATAAAATTGGCGAAATATCGATTTAAAAAATAAATAATATACGTTTTTTATATAAGCTGACCTAAGGCTTGAATAATCACTTATAGTGTTCCATTTTGTAGATGAGTTCAAAATTTGTTTTCGTTCGTTCATGTGTCTTTTTATATCAAATTTACTTCCATTCATGGATCTTTTTTATGCTGTATTCTTTTGATTTATTTGAGTTTTGATGTACGAGTATTGAGCAGAGTTATTTTAAAAAGTTTACATAAATACACATTTCTTTTGAGCATCGACCCATCAGAAGTATAGCATATATTAAGCTAAAATAAAATGTCTAATAGATATTCTAGTCAAAAGAACAAGAAATTGTTTCTAAAATGAACTTAACTATGATTTTTCAATTAATAAATCAATTTTTTAAATAAATTCTTCAAACTGCACGATTGCACAAACGGGTCTACAACTTTTTTTATAAATTATTTTTGTATTGGCGGTGTTTTTATTAATATTTTCAAAGATATATATTTATTTTATATCACTATAAATGTTTATAAAATATAAAAAAAAACACTGTACATATTTATAGTTATGAATAAAATACACGCCGATATTAATTTTTAATTTAGTACCGGATGTAACGAACAATTCGCTTTACCGCTCGTCTTGACTGGCAATAAAGCAATAACGCCGGCAGAACAACGGAGCAAGATTACTTATTGCTTTGATTATTGCTTTGCTATGGGTAATCAGTCGTATTTATGTTAACACACAATTTACAAAATTTGAAACAGAAAGGTTCCATTGTAAAGAAGAAACAGAAAGACTTTTGAAATTTTCATCTGAAAAACTCATCCTGAAATAAGAAATTTTGCATTTTAAAGATCAAAATTAGGCCTTTTCAAATGAATTTTATCTAAAATGGGCTGATTTTGGTTTTTAAAACGCTGAAAAATGCTTGGTTTGATTTGTAAAATACGGAATTTGTTTTGGAAAATTCAAAATTTTTTTTTTAAAAAACCTGAATTCGATTTGGAAAAGACCAAAATTTGAAATTAAAAGCCTATAATTAGGCAAATATTTTGTGTTTACATTATACATTTCTTTATTAATCTGGCTATTCATTTTCTTAGTTTGCTCAAAATTTGTACAACTACGATCAGATTTTATGTATTTTATAAAATATTTTCTTTTTAATATCTTTAAATAATTTATTTAATTTTTTTTTTGCAAAAAATTTCTTCTTTTTTTACTCTTTTATTTGGAAATGTCAAACGGTTTATGACGTTTTATGTTCGCAATAATTGTCAACGAAAAAGATGCGTCTTCAGTGGTCATAACATAATTTGGACATTTGCTGCAATATATGTCAATGAATTTATTGCCAGTCAAGACGAGGGGTTAACGAACAGGCCCGAAAGCAATTAGGCTCGTTAAATCGGAAAACTACTGTATATACATAAACAAATAGTGTGTGGAATAATTTTGTTTATTGAAAATTATATCCACTGCTCTTCCATCGACGTTCTTGTGATCCCAAATACTACAGTCCCACTGGCAAAATCCGGGTTTTCTTCCATATAACCAGGCGTTAGCCTGCAGTTGGGTCAATGTTGACTTTTTTACACTGCAACGAATATAATTGTATATTATATAAATAAACAAATATAAAATTATAGCTTCATATACTTACAATTTATGCATCATTTTAATATTGAATTGGTTTGGAATATTTTAATAACTATTGATGTGTTTATCACGAATTAACACAAAATTACTTTAAATTTTTTTTTTTCGTTTTGTCTCAGTCGACAATTAAAATACAAGTGCCTACTTTTGACATTTCTGTGCGTACAAATGACTGAAAAATTTCTTAGCGGGACGCAAATTTATATTGAAATGGTTACTATTTTATCATTCGTATTCAATTTCTTTCGACTTATCGTGCTGAAAGATTTTAGTAGGGCGCAAAGCCGATGACGTCAAGGTATTTTTGAATTTGGATGAATTAGTCAATCATATCTACAGCGAGATTTGAGGGTGCATATTGCCGTGCGTGGGTGAGTTTCTTGATCTTGGAGTTCTGTTTGATCGAAAGCTTCTGTTTATTAACCATATAAATATGTGCATAAATAAGGCCCATGGTGTATTTGCATTTATTAAACGGTGGGCCAAAGAATTTAATGATTCAGCAGTAACGAGGCAACTTTATACCTCCTTGGTCAGACCTATTCTAGAACATTGTTCCGTCATCTGGGACCCTTATTATAACATCCATAGTGATCGTTTAGAGTCGGTACAGCAGCAGTTTCTACTTTTTATAATACGTAATTCATACCCCAACCGTGTATCAAACTTGCCATCATACGAATTCAGATTACGAAAAATTAACTTGCCTACACTGAAGAGCCGGAGAAAAGTTTTAAATGCAATATTTGTTATTAAACTTATAAATGGTGACATTTGTGTCGAGTTTCTGGTAAATGAGCTGACATTTAATGTACCGCAACGTCCACTACGTCAATTTCATCCTCTGGCACTGCAATATTTTCGTCAAAACTATGCTAATGGTGATCCATCCATTCCGTAGAATTTGCTATAACTTTAATGAATTGTACAATGCTATTGATATGTCTTTTCACATAAATGTGATTAAACGTAATTTAATTGTATACTTAAGCAACTAGTTTAGTTCTAGATGATTTCATGTAAATTTTCTTTTTTAAATATGTTGTCTGTAAGGATTTTATTAATAAATAAATAAATTAAATAAATAAATACCAAATACAAAGTAGCTGATTGTCGTTAAAAATGCCTGCAAACGAAAATGTGTGACATCGTCGGACAGGCAGTAAGTTTTGATCGGCAATCTAATATCAAGCTGCTTCACATAACAATTCAGCATACGTAAAAATTATATGAGCTATCAGAAACCTAAAGTGATAACAATCAACTTTTATCACTTCTGGTTTCTTCCCTTAAAATTATCTGGGAAACTGGGAAAACATTTTCCACTGCTATTTTTCATAATATTCTCTTAAACGCCACTACATATGCACCTGATTTTTTTTAATTTAGCTGTGCTTTTTGGTAAATATTTAATTAACTTTTTTTATTTCTTTTAAAAAAATTTAAAATAAATAATTATTTATTTTTATAAACCACATGTCGCAATCATTCCAATTTGTTGTTGTGTTGTGCACTCACTTCGATGTTCGAACATTTTTGTAGTCAGTCAGTCAGCCAGTGAGTCAGTCACTTAGTCATTTATTTGATTTTTTTTTCTAGTTGCATTTCGTATTCGTTGCCATAGCAATGAACTTTAATTGGGCCAAAGACCATTTAAAAGTGCATTAAAAATAACACCACAACACTATTTGTTGTAGTCGTAAAGATATTTTTTTTCTATTTTTTTTTTGCTACATTTAACTACGGCTGCTTGCATGTTCACTGTGCAGTGCAACAGCACAAGTAGTGTATGGGCGAGTTCTTCCCCCTTTTTTATTCTGTTTACATAGAATTGATAACGAACAGCAACAAATAGCAGAGAAACATTAAAATTATATGCAACTATTTTATAATAAATGTGAGGGCCATTGTATATATAATAATCGTACATATTTAAATAAAACAAACAAACAAATAAGCAGAATTAAATGTGAATT
Source organism: Gymnocheta viridis (assembly GCA_956483585.1). Classification (NCBI taxonomy): domain Eukaryota; kingdom Metazoa; phylum Arthropoda; class Insecta; order Diptera; family Tachinidae; genus Gymnocheta; species Gymnocheta viridis. Next base: position 4,973,299 of record OY101443.1, on the reverse strand, counting down.
TTTCTTAATCGGCTTAGAGAGAAAAACAATTAATGGCTAAAATTATGGGAGCGCATAAAGAGAAAATAGCAAGCAAACACCTGCCCAATCGATGTTGAGTATCCTGCAGAGTTCCGGTTAGGGTGATCGATTATTCGTCAATTTCCACAAACCGGTCTTCGAATAGTTGGAATACGTGAAATTTTTAATAATCCGTTTACGATATTTATAATTCAGGAAAAACCGCTCAACAGGGTTTTTTGCGAGAAAATTACTATACAAAAATTTGGATTTTAAATTGCTTTCTAAAAAAAAATGTAAATACTAGAAAATAATATAAAAATTAGAGGTAAAACGTAAAAATTAACTTCATATACATATGTCTAGTACATATGTAATATTATATACATATGTATAAGCAGGGCTGGACAGTATTTGAAATACATGTATTTTAAATACATGACGTGCAAGTATTTTGTATTTTAAATAAATACAAACAAATGGCAGTATTTCTCTGTATGATTCTATAGCACAACTTATGAAAAGTAAATCCAAATTAAATGAATTATTTGGTAAGTTACGTAAGGAGAGCACTTTCGCGGATATATGTAGATCTGGAATATTAAGAGGAAGTCGTTGTAGTTTTGAAACCTATTGCCACTGCTTTAGATTACCTTCAGGGTAACAACTGTTTTTACGGAATACTTTTGCCGACTTTAAAGTACATATATCAGAACAAGATTAATAGCCTATTTCTGATTTAAGAAAGAACACCATCAATCGCATTCTATGAGAAAGAATATGGATTTCGATTTCTCTACATTATTTCTAAATGAAAAGTGACTCGAAAGACAACTCGAATGAAAACGTAAATGTTTTCATATAAAATCCGATTTCTGTGCCACGAATGTTTTTTTTTTTTTTTTTTTTAACTTGGACCAGCACTCAGGGGATGACCCCTACATATGCAATGCATTGTGCCGGAACTAGGAAAATTGGTTATGGAAAGGAGGATAAAGGGAGTAGTGTCTGTGGACGTTCGATTTGAATTTTCCCACATTAAAAGTAACAGGAAAGACCTCTGCAGGAAGTTTATTCCACATGCGAACTGTTCGGCTAAAGAACGAATTTTCTCTGTAATGCGTAGTGCGATCCACTGGCATATCAACCACAAATGGATGCGCTCTTAACGAAGAACGTGTTGTTCGTACAAATGAGCGGGTTTCGGGAACAAGTTCCCTGATTTCATTAGAGCACATTCCATTGTAGTAACGATAAAACAGTGAAATACATCCCACATTGCGTCGATGCTCCAGTGAGTCAATAGAGTTGGCTACCCTACTGTCACCGATGAGCTTCTTTGCCCTCTCCTGTACCCGGTCGAGTATCTTCAAAATAGACTTTGAAGCACCGGCCCATACATGAGAGTTGTATTCCATTTTCGGTCGGATATAGGTGGTGTAAACATTAAGGAGATCAGATGGAGTGAAGTATCTCTTACACCGTCTTAGAAAGCCGAGGCACTTGAATGCTTCTTTTGAAACCTGAAAAATATGATCAGTCCATCGAACATCACATTTAATTTTCATGCCAAGAACATCAAGAGTTTCTGATTCCTCAATATCTACACCACCCATTATTACAGATGAAGCAGCATGATTGTATGTACATTTGTGTGTAAGCATACAACACTGGGTCTTGCGAGCATTAAATTCGACCCTATTCGCACGTCCCCATTCATGGATTGCTAAAAGATCATTATTTATCGAATCATTCATATTTTGCCTCATTGCCGCGATCTCCGGCAGGCTTGGTCTGTTATTGAATGAATATGAATGGCACATGCTGCTGTCATCTGCAAAAGAGTAGATAGGATTGAAAGTTTGAAGTAGAAGGTCGTTTAAGAAAATAAGAAAAAGTGTGGGAGAAAGAACGGATCCTTGCGGTACCCCTGAATTAATCTTGAACTCGTTTGATGAGATCCCTTCTATAACAACTCGTATAGTGCGATCTCTGAGAAAGCTTGATATAAATCGAGAGAAGACATCACCGACACCAAAAGCAATAAGTTTTGACAGAAGTGCACCATGCCAAACTCTATCAAACGCCTTGGAAATATCTAGAGCCACCACCTTACTCTCGCCAAAATGGTGAATAGAATGACACCATCTTTCCGAGAGAAAAGCCAGTAGGTCTCCCGTAGAGCGACCCCTACGAAATCCATACTGGCGGTCGCTAAGTAAGCTGTTGGACTCTAAATATCTCACAAGATGGAAATTTACCATACTTTCCATAACTTTGGAAAGTGCAGAGCAAATTGCAATTGGGCGGTAATTTTCGGGGTTGTTAGCCTCTCCTTTTTTGGGGATTGGCGTTACATTAGCAACCTTCCAACACATTGGAAATTCACCAGCATGGTACAATGTACTGAAAAGGTTAGCTAACGGACGCGCTAGCGTCGAAGAGCACTGCTTCAAGACCAGTGCTGGAATACCATCCGGCCCAGGAGATTTATTTATGTTGAGATCTGCTAGAACCTTTTTAACTGCACGGGCTCGAAAGAATATTCTTGGCATAGTTACAGATACTCTTTCAATGTGTCGTTAACATTGAGAATGAAATGTTAAAATCAGTCACTTGTGGTTTTGCTCTCGTAATTGTGATTGAATTTTTTTGAGTCCACTGGAAAATGGCTGCCACCTTGAATGCAACTTAAATTTAAGCTCCAATAAGTAATTTTAAATTTAGAAGTTTATTACTGAACCACATTGACAAAAATGTGCAATAGTCCTCATGAAGTACTCTAAGCAGTTAAGCTTAATTGCAATCCCAGTTTAATTATAGAAACAAATTTGAGAAATTGTTTTAACTACTGATTAAAAATCACCATCGGCCACGCACGTTAATGTACCACATTAACAGAACAAAGTATTACCCGCCAATTTTTTCAATGGATTTCTCTCAAATGCCTCTGAAACTTGGGCTCCAAAGACTCTTTCATTTTTCTGAATGTAAACCTAAGATCTGTTTTAGAATACCAGCTGAGATCTGTTCTAATCGAATTAATTTTCAAAACATTGTAGTCAAATAAAAAATAGTTATACCAAATTACCCGAACTTACTCTAGACATGGGCAGTTTTAAAGTCACGGACTAAAAAAATAGGGAAAACCAAAAGAGCCTTAGAGAAACGGGCTTATGCAAGACGATATTTCTATCGTCAGCTGTAGCACCCGGGGGTAAAGTATTTGAACTGGTGGAGTCACCAGCTAGGTGCATTAAAGCTGTTTCAGTGGTTACAACAAATACAAAACCGGAAACATTCCAGCACCAAAACAAACTACATTGTATTTTACAATGAATGCTTTTCAGTTACAGAAAAAGCTAATTCTTGCTTCTTGCTGAGGTGCAAACTGAATCAGCAAAGAGGATGGCTAACGTATTTGAAACAACACGAGCAGATTTAAATGTATTAGTTAAATCCACAATAAGGAAGAAAATATTTAAAAAGTTTTATTAATTTTTTTTATTATTTTATTGACATATATACATACGTAAGCTAATGAGAATGAAAGTGAATGCCAATGAGAAATCCAAATTGGTTCGAATTCAAGCGAGTGCCTTTCATTCGCTTAGGTTTACTTTCTTAAATCAGAAATAGGCTATAAGTCGATTGAATGGAAACCATTTAAGACATTTTTTAAAATATCACCGGAAATAAATAGAGCTATTTTGGCTTCCTGTTATCATCCTGGTTATAAGATGTGTTGGCTGCCAGAAAACATGACGACAGAAGAAAGGAAAAGAATCCAAAATCGTGCAATTAATACTTTGGAGGAAAATTACATAAAACTTAAAATGACACCTGGAGTAGAAGCACCAGTAAAGAAGACGATGATTTTGTTGTTTTAGTAGATAGGGATGATGGTGAATCTAGGACATCAAATTTGGAGTTGGAATTTGTCAGTTTCCTCAGTGACAAGAGCAAAGACATTATCATCACTCTTGACAGCTATCCAAATATAAAAGGAGTATTCACAGAATTTAATACAAGTTTGTGCTCATCAGGACCTTTAGAAAGATTATTTTCTTCAGCAGGTTTTACTTATTCTCCAGCAAGAAACAGTTTGTCTGATGCTACATTCAATGAAAGGAAACAATTGTTTTGTTAATTAGTTTTATCTAATGTATTCTTTGGTTAAGTAGTTTGGATTAATATCAACAGCTGGTGGAGATTAGTATATATTTCGATTCGAAAGAAAATACTTTTGAATCACAACGTAATGAGATATTAAAATTTCAATGATTTTCTTTTCGAATCAAAATCCATAGCAATTCTTCTGAATTTGGTGCTACACATTTTTCTATATTCATATACAATGATGTTTTACTTGTGCTCCTGAAAAAAACCTGGTGTGAGGCACATGCTTATAAGCCCATAAAATCAAAATATAATGAGATTTGTTAACAATTAAATTGAAAAAAATTGTCTTAATTAATTTGCTCAAAATAATCTTTTAATGCTTTCAAGAGTATCTATTTTTTCTTATGTTTTTATGAAATTACAAATTAAAAATGCTCTCTCACTCAATCTACTTGTAGGGCATTTAGTTAGCAAAGCATTATATAATCTGTGAAGTATTTTAGTTCTTTTTTGGCATTTGACTAAATATATGAAAATATTTCAAATGATTTCATGACATTTTATGTTGCTTTTTGAATTTTGCATATTTTTAATTGTATTTGTTAATTCATCCTACAAATTTTTATTCAATTCTTCAGAGTCTAGATCTTGTATGAATTTTGAATTTTTGAAAGTATTTTAAAAAAGAATAAAATTTCCTCAATTTCCGCCAAAGTTGTTTGCTTTTAGGGTAACTGATTGACACATCAAACTCTAACCGGTTAACGAATGTCATTCAGTTCTGATAAAACGTTAATTTCATTTTGAGGAAATGGGTTTAGTCCCGGTTCATTGAATTCTAAGTTTTAATATAGTAAAAACTAATTCTATTGGAAAAATGTAAAAATCGATAAGTATTCGACTGACCCGGTTTTTTAATTATCCGACATTCAAAAAATCTACATTTTTAAAAAAGCAACATCCGTATTGTAAAAAAACCGGTTTATAAACCGGTTGGAAAACCGTGTCGATCACCCTAGTTCCGGTGCATTAATTCCATCTTAAACAATCTGCGAATGTTACTAAAGTAACCGCATCTTAAAACTCCGACTTGATCGAATCTGTGAAATATGCTCATGATGATCATTCATCAGCTGCAAAATATCAGCTGTTTTAAAATATTTACACACAGTTACTAAAGTATACATACGGCACCTTTTACAATATTTTTGTTAAAAACGCAAAGAAATTTTTTTAATTAACGATTTTTATTTTTGCAGTTATTTAAAATCAAATGCAACAAAATGAAAGAAACTTAAAACTCATTTGAATTTATCAAAAAAAAAAAATAATAATGTTTCTAAGTAATTAGTCGATTTTATATTTGGTTTACCAGAATATTGAAAGGAATTTTTCGGCTCAAGTTCATATCTGAATTTACCGATTTCATTATTAATTTAAGAAAATTTTTTTTTTGGATAAATTCCTTATTTTATTATTAATATACATGGAATAATTAATCATCAGAAAAGTAAATTTCATACTAACCGAAATGGATTTGACTTGTACAATAGTGTTGTAAAAGTATTGAGCATTTGATTATCGAGTACTCAATACCGTATATGTTTCTTGGTACTCAATACCCTACACAAACTACTCAATACTTGCAGAGATGTTTTTCCGTATGTAAATACGAACATTTTACTTTAAATGTTTTAAATTAATACAGCTCGGTTTTGAGGAAAGTTAAGCGCCTTTAAATCATTTGAAACAATTAATAAGCCGGGCCGTTTAGTTAGATATTTTTAATGGATTATTAAATTTGCTAATCCATGAATTATTATGGAGTACATGAAATAATAAAATCTAATTTTAACCTATTAAATATTATTATTTTTAAGTAAGATAAAACGTTAAAAGTATTGAGTGGTATCGAGTACTTAATTGAAAAAGTATTGAGTAGTCAAAAGTAGCTGCTTTTTACAGCCCTATTGAAAAAAATTAATAAGTTGCAATTTTCGTATTCTAATTTGATAAATAATACGGTTAAATAGTTGATATTTCGAGTCACTAGTATCCACCGGCAAAAGTGATTAAATCGAACAAAGAAAGCTGAGATGAGATGGCGTAGCAACCTCGACATCAGGACTGCTTCTCTGATGAATAATAAATTATTCCAAATATTACTCTCTTAATAATATAATAATTTATCAACAAATTTCTTAAATTAGAAAATCAAAAAAAGAAATTTGTATACTCAGATTTGAAACAGAGAAAGGCAATTATCACTTTTTCTGATTTTTCTGATTCAATCATACATTAATTTTGTTATTCACTTTTAATCATGTGGGAAAGTGGGACCAAAAATCATCAAATATCACGTGAAATGTATGAGAATGTAATGAAAAATGTGCTCAAAAGAGTTCGCATTTGTGAGGCTAACAGAGGCGGACATTTATCTGATATTGTATTCCATACATAATTGCCGACATTAAATAAAACATTTATCAATATAAGATCCATTCGCTTTCATTTAATCAAAAAATTATAAACAAATAAAGTCGTATACCCTCCTGGCGGACACCCTGTACATTAAAAATTATATATCAAATAGAAAAATTTTGATCCGAGTAGATAAACACTACTCTAAATGCCAGCCACTCACTTCAAAACGGTATCCCTCAAGGATCACCTTTATCAGTACTACTCTTTCTAATAGTATACAATAAACTCTGTATCGAGTGGAAAAAGTTTGCTTGTTTGAAGACAAAAGCTTTCTTTTAGAATGTTGATTACTTTTGAATATTTTTTCAATCAGATTTTATCGTTTTGTTTCCCTTCCAAATGTTTTCGTGTCTAAACGCGGACTAAAAATACGGTCACACTTGGCAAACATTTGCCCAAAAAAACGTAACCACTACTTTTGCTTAGGGTTAGTGTGATTTAACTTGGTTTTTATACCACAATATGAACTCAATTAATTATATTAAAAAAATATTGGAATTAAAGAAAATGTAAATTAGTTTGTCACGTTTTTTCGGCAAAATTTGACAAGTGTGACCGACCGTACCTTAACTAAAGGTGTTTTCTTTTCAAAATAAAAGTGCAAAATTTTTTGCCCTTTTTATTGAAAATTAGCAATATAATGATTTTTTCAAATAGTGAGTCTATTAGTAATTATTTTATGATCACTTACGCGACAAAATTTTTGTCTTAAGAAAACTTTGAGTAGCTATAGTTTTAATAAAAAGTAAAATATATGTTACATTTTTTTAGAAAAGAAAACGGCATAAAATACAGGGTTCGGCGATTGAAGTGTAATCTCGTCAAACACTCATAATATTTTTGCTAGAAATTATTTTTTTTATTGATTAAAATTATAAAATGCACGGAAATACAGACGAACTTCTATAACTCGAATCACTATTATCCCAAAAGAAACTTCGACTTACGGAGACTTCGAGTTACGGAATTTCTTGTCAAAACAGAATAAATGGTTTTTGTATTATGTATTTTTATTTAAAATAGTCTCTAATAGAAAACTACATACTTACAGAAGTATATAAACGTGCAAACATATGTATTTATATAATTAAAAAATTACAATTAAGTAAAATATTCTGAAATAAGTGACTGAAAATTTACCTTTTTTTGTTATTTTCAGTAAAAAATAATTCCAATCTGCTTAAAGCTTTGTAGTATTCATCAGTTGTTTTGTCATTTGTATGTAAATAATAATTTAGTGTGCGGTAAGAACTTTCTACATCATTTCTTGTTGGCTTCTGCAAAATTTCTTCTACTGAACTTTCGACATCACTTTCCGTTCCGCTTAAGATTGGACCATCTAATTCATGACAATTATGCTTAACAATATCATCATCTGTAGGAAAGCTAGTTGTACAAAGCTCATTATCTACCTCAATATGATCCTTAAGAGTAGCATTAGTAGATATTTTGTTTGCTTTTAACCAAGCTTCGTAATCAGCTTCAATTTCATATACCATAATTATTAGCTGCTTCCTTTTCCTTTAATCCATCTTCGACTTCTTTTATAAGTTTATATTTTTCTTCAATCGATAATCCTTTGAAGACACGTTTAGTGGCCATAATAATAAAAAAACCATTTCAACATTTATCATCTAGGGCGAATTATGCATAGAACTGATACTTAGGCAAAGAAAAAGAAACAAATTTGTAATTCCTCGAAAACAATAAACAAATTACAAATATACAAACTAGCTGAAGCAACAAAAGAGAGTAAAACAAACAAACCATAACTAAGAATCAAAATCAACAAACCATTTAAAAATTTTTCGAGTTATGGAGTTCATGTGTATGGTTTTTGTTGGAGTTATAGAGAACTTCGAGTTATGGAAGTTCGAGTTACGGAAGGAAAATTGCATGTGATTTGTTCTTTTAACGCTACTGCCAACAAAATTAGTTCGAGTTAGAGAAAATTCGAGTTAGAGAAGTTCGAGTTATGGCAGTTCGACAGTAATCCAAATTTCAGAGTCCATGTTGTTCTGTATGCGTTTCTTAGTAAAATAATTTATTAATTAAAGAACTTAACGAACAATTTAAATCAAATTGAGAATCATTTGAAATAAAATCTCCTAAACACAATTTTCTGAAATTTTCAAAATAAAAAATTGTGTTGAATACTTTTTTCTAAGCAGTCTGTTTAATTTTAATAAACTCACCGCAACAGCCCAACTAGACAAAAAAAAACAAATAAAGTTCTAATAAAAAAAGTGTAATTAGTGATTTCATAAACTCAAACTGCCAGAAAGAAAAAATAAACTTGTAACAAAACCAACACACACACACACGCAAACTGCAACAACAGCTGGAGCGAAGCGGCTGCAAAAAAGAACGAACAACTGACTGACATTTGCATAATACACCAAAGGAACAGGGAAACAGAAAATAACACACCACACAGACTTTGTAAAAAGTTAAACAAAATGAGTGAGAGAGAGTGTGTGTGTTTGTTTGTGTGTGGGTATGGGTGTGTGCTGCAGAGTTTGAATTTAAAATGAAACTTCTCATAGAACAGGAAGTGCACTCCACATCAAATTAACCTACATAATTCTGTGGTAGCTGTTGTTGTTGTGGTGTGTCTGTGTGTACGCTTATTGAAAATAAAAATAGAAAAACTAAAAGGATACAAAAGAAAATATAAAAAAACACCTCAAAAAAAATAGAGCAATTTTTTTTTCGTATTTATTCACTGAAAGCAAAATAATGGAAAAAAGCAACAAGAATGACTGCGGTTTGCTGTTAAGAACGCGCCTGTGTAAATGTATAGATGGCTAAGAGGGAATATTATTATTTATTTTTTTTTGTTAATAAAAAATCTAGAACAATGTCCTTCCTGGCTGCCTAACAACAACAGGACTGTAAAAAACGCACACACTCAAACAAAAGTGGCCACATTCTCTCCTAACCAGGAAATCAACAAAATATAAAATAATAAAACAAACTATCAAGTAATTAAACTTTAAAATATCCAGCAACATTTTGCATTTTTCATCGAAAAAAATGTGCAATTTAATTCCACAACTAAAAATAATTTTCCTTTTTAATATGCTTCATTTCTGCAATAATTCGTTTTCCTTTTTTTTGGATTTTTCGTCCTGCTGTTATTTTCAGCTTCGCCATAGCAACTTTGTGAATTTTTTTTGTATAAAAACACAAACACAAAATATGTTGTTAAAGTTTTGCATTTTTATTTTGTTCATATGAAAAACAGTTCATATAAAAAGCAAAAGTTCATTGTTCTACATCAAGGCATCATGCAAGTGTATAAAATCCTTTAGAATGCACGCCAACTGCAACAACTGAATTTTACATGGCATTAGTAACACTAACGCAAATTATGCATTCCAACTATCAGCTCACACACATACTGACGGTCTCTTCCTAGCGCCCTATCACCCACCCAACCAAGAGTAGATGAACTTTATAGTGCAAACTATTTTCTAAAGTGGTGTGTGTGCACAATGCTTTCATAGCTATTGCCTGCACTTCAGGGCCGTCCACTTGAAAGTTGAGGTAAAAGCTTTGCCATGCACTCACCAAGTCAACTCGCTTAGTATTTAGTTTGTCCCACTTACTGTCACATTTACTGACGTTTTGTTGTCGTGTCTCATTTTTATGCTTTCTACGATACTGCACTATTTTGCTAAAGTGTAGCGGGTGCTTCAAATACAAGTATTTATTTTTGTTTTTAAATTAAATAAAATGAACTAAACTTAATTTCTTTCGGTACATTATGGCTTGATTAGAAAGAAAAAAACACGATTATTCTTCTTATTTATGGACACCGCCGTGCAGCGGCTTCTTTCGCAAGAGCTTAGCATGTCACTACAATATGCTGTCAAGACTTCGTTGTTGTCGTTGTTGTTTTTGGTTCTACGTCACGAATGCTTAGGAAGATGTTAGCCCTAAAAGAGTGCAGTATCGTTGACTGGATTAATCGCACTGGATTGGCGCCACCCTACAAGAAAAAGTCTAAAGGAATTAAATCGCAACTCTGAGAAGGCCAATAGGCATCCTAAAAACGGCTGCTAATACGGAATTTCTATGCTTTTTCGACCAAATTCTATGTCCGCTAATAAGTTTGCAATACTTCACAACTTTGTTCAAGCGTAAAGCGTCCCATGATCTGCATTACCAACAGTGAAATGCGCTTAGAAACTGAACTATTCTCGTCCATAATTAAAATTTTAATATGTTTGTAATTAAAGAATTTATATTTTATTGAATATTCATATTAATTATGTGTAAAAATTCGATTACAACTTTTAAAGACTCAGTTTGGTGCGTTGAGGTTTGATATTGACTAGAGATGGGCACCGCTCACGTGATTATCCTGAATCATGAGTGATCACAAGATATCCCGCATGATCGTGATTAGTTCTATGTTTCAATCATGTGAGCGTGCATGAGTAACCGTGCATAAGTAGATTTTTGTCGTGACTATTTCGTGTTTTTTTCAATTTGTTGTAATTTTTTCATATATTTTTTTTTATTATTTTCTAGTGTTTTTTTTTCGTAAGTAATTCGTGAGCATGAGCTTTCGTGATTGTGACTCAACTTTTTTTGCTCTCACGTAAGCGGGCATGAACGTGAGTTCAAGTATAGTTTTTAACACATGATCTTGAGTGTAAAAAATTTATCGTGAGCGTGCTCAAGTAGATTTTTGGCGTGACAATTTCGTGATTTTTTCGATTTGTTGTAATTTTTTCACTTACTCGTACAGCCCAATTATGAATAAAAATTCACCGGGAGATTTCTTCCTTTGCCAAAAAAGGGGCTGTTCACATATTAATTGTTCGCGTATTATATGTGAACAGTCGCTTTTTGGGAAAAGGGTGAAATCTCCCGCAGTTTGTTTTATTCGTATTTGGGCTGATCATTTTTTTAAATTGTTTTCTAATCTTTTTTTTTCTTTTTTCTTTGTAAGTATTTCGTGAGCGTGAGTTTTGATGATTATGACTAACTATTTGCGTGAACGTGAGCCAAAAATATAATGTCGCGCATAAGTAAAATTTTTTTCGTGAGCGTGAGTGAAAAGTCACGCACGATCCCATCTCTAATATTGACAGAGCGTACATGAACGTGAGCCAAAAAAACCCCGACGTACATAAGTAATTTTTTTTTCGTGAGCGTGAGTGAAAATTCACTCACGATCTCATCTGTAATATTCACCCCTATCATGAATAATTTTTCGCCCGAAATTTTTCCCTTTCCCTAAATTTGCAATCGTGAATTAATTCCATGTGAAAAAATTCCCTTGTTCGAAAAAAATATGGCATCGCCGATTTTTATTCCCGTGAGTTTTTTCTCAAAAAATATGTGACTTTTTTCACAAACATTTTGATTGGGAATAAAAAATTAAGCACAATGTAAGTAGTTTTCTTGTTATTTTTTTTAATATGTAGCAAGTGTAAGTAATGATATACATATATATATACGAGTATGCACATGACAAGTCTAAAACCAACATACCAGCATGACATTTAAGCTATTAAACCCTTTCTTATTGTAAAACAAATGCTTATTATGTTGTGCGTTAATAATTCTTACGTGCGTTCCGTCTATACACCCTATAACGCCTGGGAAGCGATATTTTTCAAAAAATTCTCTGGCAATAGCTTTTTTTCTTCTATATTCGGCCAACAAATCCACCTCGGACAAAGTTTGTTTTCAAAAATATCTAAAACTTCTGCCAACACCTCACTAAAAGTAGATTGCGCTACACCAACGTCCATTTGCCGCCCAACACCTTTTTGATAACTTCCTTCTGCAAAAAAGCGTAGACATGCTGCCAGCTTCACAACCGACGGAAGACTAAGCAGTTCTGGACCAATATATCTAAAAGGTATTTAAAAGCTTCTTTGTTCACTCTGAAATGTTGTTGGAACCTGCAAAGAATTTATTTAAATACATACTGCCAACAATTGTTCATGTTTTCACTTACATTACTTCCGATAAACACAGTGGATTGATGTATCTCTCAAATTTCTTCTTCTAACTTTCTCCAATACTTTTTTATTTTCTTCTATTAACTTAAATCGGAGTGAAATACTATGCATTTTACTGAATAATAACAATTTATTTTGAAAATTTAAAAAAAAATACTAAAAATAAAACTACATCCATTCACAATAGAACGTTCGAATTGCCACAGCTGTTTATTTTATTCGCTAACAATTGGCGATGCCAATTTATTGTTCATGGGAATAAAAAAACTATTCCCCAGAATTTATTCCCTTGAGATTCGCGATAAGGGTGATTGACTGATTAATCTAGCGAACAGAAGAAAATCTATCAATGTTAAAATAACAAATGATTTAAAAAGATACTGGCATTTGTAGCACCCGCCACAAGAACGACAGAAAAAGTAGAAAAACTAAAACAACATATTAAAAATAATAAACCCTGTTTTTGTAGACTAAAAGCGTTTCAAAAGTACTCTACAATTTCCTACACTTTTGCGGCCTTAAATATTTGTTCAGCAAACTGGTCCCAATAAATTAAACTCTGTTGTGAATTTCGTTCACTTACAATTTGCAAATTTCTCAAACGACTGTTTTTGTATAAAAAAAACTCTGCGTTTTTATTTACAAGTCTAGAAATATTAAGCAAAAATTTTTCTTTTAGATTTAAATAAAACTCTTCCCACTTGCAGATGAAACTGATGCCAGGCATTCAACTTATTTTTTTAACTGCTATAAAAACAACAATCATTCCAGCTCTTAACAAAGTGTTCCCATACGAATATAGAACTGTTCTGGGGTGTGAAAACCAAAATAACATGTTTTTTTACTATACAAAATAACTTTTTTGGCACTAACATATTTAGAATATAGAAAATCAACTGTTCCATTTAAATTTAGAACTGTTCCCAGAGCTATAATTCCCATAAAGTTACACTTCTTTAGCAGCAACTTGAAATCCCTTCTGCAAAAGTGTATTTTAATTGACAACAAAACAAATGTTTTCATATACATTTTTCAAATCGATTGCAACTCTATTAAACTTTAAACTCCCGTGGAAGGAGGAAAATTGATTAAAATAAATAAAATACCTTGAACAAAAAAAGCAGAACTTTATAACGAACCAATCAACTGTTTTGCAAAAAAGTGTAACACCGTAAATTCCCAGTCTTGCTCAAAGTTAAAGCTGAATCTCTCCTCCTCAAGCTACAAATTCGAATTTTGGAATGGTCGATGCCAAATGACAACCGGTAAAGTTGTGTAATGAATGCACCATGCATAGTGTAGGGTATTTAAATAACTTTACACTTCAGCATGCAATTACACAGGCAGGTTTAGTTGAGTCGTTCAGTTAAGATTTCAGCACTTACACGCCCAACTCGTCTATGTGTGCTCGTCTATAAGGATTTCCATGAACACGTTGAGACCATCGTGTTGTTTTCGAATGTAAAAAGTATGCTTCAGATGGTATGCATGAATATTTATGTGTGTGTATTTATGTGTGTGTATGTGTGTGTGTGTGTTTGTACTTTATTGCATGTATGTGTAATTGCATTTTTCTTTCACATACTAGCATACATTCATACATTGTCAGTCTCCTTTGCCTATTTTACGTGTAACAACCTTTTTGCCTTCATTTTAGAAAATGTGGTCGTTGTTTCCTTCTAGTTCTTTTACTTGTCGCTTTCTCTCCCCCCGCCTCCACCGACTTATATGTATCTACACAACTGTCTTGTTTCTTTTGTTAATACGAGAAGTATGTTGGGTTGCCAAAAAGAAAGAGGGATGAGACACATTAGATGTTGGCGAGCATGGATGAGATGGCCGCTGCCTGGCTGTTGCAATTTATTTTATGCTTGTTGTGAGTTGTTGTGTTTTCGTTCTTGTTTTCGACTTCTGTGCTGCTGATGACGACGATGACAGCGTCGCCTTTTTATGGTTCACTGTGTTTTCAAGGATTTTATTTTGTACTGGCAAATGCAACTACAAACAGACACACACACACACACACACAGGAAATTATTTAGAGAAAACTGAAACCACAATATCGAGTCAAACTACAAATACATTGACGTACACTGTACGACAACGTAAGCAACGAGACATCATAAGAATTGCATAAAAGCAAAAAAGGGGAATTTACTTAAAGTACTTTTGGGGCAAAAAGTCTTGTATTCGTGACTTCAATGATGGGAAACAGTTTTAATGATGGGAAACTTAAATTAAAAAAAAATTAAAATTCGAAACTCAAAGATTTTTATATTTCTATTGCTTTAGAAGCTGCAAGTATTGGGATAATTACTAACAAACTTTTACTTTCCCAAAAAAATAAGGTCGCCTCCGAAAAAAGTAAAGTTTTGAAAAAAAGAATCTTAAAAAAGTATCTTTAAAAAAAGTACTTTTTTAAAAAAGTATCTTTAAAAAAGTACAGTTTTAAAAAAGCATCCTGCTAAAAAGTACCTTTCAAAAAAGAACTGCTTCAAAAAGGCAGCTTTTTTAAAAAGATAGCCTTTAGAAAAAATTTACTCTTTAAAAAGTACCATTTGAAAAAAACTCTGTAAAATATCTTTCAGAAAAGCTGCCTTTAAAGTACCATTTAGAAAAAGCTCCTTAGAAAATAGAGGAATACCTTTTCAAAAAAGTACCTCTATAAAATACATTTTGAAAAAGTATCTTAAAAATTTTACCTTTTAAAAACCGTAATCAATTGTAGCTTTTAAAAGCAGTACTCGAATACTTCCATTTAAAAAAGTACTTCAATAGTACCTTATAAAAGCAGTACCAGTACTTATAAAATAATAACTTTTAAAATAAAATACTTTTTTTTATGTTAATTATTTTCTTCGACCTTAGAATTTGTAAATAGATATAATAGAAATAAATAGGTCTGACCTAGAGCCTGAAAGAAAGAACAAATATATACTTTTTTTTATAAAACTGCCATTTTGAAAATTATACATTTTTTAACGAAACGGAACTTATTAAAAAAGAGGATCTTTAGTAGAAAAATAATTTTTTTACTTAAAGTACTTAAAAAAAGTTATTGTTTTACGAACAAATCTTTTTGAAAAAGTTAATTACGTTCTAAAAGAAAGTAACTCTTTTTAAATTTTTTAGTCGAGACTGCCTCGATATCTTTTTTTAAAGAAAGTACTGTTAAAAAAATATTTTTATAATTAAGAAAATAACTAGTACTAGAATATTAGTCGAGGGGTGGCAGGTTCGATTCCTTCCTAGACCCTGGGTGTTTCGGCAGACAAGGCAAAATGACTTCGCGGTTTGTGTTTGTTCTTTAAAAAGTGCTATATAAAAAAAGTACCGTTTCCAAAAAGTACATTTAGGTACCTTATAAAAAAACTGCATAATAAAAGTATGCGGATTGCTCTCTATAGAGATGCGAAAGCAATTTCAGTGTAACAGTAATTCGATTTTGTACCATTTTTCTATCTATTTAAATGGCTTTAAAAAAAACGACATATAAAAAAAGAGCTTCTTAGAAAAGTGCCTTTAAAAAAAGTATTTTTAAACAAAGGTACCTTTCAAAACAAGGACATTTACAAAAAGGTGTATATAATATATAAGTATCTTTTAAAAAAGTGTCGTATAAAAATAGTACATTTAAGTACCTTAAAAAAACTATATACAAGTGCCTCTTAAAAAAGTGCTTTTAAAAAATGTATCTTTAAACAAAGAGGACGTTTTAAAATTAGTGTATTTTAAAACAGTACATTTAAAAGAAGTAGCCTTACAAAAAAAGCACCTTTACAAAAAACTACCTTTACAAAAGAGTAGTTTTACAAAAAAACCTTTACAAAAAAGTACGTTTACAAAAAAGTACCTTTACAAAAAAGTACCTTTGCAAAAAAATGCCTTTACAAAAAAGTACCTTTTAAAAAAAGCGCCTTTATTAATAAATTATAAAAAGTACATTTATGTGCCTTTTCATAAAACAAGTACCTTTAAAAGTACTTTTTAAGAAAGTACCTTTTTAAAGATATTTAAAAAAAATTTACTTTTTTCGTATAAAATACCTTTTAAAAAATGTACTTTTTTTGTTGAATAAAGTAACTTTTTAAAATAAAGCCTCTTTTTAAAAAGAGTTCATTTTGGTAAAAAAATTACCTTTTGATTGCTCCAGCAGCTTCTCACATGGCGCAATATTCATTGGCTTATATTCATAGTCGTAAATAAAGCATACTTTAAGAGTTTGAAACCACTATTTTCCTACAATATACTGGTTTTGAACTCTATATATATAACATAATATACATGTTATGTACTGTCTGTATGACTATGATTAAGGGCCATTGACTTTACGTGTTGTAGTAGTAGAGAGCGGCTTCTTTTGACTGCAACAACTTTTATGAGAAGTGAAAGCCTATTGCAGAGATATAATAGTTTTATATCGCCTTAAAATCAAAATTTTTAATAAGAGGGTCGTCCTCTTAGTTAATCATGCTGCTCATCTGCTCCAACTCTGTTTAAAAGTTTTTTTTTTTCGATTTCCTTTCCTCGATGGCCATGTTTGAATTGCGTTCAAAAACTTTTCACTTAAAATGCATATTGACACATATTTATTGTAAATGTTGTTGTTGTTGCTGTTGTTGGTGTTGTTATTGTTGTAGCATATTTAATTTTCTGCTACTGCAAGCACAAGACCTCTTGCTTTGATGGCGGTCTGGGTCGATAAACGTTCTTTCAGCAAAACAACAACAGAAAAAAACAACAATTTATAATTGGAAAAGAGGAATAAAATAAAAAAAGCGAAATTAAATTAAAAAAATTTAGGGTAAACGGCAGAAAAGTGTAAATAGTAAAACGAATTCTATTTTGTAAAGTGTAATTTTCAACATTTTTTTGCTTTTTGCCACAAAATAAGCGAAGACGTATGATTGATGTTTAAATAATTAATTTTTAAATCAATGTTAATCATACGTACCCCGGGGACTTGGTGCACGTCTGTGCAGGGGTGGGATTGTTCGAGTGAGCGTTTGTCGTATTTCTTTGAGTCTTTTTTTATACATTCCATTGGAAAAATTACAATTAAAAATATTGATTAAACCGAAGAATAAAAATGTGATTACTTTAGAAATTGCTATTTTCTTTCAAGTTCGGACTTCGGAGGATCAGCAAAATTCTGAAATTTAGTTTTTGTTTCAAATATAATTGTATTAAAGACAGTAATAATTTTTTGTAGGTAAAAGCCATGATTAAGTTCATTTGAATTCTACACAAGTTTTCGCTTTTAAAACGACGAATGCACTGGTGTTCGCTAAGTCGAATTCGCATAATTTTGCTCGTTTTAAAATCGAGTCAGCAAACCGGGGTCGAAAGCAAATCGACTGCCGTTCTTTTTTATCACCGAAAAAATTCTTTCAAAATAAAAACACTTCTTTGTGCTTAAAATTAACTGCTTGGCCCATGACGTAGAACGAATGTTATCTTTCGTACAGTTAGATTTAAATTAGATTAAAAAAAATTAAGAATTTGTTGTTTTGAATGTAATTGTACAATAGAAAGAATTCGTTTGACATCGTGGCCCTCCAGTAAATATGTTTTTATTTACATATTTAAAAATTAAAAATATTTATATAATTTTCAACACATGAATTTCTTATTACAAGTATTTCAAACGGGCTCTTATTTACTGCAAACTGGATCAAAAATCAGTTAGATGAAATAAAAATTTTATGTTAAATTATAAAAAAAGTATATATTTTTCTACATCGGAATTTCTTCTATAGAAATATATTTGAAAAATGCTCTCACAATTATGCATATTTACTGCCAAATAATAAAAAAAAATTAGAAGCACAAATTCTATTAAAATTTTTGTTACATTTTTGTTTTACACCGACATGCTTGCGCATGTTTTTGAAACATTTTTTATTTCTATTTTTACTCAATTTCTAGTGCAATAAATCGTTCGATTTGCGGAATATCAATTTTCAAATTAGTCGGTTTTTGAGAAATTAATCGATTCGGCTTGCTGAACAGGGGGAATGTGATTTTGCAAAAAAACTTATTTACTTCTCCTCGTATACATATTATGCACTACTTGTGCTTAATAAAGAGCTTAGTATAATATACATACATAAATATTAAAGTTACAACAAAATTTAAAATTAAATTTCCATAATTTATGTATTTAAAAAACATGATACTGAAAGTTGAGGAAAAAAATCCTCGAAGCTTGGCAGTGGTCAATAAAAATAATTATAAGCTTGTTTAATTTTTCTTTTTAAT
Organism: Gymnocheta viridis; assembly: GCA_956483585.1. Classification (NCBI taxonomy): domain Eukaryota; kingdom Metazoa; phylum Arthropoda; class Insecta; order Diptera; family Tachinidae; genus Gymnocheta; species Gymnocheta viridis. Next base: position 4,954,448 of record OY101443.1, on the reverse strand, counting down.
TTATTTTCCGGGGCGAACTAAATATATGTACATATTTTTCCTAGCATAAAATCGAGATCTCCAGCAAAATTTTATATTGAAGCATTAAATTACTTTAATGCATTTGCAGCGATTTCATATATTGAAAAATAAATCACTTTGAAAGGCTAAAATGTCTCATTATCAATAGAATATAAGTATTTCTGCTGAGGCAATTACTGTTAACCCATTTTAAAATGATATTAAAAAATCTATTTTTCCAAACATGCCCGCTTTTTTGAAAAATATTTGCATATTTCGCTTGTTTTTTTACTGCATATTTTCTATTGAAAAATATTTTTTTTTCATACATAATTCACACTGTTTTACCCAGTAGACTTCCTAGTCTATTGTATGTAGGCTTTTTATTTTTTATATACATACATACATACAAATATATCTACATATTTATTTTTTGTTTACTAAAAGCATGCAAATGCACTCATCAACGATGAAAAGAAAAGCAACAGCAAGAGAAACATACAACTATTACGACATACGTTAAACAGCAGCAGAAGCAACAGCAACACGAACAACAAGAAACACGCTAATCGTTAAAAAAACAACGTACGAACAAAAAATATAAATAAAAATACGAACAAATCAAGTCAGAACAATAACAACAACAACAACAATTACTGCAACAATCAGAGATGGACAACGGTGTGTACGATGTTGATGAAAAAAGACCCTTTCAAAACACAGTAAAAAATTTTTCAGCTCATTGAATTGGGACTCAATTCTGTGAAACGCTGGTGAAAGTGGCCCCAAAAATAAGAACTTTTGCATCATTCGTTTTGTCAAGTTGGCTGCACATTAATAATTTAATTTACATATTAAAACCAGAAGAACATTGAATATGGAAATATGGAAAATAACAAGTATACGTACGGTATACCGAGATAGACGACTAGAGTAAAGGCCTCATTAGATTTTACTATTCGTGTCGTTCTTTTCTGTAGAAAATATTTATTAATTACTTGTTGTGTAAAAGGAATCAGCTGTTTTTAAAAGCAAAAGATAATCAAAAGCAAAAAATATTGAAATTGTGAACAAAAAGAGTTTGTAAAATTTGTTCGTTTGAATAAAGACAAAAAAGAGGCAAACTAATAATTAATAAATGAATATTTTGTATGTTTCTGACTCTGAAGTTTTCGATGTGGACGGTGTAATTGTAGAAATGAGTTTTATAAATATGTGCAAAATGTTCCAAGCAATAAAGTGTCAGAAGATGCGTCGTCAGCGGAAGTGGTACGCCACACCTGCAAATAAGGCTTTCATCGTCGACAAAATATATAAAAAAATCTTGAATTTAAACAAACTTTTCTGACTTTTAACAAAAAATGTATAATATTTGAAACCACAACAAAGTAATACGCTTTCTTGGCTTTCACTTAACGTTACATTTTATTTTCAACAGAAGAACGAAAAAGGAACAACAGCAAACCATACATACATATTTTCAATTGAATAGAAACAAAACAGCTGATTCATAACAGAACATGCAAACTTGCTCTGCCTTATGTCTCTCTCCAGGCGCTAGAAAAGATTATCGCTTGAAAATTTTATCGCTTCATTACTAAAAACAAATTGACTTTATATACGAGCTGAAGTTGTTCAGTATCATTTTAAAATCACTATTATCCATGCCTGCTATAACGACCATAATGAATACATACCACGTTGATAATACTGACCCAGAAAACACACAGGTTTGATTTGAAATTGAGAATGATTTGATATCAAACGGTACCGAAAAATTATCCATGTTTGAAAATGACTTGAATATAATTTTAAAATCATAGCATTCTCAATCAAATAGGAAACTTTATTATACTATTGCGAAATAGGGGTTTTTCTCAAACCTTATCGCAAATGTTGTTTTAAAATGTTTTTCCAATGTGGATTGTAAATAAATGTGGCATATATAATGAAGTTCATATTTGTTTTTATTTCATTTTCTTTTTTTCGTGTAATTAAATAGTAAATCTTACAATTACATTCATTCCGATACTCTAAAGGCTAATTCACACTGTATATAATACCAGAACTAGTAAATTAACAAAAATGCAACCCTGATATGATAAATTATTATTTATTAATAAAAAATTTTAAAGATGATTCACAGCTAAATTGATAGTTGAGTTGTACTTGTCAAATTCTTATTATGGATTACAACTCAACTCAAATTTTAATCAGCTGTTTACTTAGTTGTATTCGTTAAGTTGTTACCCGCATTATGATTTACAACGAACACAACTAAAATTCGTAATACAAAAAGAAAACATTTGAATTGAGTTGTAACATTGGTCGCGTTCATAAGACGTAACTGTTGCGCAACCGTTGAATGTTTGTCTTAGAAACGCAGAGTTGAGTGTTTCCGCTCCACACAACAGTTGAGTATTTGCTGCCATTTTTTCCATCATAAATTTTTTTCGCTACATTTAGCTCCACAGCTGATCAAGAGAGTTTTGCACTTTTATATTCTAATGCCGCTTTGTGAGGTGGCGACTGCAAATTAATTTGATAAATTTTGCGTTACAAATGCGATAAAGTAGCGAAAATAAAGAAATAAAATAAAAATACTAGTTTCAACAGCTGCGTCTTATGAACGCGACCATTGACAACTCAACTTATTTGGGTTGCGAATCATAATAGCGTCATAAATTACTGTCGTATTTCTGTTCAGTTACGTAATGTTTGTATTACTGTGTGAAGTTGTCTTAAGTGCGACCTAAAGCACATTATGTTCAAAAGACTTTCGCTAATTGTCAAATTAAACTGTTTCTGTTATGTGTTAAAAAATTATTACTTGCGATTTATTTTTGATTTTTAAAGCTTCAATAAAAATTCAGAATTTAATTTTTTTAATAGTTTTCCAAGTTGGTTGGAGTGTCGTTTTAACATTTGCCAGACACTAATTTAAGAATTTCACTTGATACCAAAATTGAGAAAGTGTCATTTTCGTCGAACATTTCTTCTCAAATGAAAAAAATGAACTTGAATTGAAATTTTCAATATCAATCCAGTGAAATTGTGTTTGTTGGGTATACTGCTTTTTGGTAATAATGATCTCTTTAGGGAAAGAAAGAGTGTGAGTAAATATAAAATGAATCTCTCATGAACAGCCATGCACACACCCAAACACACACATTCATTATATGTACAAGCCCACTCACAGACACAACGAAAGCGAAAAAGGCCATTGGCCCGAAATAATGTTGACCTACTAAGCGCAAATGTATAATAACAACAACAAGAACGACTACAACTCAACAGAGAAACAAAAAATGCACAAACACATTCTAGGCTTTTATTATAGAAAAATCAGTGTTGCCAAGATTTTCTCTTAAATTTTTTTCTTTTAAAGAGGCAAAAATAAATCAAACTTTTTTGGGTCACAAAATTTCTAAAAATTAAATTGAAACATAATTTACATAACAAAAAAAATTAAATAATATTGTTGACACATATTATGGATATGGACGCATTTACGTAAACTTCGCAAAACAGCTTATGCCACCCGTAGACGACATATTTTTTACGTTTGACTTGTTACCTTTCCAACTCATATGTGTAATTCGGCCTGTCTGTCTAAATTAATATTTTACAGAAGATTAGCCCACAAAAGTTCATGCACAATTAAGTCTGACACTGACGATGTTTATTTACAACAGTTGATATGAGCGCAAATTTTATTACAATTTTTTTGTTAAGTGTGTTTCTATTCTTTCGTGAAATGTATTTAAAAAGTAACAAAATTGCAGTGTAGACTTCTGCTAATACTTTTTATCACAATTACAAGGCTGATCTTAGAAGGTTTGTTATATCAAAATAGAATACGCTCTAATTGAAATTTTATCAAATGACTTTGTGCATGAGTTTTACAGAAGCAATGTTTTAAAGTTACCACACGACATGTACGTACTTTATAGGGTGAAATTTGACAAATCAGATCCACAAAACATATAGTTTACGGGTGGCATTGTGCGCATTCGTAATACGAAGCTGAGCTGAGCTCAACAGTTGCGTCGTAGAAACTGCTTGATGAATAATAGGAAAACGAACAGCTGATTAATGTAAATAATTGAAAGGAAATAAAACTATAAATTCGATCTCCAATGCTATTAGTCAGCATCCCAGGAATTTTTCACTTTTAGTTTAAAATCTGCACCACAAATTTAATATTCACAACATAAAAATGCACAACAAAACACTGCAATAAAATTATAAACTTACGCCGAGAGAGTATTTATATTTCAACATTAAAGCTTAGTACTCTGATTGAATTTGCGAAAAATGTCGAGCAACATTGATTATTCAGTTTGAAAATTTTGACAACTGATCAGTGGTGACAATACCACGATTTATACCAAATTTATCGGTTTTATTGCCTTGAAATGATTAACATTGTTTTTCTTATAAAAACAAAAGAAATGTGTTTATTAAAAAAATTAACAACAAAGTAATTTTAGGAGTTTGTACTGCAATGTATCAATTAATACATCTCGCAACTGTTGCGGAGGAGCTCAATGAATACACACGTTCTGCAAAAAGCATTCACCTTCATTTTATATTATATTTACATTATTTTCCATTATTTTAATTATTTCTGGACAGCAAACTTAAAATTAAAACCACAACGCCCAGAAATATCTGATCATCTGTTGTTTGCAATTCCGCACGAAATAAGTGGTGCTTACATTATTTCGCAGTTGAAAAATATGTTGCCAGATACATGTTGTAGTTGAAAAAATAATGCTGCTAGAAACATTTCGTATGTTTTCACAAAATGAACAGAGTACAACTTCGGCCATATTATTTTGCAATTATTTCGCATGAATTTTTTTATATGGACTTTTGACAGCACGAAATGATGAACAGAGTACCCTGCTTAAGCCGCGATTGTGTTCAAAAAATATTTAAACTTTATATTGAACTAAATATGTAAGACAGCTTTTACACAGTGAAGGTTTACTTTGCTAAGTTTAATTCAGGTGCGAGAATGACAGAAAAAGTATTCGTCTCTCTATCTTTTTCCCAGCTGAATTAAAACTTTGCAAAGTAAGCTTTGACTATGTAAAAGCCGTATAATTAAAATAAATAGACACCATAAAAAACTACGTATATTTCATGAAATTAGTATTTTAATTTTATTTATTTATTTGCGTTACTTTATTGCGTTTCTAACGCAAAATTTAACAAATTAATTTGCAGCTGCCACCTAACAAAGCGGCGTTGCAGTAGAATATAAAAGCGCATAATTCTCTTGATCAGCTGTGGAGGCTGAACACAACATGTTGACTAAATGTAGCGAAAAAAATTTATGATGGTTAAAATGGCCGCATATACTGAACTGTTGTGTGGAGCGGAAATACTCAATTCAGTGCTTCTAAAGCAAACACTCAACGGTTGCGCAACAGTTACGTCTAATGAACGCGATCATTAGCCTTTTAATTTTTTCTATGCGAAAAAAATAACTAAATATGCCAATATGGCAACACTGACATAGCATACCGCAGTCATTGCATTCGTAATATAAAAATAAAAATAATAAATAAAAAAAAATAATGATGAACATTATGGAGCAAAGTGTAGACAGTAAAGGAAAAAAAGTAGCAAAATAAAAGGAAAAATTGTATGTGTGCGTAAATGTTGTTGTTGTTCTTGTTGTTTTCTTTTTCTTCTGTAGAAAAAAATTTTCAACGTTAAACATACATTGTCATTGCCGTACAATAATAATAATAATAAAATATAAAAAAATATCTATAAAAAAACAGTATAAAAAGTCATGATAAATGTAAAAGCTTTCTGTTGTCTATCTCTTCCATATTAAAGACTCTTTAGTGATAACCCATAACAGTGGAAGAGTAATTGTGATTTCTTTTTCCTTGAAAAAGAGTAAAATTACTTTTAAGAGTATTTTTCTGTAAGAAAAAAAGCTTTTTAAAGTTACAGAGGCAGCTTTTTAGGTAAAAACTCTGGCACACACACACACACTTTCATAGAGAGTAAAAGTTAAACGATCACATTTTCTTTTTAGAGAGTAAGAGTATTTTTCTTTTGGTTTTGTTTATATTTTCTATTTTTACCGGCTGTTTGTTTTAATATCTTGTTAATGTTACAACATATATGCGCTTTTTTCTTACTTCTATTTCCACAAGTTAGCTTTGTTTTTTTTTGCTTGCATTTAATGCCGAAAGCTTTATAAACACGGAAGTAAAGTTGTTGTGGCAGCTTTTTTTTTTTGTTAATTATGTACATCATGACAGTAGTTGCAATAAATTTTAAAATTATGCTTATTTTTATGTTTATATGATTTTTTATGAGATTTAATAATAACGAGCTTGATTATAATTTTATTACAATAAAAAAAAATCATGATTAATAATGTAAGTTTTTATTTTTTCCTAAGGAAATTGAACTGCTTGAATCGAAATAAAAAAAAAAAATATTTTACACAAATGAAGGATAAGATTTATTTAATAAAATTAGATTTTAGACAAGAGTGAGTGTTGTTACTTCTCTTAGAAACAAGCGGGACATGGATTAGACAAAACGAAACAATCTACATATGTACATACATATATAAAAAAATAAATATTGCATACATGTTACAAAATCTTAAAAAATATGTAAGAATTTATTGAAAAAGGTTCAAACCTTTGACTGACCGCTAATGTTAAAATTGAAAAAAAAGTCTTAAAATTTTTAGCCACTAGACTCTTTTGATCTTAAATTTATATGGCATTTACAGCAGACCAAAATCTAGTAGATTCCAATTGAAATAGGCATGTTCATTTACTTTACTAGTAAAAACTAGCAACGAGAGAGTAACAAGAAATTTTCCAAAATTACTCTCAAAAATGTGAAAAAGTAATTGAACTCTTTACTAGCTAAGACTTGCAAGTTAAAGTAGTGTTGTAATGTATATATGAGTACTCAATAACTACCCCTATATTTTTTGGACAAATTATACATATACCTATGTATGTATATTATTATAAAAATAATGTGATTATGGTCATTTATATTCAGCATTGTCGTGACTGGCGTTTTTCGAGTACGGCTTGTGATAGAATAATGAAAAGTTTTGCAATTTTATTTAATCTAGTACTAGGCGTAGTCGAAATACGCAAAACACGATAAAGGTGATTAGCTACTTTTGAATAAAATGAATGAATAAAATATATATTTTTAATTAGTTAATACGTTATAACAGCCTGCCTATACACATGGCATTTTTTTCAAACATCGGATATAACGACAAATTTAAGCAATTTTCATTGTAATAAAAAGCTTTATCCAAAATAAAATGTGATGTTGCTGCCAGCATTAAACCCCAAAAGCAGCAAAAAAGTAATTTAATAAATTATGTGTTAATTTAAATTTATTTGCAAATATATATGTATCTGAACTAATTAAATTATTTGCCTGCTTAGTGTAAATTACCGAGTAGCTAGGTACTCATAATATTTACAACAACGGAAGATCATTTGCCATTGAAGTACCAGCTATTGTGTTGCTTAGTTCACAAAAATAAATTTGTTATCTTTTTAATACTTTTTATCGTTTTAAAAGTTTACATTTACTTACAATTACTTAAATTTTCCAAAATATTTTTTTTTTCAACTTAATTTAGAAATATTGTTTTGTAAACACAAACTTAAAACAGCTGTTTGAATAATTATTGCAATTAAAAATTTTACTTGTAAAAACTTGCAAGAATTTTTCTTCTCTCGATTTTTTGCGCTCTTTCGACACTTTCTCTTTTCAAATTTTTTGGGTTAATTAATGAACGCTTTCTAGTAACAATTGTTACAAATTTGTAAAAATTTTTAATAAGTGAACACAACTAATATCTATCAAAATCTATACTGTTTAGACCGGGTTATTTGTGAAATTTTTTAAGATTTCGTATTCTTACCAAAAACAGTTGATTTTCATTTTTCATTCTCAAGTGTCAATTTCTATACAAAAAATTATCAAGCATATGCAAAACAGCACACCTTTCAAAGAAATATTATTGTACAGCGTAGTATTTCTCAGTACAATTTAGGAAAAACCATAGCTGCATCACTAAGTACTACGAGATTTTCAGTAGTTTTTATCAAAATCTAGTGACGAAGTCAAAATAAAATAGATTCTATTTTAAGGCCGCATTCTCTGGAAAATTTTTATGTCAAACTGTATGGGAAAATATGGTTTAGCCTGAAGTTGCAATTTGTTCTGTTTCATCCTTAATTTCTATTATTGTGGGCTACAAAAGAAAAACAGTGTTGATAATGTAACAAAACATGTAAAGCAATTTAGTGCTTACAAAATTGTGGCTGCGCATTAATGATATAAGTACATCATGGAATTTGTTATGTTAAACTAAAACATTGTTGGCAATTAAAATCACGTAAAATTTTGCATTCTTGATGAAAATAAATGAATAAATAAAAGAATTGCGGCATTGCTATAATTTTACTCAAACTTTAATAGCTTCAAACTTTTAATTTTTTCGTTTTTTTTTTCTAGCAATTCAACTAACTGAATAAAGCAAAAATGGTATTAAGCTGTATTTTTCGAGCTCCCAATGACTCCCACTTACAAATAAAATTAAATAAACATCGCCGCTTTAAAGTGTTTTTAAGCACACACACACACATGCCGCGAAATGCGAATAATTATGAAATACAACGATTTCAAAATGGTTTCACTTCATGTCAAAAACAATTAAACTCTTTTTTTATTATCGAATTTTCTAGGCAAAAACAAGATCATGAATAACATGACAAATTAAGTTTAAAAGAGCCCAATTCACACACTAAAATACACACTTTTTACCATTTTACCACATTTCACCCACATGTCAATAACCTTTTCGCATTAAAAAAAAAAAAACAACACAAAAAAGCACATTAATTCCGTGTGTGCTGAAAATTTCATTAAGCGAAAAGCTTAGGCCTAAAGCAAACCAAAAGCAATAAAAATTAATAACGAAAGAAAGAAAAAAAAACGTTTGCAAAAGAAGTCGCAAGTGAAAAACGAATTCAAAGCACCCTTAAATAGATTTAAATAAATAGCAAATATTCGCTCTGATTTTGCATGTAGAACTCGAATTTGCGATTGTGACAATTTGTTCCATACACACATTTTCTTTAATCTTCTACAAATCATCACTGCCGAAAATTCGACTTCGAGATACATAATCAGGGCGATTAGCTCAAATAAAAGTTTTTCAAAATATTATAAGGCTTCAATTTAAAGCTTATTTAGTTTTAGAAAATCAAGCTTTTCATATACAAAATTTTTTTTATATTTTTCATCTAAAATATTTTAAAAACTTTTCGACCTCTTTTATTAATAATACTCGTATTTTATTAAAAATAAAAACTTCTTCAAGGTCTTCAAGAGATAACAATATTTCGCTTACTCTATATACATATAAAGCTTCTTCAGGGATATTTAAATAATCTATATAATTAATAGACAAGCAGGTCTCTTTAGAGATGCCTTTTACGCCCGCAACACGCAACCGATTTTTTAACGATTTATACGTTTTCAAAGGTGTTTTTACATAGATGTGCTCTATTTTAATTTTATTTAAATCGGTTGGGTATTTTGGGAGCTATAATCGTTTAAAATTGTTACTAATACATGCACACATTTATAACACATGCATGTATCAGCTTTTCAAGTTGAAAAATAAACATAGTGTGCATGCATAGTTTTCGGTAGAAATGAGACGGAGCTTTTTTCTATATGTATTTTGTAAAGAAAAGAGAGACAATAACTTTTAAGTGGCTTGCTTAAAATATTTTCGATTTTGTATTTTATCCGATAGCAAATACTAGTACAGTCGAAGCCCGCTATAACAAATACGCGCTTTAACGAAAATCCCATATAACGAATGACCAAATTTTCCATTAGCTACCTTATATTACGAATGGTCAACTTAATTTACGTCCGGTTTAGCGAATGGTATAGAAAAAGCAAAACCTAAAGTCGTTAAAATGTCGTTAGTGGATATTTTCAAGCATACGTTGTGTTTGATGTTTTGCGAAAACAACATGGTGAATAGAAATAGAATATCATTCGGTAAAAAGATTAAAATTTTTGAGGATTATAAGAAAGATTTAAGCCTTTCAGTGGTATCTTAAAAATGTGGGATACCAAAATCCTCAATATGTACTCTAAAAAAGATAGAAACTAAAATTGTGGAAAACTTTAAATATACAAACAATGGAACTAAAAATCGACAATCTCTTAAAAAAGGTGAATATCTAGGCTTGCCAGATCTAATTTGCCAAAAAGCTTGACATTGACCAAAAAAAATTGATATCGAAAAAAAAACTTGACAAATAAAAACAAAAATCTTGACAAATAAAAACACACTTTTTTTCATAAAAATTATTAGAATAAAAACAAAAAATCATAAAAAGTAAAAATAACAGAAACAATATAAAAGAAACAAAAAACAATATAACAATAAAAATTCAGCCTTTATATATTTTAAAGAAAACTTAGGTGTTATTTAAAAAAAATATAGGTACTATCTTAAGAAAAAAAATGTAGGTTCTATTTATTTTGCCACATATATTTCGTATTATTAGATACGGAATTAATTAATTCTCTACCATCGGGTGTTGTTAAAAATTGTTTAAAGTTTTTGCAATCCTCATTAAAATTTATTCTTATTAATAGTTCGGCTTTTAAAGGATCGAAGGACATTCTATTCCTATCTTTGGTATATAAATTATTTAGAACACTAAATGCTTTTTCACAAAAGGCATTGCTTATTGGGATAGAAAACACAAGTGAGATCAACCTTTTTAAATTTGGAAGATTGATTTTTGCACACTTTTTTTTAAAAATATGACCATTTTTTATAATTTAGTATATCTTTTGGTAAAATATCGTAAACTTCTCGACATACAGCTTATCATTGTCAATGTCATTTGAAATACCTAATAATTGCGGAAGCTCTAACAGCTTATTCCAAGTCACAAGGGACTTTTTTATATTTAAACAGGAAATTTGATTGTATATTGATGTCTCTCCAAAATCATACCGTTCAGCTAAATAACTGGTAGCTCTTTTAAGAAACTCATTTGCTTCGAACTTGAAAGTACTTATTTCATCAGGGGAAAGGGATGTCATAATTGTAGCAACCTTGCTTCCATAAAAATTATCATTCATACGGCTTTGAATACTGTTCATAAGATTGGCCATTACGTTATGTAGTTCTACAACTGTGCAGGAGTCACTTTCTAAAACTAATGTAGCAGCTTGGAACTCGTGCATCACATTATGAATGAAATATATATATGCCGCGGATAAACCTTCAATTGTGCATTCGTCATCTTCTTGTAAGTTCTATGTCGGAAATTGCATGTGCTACGAATTCCCAAAGAACTTTTCGCGGCAATTTTTCTTACCTTTTTGTAGAAAATATCTTTTTACTGCCGGCCAACAATATAACAAACGGTCCATTGCTGGCAGAAGTGAAAGCCATCTTGTAGGCACATGTCGAAGTATTTTACATTATTACATAGCTAGATTAAATTTGAGAAAAAAAACTTAACTTACAAAAAAAAAGCTTGACAAATCACCTTTTCACTTGACACTTGACGCGCATTAAAAAACATGACAATCAGGCCAAATCAGGTCTGATATGAATGAATATGATCCCTATGAATATCCCATAATGAAAAAAGAATTGTATAGTTAGTTGTATTTCAGATTTTGATGAGGAAGATGATATCTTCCACTGTCAATATTATTACAACAAGATGACGTTGAGTGCATGAGACGTGGCGTTCGTCTATTAAGCGTAGTTTTTCCACATGTAGATGTATTTATTAATTTAACCTTTTTTATATTTTAGTTTATTTGATAAAATTTTAGGTAACATTTAATGTAGACGTTGTTTATATCGAATAAGGATGCTATTGACTATACCAACGTTGAGAATGAAGAAAATGAAAATAATGGTCCAGAGCCAGAAGTACCTTTTATTAAGAATATAGATGCTATAAAACGGTTTGAAGCCTGAATCTTATGGTGTGATCAAAATAAAATTGATTACTCATAATTTTCTGACAGATAAACACTCATTTATTACAGATTTTTTAAATAACTGATGTGTATAAGTACGTTTCCTGAGATAAATAAAATTATAGCGAATCTCCCAGTTTAACGAATGCGTCTGACATTATATCATTCGTTATACCGGGCTTCGACTGTATTAACAATTTGTTTAAATTCAAAAACAATAAAAAAACTTATTAGAGAATCAAAGTTTCAAATTAAATTTTGAATCTTATGATAAAAAGAAGCTTTGGACGATTTTTAAATTAAAACTATTAATAACATTTTCTTCAAAGTTCTCTTGTTATATTTAAATAATTTTCTAATTAATTAACGCGCTTGAGGTGAGTTTTATATTAAAAAAAACATCCAAATTTATTATTGATATTTCGCCATATTTACACAATTTTTTTATTAATTGCATTAGCAATAATGAAATGCGCATAGGAACAAGCTATACTCCTCAATGATCAATTTCAATTTGTTTTTATCAAAATTATTAGTGTTTTACTAAATATGTAAAATATTAATTTTGGGAAAAAGTGCAAATAAAAAATTTAAATTATTATTTTAATTGCTAAACGATTTGTTTTCATCCTGAAAACGCTACACAAAGGAGTAGCGAAATATTGATAATAAATTTGGATTTTTTTTATATATAAAAGTGACCTCAAACTCGTTAATTAATTAGAAATTTATTTAAAATTAATAAAATATATTAATAAAATCAAACTACTCAATAAAATAAAAATTAAAAATGCATCAGTTTATAGAGATCTTTTGAATGAGAAGCTTTTGGGTTTAAAATAAAGAATTTACAGCTTTTTTTAATATTAAGCAAAATTTTTTTAATAACTTAAATTTTTTTTAAAGAAAATTTAAAGCGTTTTTTTTGCCATGATTGAAGTAATCATCAGAACGTTAAACAACTTAATTTTAAAAATAATAGTAGGGCACCTTAAATCACGACTAACAGCCATAAATTTATATATTTTATCAAAATTTGCCACTCAAATCTAATTCAATGAGAAGGCGTGTGTGTGTAACCGGTTTCAAATTTGAAAACGAAAACTTCATTTGAAAACGAAAAGTTTTTAACAAATATGTAGACAATATAAATCTAAACTAAACTCTATTGAAAACTTCAACCCAACCTTAAAAATTAAGCTTACAAAAATTACAAATAAAAATTCACTATTTTTGTTTTATAGCAATTTTAAATATTTTTTTTACGATAAAACTAACTCATCATCATCAGCAGCAGCAGTATTTGTAGGTTTGTTTGTCTATAAATTTGCAAATAAGATTAGAAATACAGCAACAATAAAAGAAAAAAAAAATAAAAAAAAAAACTTTTGAAAAACTTTCACTCGCACTTTTCAAGTACACAAAAGCTTAAGTACCAACACGGGTACGTCGCGACGTACTAACATTTCATTTTGCACTTGAAGTTGCTTAAAAAATACATATATAAATTTTATTTTGTTATTGTAACTTTTTAATTTTTTTTTATTTTTATTACTATTTTTTTTTTTTTTTTTTGAACAGTCAAAATTAGTTGTTAAAAACCATTAATTTCAGCCGAGACAAATGACTTTAGTGGCCAATAATTGACATATTAAGTAGGATTATATTAATGCGTATTCGTATTCATGTAAAAATCTATTTATTAAACTTATAAGTTATTGTTAATAAATAACTTGCCGAATTGTCGAAAGTTAAAATGACAGCTGTCATTTATGAAAAATAAACAATTTACAACAACATATTTGCCTTTTAAGGTTTTGAGCTGAAAATTTAAAGTTAAACAAAGGCAAAGATTTACTTCAAATAAAATGACAAAAAGTAACCAAATTAAAAATTACTCGCTCGTTACATTTATTATAGTGCTACCAAAAGTCTTCTTAGCTTATACATATATGTATATACGAGGGGAACTATTTATATTTTGGATACAGGCAACACTAATGTCAATTAGCTAAAATCTGGCAACACCATAATAAAGTTTGACATTTTTTTTAGCATAAACGTATTCATCCCATAAAATAGGTTTTTTAGAACCACCCAAATTTTACTGAGAAAAAAGAACACTTGCGTAGACTATAGAGCAAAAATGTCTAAACTGTCTGAAAAATTTAAATGTCTTGATTAATGGAAAGTCCGAATTAGGGAGTGTCCGAATTAGGGAGTGTCCGGATTAGGGAGGTTGTACTGTAATTCATATTGAGATGGTGTTCCAATATATTCATCGGTTTCGCTTTTATTAAAATATACTCGTATGTTGTTTTTAATCTTCGCCACCGTTTGAAGGCCAACATTTCGACTAAAAACTTAGTTTTTAAGTTTTTTAAAAAATTATTTATTCTTGATATTTGAAGTTTTTCTCTTATGTCTTCTATGACGGATAAACTTTCAGGGAAACACATATAAGCACACTGATGATGGAAGTGAGTGTAGCGGCTACCGAAAAACAATGTTGTGTTTGTGCTGCCGTGTGAGTTGAAATTAATTGATGTTGAATTTTTCCTAGTTTCTTTGGAATATTGTCTCATTTCCAATTCTTTCTGACTTTACGAGCTCTAGCCAAATAATAATCACTTGGGATTATAATCACTAACTGGATGACGTTAGAATATTTGTTTCGAGTCGGAATGTTTTATGTTGCGAGGTACATATAAAACATAAACATGGCTTACGAATCCTAAAAGTTTAACTTTTAGGAGTATAATTTGTGTAGCTAAAGTTTTGGGAAAAGTTAGACGAATTAGTTTCATTAAAGCGGAGATAATTCTGCTGTTTTTTAATTCGGATAACTCTGGAAACCCATCACACCTGCACGACAAGTTCTATAAATATTATGTTTAAATAAAGTTTGTCCTTGAAAAAAATGAATATAAAAATAAAACTACAAATAACGTAAATTTTTTTCTATTTTTTTTTTGTTTTTTTTTCTATAATTTTATAGTTCTACTATTTTGATTATTTTGATAACACACTATTAGCAAAAACAAAAAGCATTAAAAAAATGTGTATAGTTTTGGCTAAAATCTACAAATGAAATGAGGCCAATCAAGTATTTAACACTGAAATTTTCAATTTCATTATCAAGCGTGAAATTAAAAATGCAAAAAACACCAAAACAATATTCAGAATTTTATGTATAATTTTAAGAAAAAGGAAAGAAAAAAAAACAAAAAAATAAGAAAAAATAAAAAGGCACAAACATAGAATTATAGACTTCACACGCCCAAAATTTTGCAAACTTATTTTGATAAACAAATACAGTTTATTTTTGTGAGTTTTAACTAAATAATAATATTAAAGATAAGCGTCATCAGTTAGCAGACAAATAAATCGAAATTTAAAAAAAGCAAACTGGGTAAGCCAACCTCTCAAGAAATCGCGTACGCACTTTGTAGCAAAAGCTAAAAGCGGGCCAAACTAAGCTGCCTCATAATTATGAGCAACTTTCGATTTTAGTCGAATTAACTGATCGAACGAATTTTCATTTGGTATGATAAAAATATCACTATTGTGAATTACACTCAATTAAGTTGATCACAATAGTAAATATTTATCAGCTGTCACTCTGCACTCACAATATTATTACAGTAACGGACCGTAGTACGTCATTCAAGAAGTAATTCGTTTAGTCAGTTTCAAAAGAATAAACATTTAAAATTGTAATCAATTTTATTTTTAACTGATTCTAAAACTCATTAAAAAAAAAACTAAGGAAACATTAATACGGATTTTCGGTTACATTCAATATTGTTCGTTTTTTTTTTCTTTGCTTGTTTTATTTTATTTATTCAGTTTTATTAAAAAATTATTCATTAACAGCCTTATTCACAAAAAATTGTTATTGAAGACATTACGCTCACATTAGTTAATAATCAGTTTTAGTCTTATTAGCCAGTAATAAGAAACCTTATTCACAAACGTTTAATAAGGCAAAATTAACTATTAAGCGATTTTTTGCAGTTTTGTGATTGTGTGTTAGCCACACTAGGTTATTTGAATTGTCAAATTAAAATTAATGTTGTATACAATAAAATACTCGATTAGCAAGTATTCTCTAAGGGCTGTAAAAATGTGAAATTAATTCCATATAAAAGTCGTTTAATCAATTTAGATTAATAGCATATTGTATATAATATTCAAAAATATATATAAATTTATTAAGACGTGTTGAAGTGACATTGCCAACAATATATTTTGATAAAATATTACAAAAATATTCAAATACCGAGTACGTTACAGTTTTTTATACACCACTAATTTATTTGGAAAATTTTTTGGTGGTTGCAAAGTGCAAAAACATGGAAAAAATCAATTAAAAAAACGCAGTGAAAAAGATAAGGCAAATATTAATATTTGAATGATCAGGTAAAATTATGCGTTTGCGTGTGGATAAATATGTACATACTTATATACATGTGTATGTATACATATATGTATATGTAAGTATGCACGTACATTTTATTAAACTTTTTTATGTTAACTTGACTTAGCTGAAGGAGTTGGTAAAAGAAAGAGTGTCCACAATAGAGAACAAAAACACGGACACCAATTATTTCATAATAAATGTACTTATTTTACAATTATACTTTGGTCAAACCTACCGATTATCGAAATTACATTTAAAACATTAATAATATGAATATATATTATAATATTATGATATATTATAATATACATACATATATTAATGTATTATATTTTTTATTTTACACACTTTCAAATTTTCACAATTGTTTTTTTTTTACTTTTAACAATACAAATGTCAACTTATTAAACGGATAAAGAAGGGTGATGCCTACAATAAATTTTGTTGAGTTTATTAGTGTCTAATTGCAGCTTCATAGTGCTATTAAACATTTGTGAATACTACTTTAACGATTTTTGCTTATTAGTCACTAATAAAACGTTTGTGAATAAGGCTGTAATTATTTTTCTTTACCTGTATTATATATTATTATTATATTTACAATTATATATGTATTTTTAGGGATCTTGAGGTTGATTATTTGACAGTAAAAATATCAGAATCAAAGGAAAAATCTTTTATTTTTAGGGATCTCAGGGTTGATTATTTGACGGTAAAAATATCAGAAACAAAGGAAAAATCTTTGATTTTTACGGGATTAAGTCAATTAATTTTTTAACAATAAAAATTAAATGAACTTTTGGTTAAATTAAAATTAACACTGAGTAGACCGGTTTTTAAGTGAACTTTCATTAATTTTAAGTTACAGTTTCAGTTAAATTTACGTACAGAATATTTTGAGTGTAATAAAAAAAAATATAGTTTGTTTGCAAATTATAAAAGAAAAACACGAATTAATTATTAATTAACAAAATCGCGACGGAATTGTGGTTCGATGATTCTTCTGACGATTTAACTTCTGCATGATTTCCCATTATTTTTTTCCGCCTGAACTTTTTCACAATTTTTTTTTCACCAGCTGAGACTTTTGTTCAATTAGAGAAATAAAATTTTCCAATTGTTGTTTTATATAAAAAAGAACAAGAAAATACTTATATTTTGATTAAGTTTTACAAACTGCCATACGGAATCGAAAGCAAACTTGTGTCCGATTGAAAATTCATTGAACAACGAAATTTTCAACAGTGCTGCCAGGTCATAATACAAATTTCACATTCGATACTCGATGTTCGATGAGCCAGCGAAGATCGAATAATTTTTGTGTGTGTGTGTTAATTTCGTCTTTATTAAATAACTAAATCACAAGAATAGACATTGCTGCAAAAGAAAAAAAATCAAAGCTCGGTTTCGAGCTTAAACTCGGTCTGAAAAGTAACTTGTATTTTTTTCAAATTCATTTCACATTAATTAATTGCATCGGCATATCAGTTTTAGCTAGAAATGCACAACTTTGTGATGTCTTTTCTCGCAGAAAAAGTTATTTCTAACCAACCCAATGGAATGTCTGTTAGCTTGTGGCACGCAAAGAAATTTTCATTAGATTTTATTTGAAGGACTTCGATTAAAAAAAGAATACAAAATTTAATCATAATAAAATTTTCTAAACGGATATCGAAGAATTTTTTTCGGATTTCTTAAACGATTTGTGAACGGTACAGAGAGATGAATAGAAAAATATATGCATAACAATCATAAAACCGACACTTTTGCCGCTAGATCAAAGCATTTAGTAATTGCTGTTGTTAACGTCGATCTTATTTATTCTAGTTTTTTCCTGAACACTTTGAATGTATACTTTAGGAATATTTCTTTTTATTCCATTTACTCCTTATCAGTGTTGCCAGGAATAAAAGCTGATAGAATTCTAAACAAAATGCCAGATGAAAAATATATGCCAAAGTGTAAATTAAATTTCATTGCCATTTAATACATGAAATATTTATGCAATAATTATTTGCAATAATTAGTTCATCATAAGTGTTCGCGTTAAGAAACATGTAATTTGATTTTTATAAAACTCTTTAAAATCAATAATTTCTTCAAGTGCAATGAAAATGCATACAAACTGCTTTAACCCACTTTTAACTGTTTGTTGTTGTTTTTCAGGTTTAAAATTATCACAATTTTGCAATGTTAGCAAATTATTATTAAATTACCGATAAATAACAGAAACTAAATTAATTTGCTAAACAATTTATGTTTATGAATTAACAAAAAGACACCAAAAAGGTGAACAACGAACCGTGAGTCATAGAAAATATTTATTGAAAATTTGTACGAAAGCAAAATTTTTCTAGAAGTTTCAAAGAATACGAAAGACATACACATACACATACACATTTTCATAGATGTAATAAAATATTAACAAATTAATAACAACAACAATAAGAAGCAATTATGCAACTAAAATAAATATAATCTTGTAAGTTGGAATCATTTTGGAAAAATTCCACTTTTTTTCTTGTTTAGTCGTAAACATTCATTGCAGAGTGCCCTGTAGTTCAAGGGACCGGACGCTGAATTAGTGAAATGGCAACGTAATTGTTGTTGCAAGCATGCAGAATTATAGCACACAATTTAACATTTTGTAGCTAATTTAAAGGATAAGTGCAGTATTGACACAATTGACAGTATCCCACATAAAATAGGAACAGTGGGTGCCAGATAAATTGAATTCGAACATGTAAACAGCTCCCCAGAAATGGTATTAGCAGACCCCTCGAATGATTATCGTTAACTAAATTCTCTAAATTAATAATTTAATAAATATATTATTATTATAATTTTAATCGCCACAAAGCTTGTTTGGTACTCTTCGAACTACCGGGTAATGCCACAATCTTATCATAAATTCTATTCGTTTTAATGCGATAATGTTAATGTAATTTCAAATGCATTTTTCGTGCGTTGAAATTTGTTTACGAAAAATAATTTGAAGATACCGTCTTAATCATAAACCGATAAGATACGATTTTGTTTCAGATTTTAATCTTATTTTTTTTATTTTACTTTTTTTATTTTTGATAAAAGATATTTAAAAAATATAAATTCAATTGATACTGAAATTTAAATTTAATTTGGGGCGCGTAGGATTAACGTACATAAAATAAAATTTTATGAATAAAGAAAAACGGCTCGAAATATGAAAAAATGAAAAATTACCCAAAAGCCAAGAAAAACAAAACACCTAAATTTTTTTTATTATTTTCAATAGCAAATTTTTAAGTCATTTTTCATTGTGGAATCTTTTAAGCAAAATGGAATTTTAAAAATTTTATTATTAGAAAAGTATTTTTTTCAAGGAATCCTTTTTTAAGGACGTCTTTAGAAAACCCCTTTTTTTTAAAAGTACCTATTAAAACATAACTTTTTTTTAAATATATTTAAAAAATACCTGTTTTTAGTCCAGACAGATAAAGTTTTTTGCTTTTGTCTGGATTAATCAATCATCCGGATTAGAGTTAAAACTCTATTATATAAATAAGCAAAGACACATTTTTGGATCCTTTGTTTGCTAACCGATTTTCTTCATTCTTTTACCAAATGGTAGACATTGTTGAGCTTGCGTGACCCGGCTATATATTATTCAAATCGGTTCAGTATTAAAGGAATAAAAGCCTCCCAAAGTTGACACCACTACAAATGCTAAAAATACACACGCACAATAACTTATGTAAGGCTTACTTAAAGTAAAAACATGAGCAGAGCAATGTTTAAGCTATTTCGATAAGAAATACTTGAATTTATTGAAATATGCAAAACAAAATCGGTTTTGAAAAAGAAATAGTCAGGGCTTTTCTATATTAAGGTAGCGATGTGTGTGTAAAAGAGTAATTCGATTTTTTTGTCTTCAAATGAGATTTGAAAGAGATTAGATCTAAATATGTACATGATCATTACAGTTTTGTTTTATTCGGGAAAAAATTTGTTTAATTAATTATAACTAGAATATGGTCGGTTGCATCGGCCATAGGACGTACGAGTATTTAAAAATCGAAAATCAAGAAGAAGCTCCTTCTCAGAAAAGTTACTTAAAACACTATCTTTTCAGAAAATTTACACTTTATTCTCAGAAAAAAATGAGATCCGCACAAAAACATAAATGTGAAAATATGGCCAAGTTCCTATCCAAAAATTTCGGGCGTAAAAAGTACTGAGATGAAAATAAAGATCAAGTTCTTGATAGGTAAAATACCATCTCATTTCTAGGCATCCTGTTAGCTTGGCAACATTTTTCCCATAATTTTTTTCCCCATATTAGAAAGGCAAAAAATATTGCCAAGCTAACAACAGGATGCCTAGAAATGAGATGGTATTTTACCTATCAAGAACTTGATCTTTGTTTTGATCGAAGGCAAAACAACACACGCAAGCCTGAACGCACTCAAGAAATAATTACGATGCCGCGAGAGCTGTTCTTCAGTCCAGAGGTGCTTAACGACTGCGAAGGAAAATATGTTTTCGTATCATTGCATTTGAAACAGAAACAAATATATGTATGTATACATAGAGGGCTCAGAGTTGAAGTGAACCAAGTCATAAGATATGAAAAATTTCAAAACTAGTGCGAAATTGTACGCAAAGTTTAACTCTATTTAGTTCTGTAACGGATTAAGTAAAAAAGTGTTTCGTTCCTAAGGTAACGATAAAAAATCCAAGTCAATGGCTCTTATTTTATATATTTTTTCGAAGCAGTTCAATTTACTGAAACTCAAAATATCTTCTTCGAATTGTCTTTTTGTGACTTGGTTCACTTCAGCTCTGAGCCCTGCGTATATTTCTTTTCAAACGTAATTGTACGAAAGAACAATTTCTTTCGTAGTCAGAAAATATTTTTGAATTAATTTTTTATTTTCTTTTTTCAAAAACTTTAACAAAAAAGTTTGTGATTTCCAAAAACAAAATGTAGTTTTTCCAGCAGAAACCTTTAAAGGTTTATTGTTGTCGTTATCACATTTTTTTGCATTATCCTTTCTGCATTTAAAAACTTTCAAAGCTTTTTTTTATTTTATTGCTCCCAACTGTTTACCTTAGGCCAGCCCAGCCCAGCCCAGCACAGCTCCTCTCAACCATTTGCATTCTATTATATATTTTTAGCACGATTTCGAAATGAAAAATAAAAGCAAAAAATAAAATAAAAATAATGATGTTCTATGCATTTATCTGTTTGTGTCTGTTGTTAGAGTATAGAATAGAAAAGAACCAACGTAAATCAAACAAAAAGAGTTTTGTTTAATGTTTTTATCATGGCAGGTCTTCAACCTTTTCACCTACTTTCTACATTAAAAAACAAATAAAAATAATAAAAACAAAAAGTTTGCTGTTGAGCAGAAACCAACAACACACAGCAAAACGAAATTACTTTTTTAATGTCTGTCTCTCTGTTGTTGATTTTGCCTTTTATTTATTTTTATTATTTATATTCATTTTGTTTTTTGTTTATTAGTTGATATAGTCTTTATTTGTTGTTGTAATTTATATATGTATATATTTTTTTAAAAATTGTTTTGTTTACAAAATTGTTGTTGCTAATATTATTAGTTGTGTTGCATTGCATTAGCGGAAATCACTCTTCGTTGCAAACTATCCTTGCAAACCTTGCATATACAGTAGTTTTCTGATTTAACGAACATTCGATTTAATGAACATCACACACAGAAAAAAAAACATCAATGTAAAACTAAAATTAAACAATGTTGATTTCATGTCATATAATTTTCTGCAAAAACTATTGACTTTGTTGAAAGCTAACATGCATTCATATAGATTCAATGTTTAAAACTATAAATTTGAACCAACAAATAGTAAATTGAACATTTTTCGTAGTTAAAATAACATTTTGCAATGTTGAATTTACACAACTCAGCTTTGTGGTAAAATAAAAAATTACTACATTAAATTAACTTTGGATTTGATAAAATCAACATTGATTATTGTAAAGCAAACATTTCTACGTTTTAAATCAACATTACTAATACGAATTGCACGAATTTCAATGAGAATTTCAAAAATCATTGGTTTTTTTTAAAGTTTTCGTATAAGATGTGGTTTGAAACTTTACAAAAATGTGGTTTAAGGTCTACTGATGATTTGGCTTTAGCACCAAATGTATGTAAATAAAATAAATATTAAAAAAGTAAATACATAATTTAAATAGTTTTTATTAAAATTTTTATGGATTATTTAATTAAGGGCATCATCATTTTAAACCAATAAATATTTAGTGTTATTTTAATATGAGCATCGGTTTAATTTTAAAAGAATTTCGTGTTAGATCAGTCATTGAATCGTATTAACTCAACATTATAATTACTTACATTTTAAATGAATGAATTTCATGCTGAAAACATATTCATTTAATATGTAATTTATGTTGTTTCAAACGGATATAATTTTGATTCAAGATTCGTCGTATTATTTTAATGTGGGTACATTTTTATTCAATATTTTATTGAGATGTGCTGCTGTTGTTTGCTGGTTATCGTAAAGTCATGTTGATTTAACACGAAACGACTATGAAGCAAAACCATTAACGAAAAATGTAAAATCAACCTTGATTTCGCTGGTTTTACATTGTGTATTATTTTGTGTGTGCACATTTAACGAACACTCAAATTTATATTTCTACTAAGTAAATACCTTACGAGTATATTATGAATAAAAATTTTAATTTGTAAATGGTTTAATGAGCAAATGTATAACAAAACGATGCACAAAACGAAATGAAACTGAAATTCTAGAGACCAAACTAAAACACTCAGATGTCATTAAGCACTTCGAAATTTGTATTAAATGGACTAAATATTAGTAGCACGAATTTTATGTTCTTGAGAGAGCTTCAAAAATATGCCATTAAAAAAAGACATCCATTCCAATAAGGAGACTGTGTTTATCGAGTTATTTTTTTAAATAGAATATTTTTGTATTTAGGTATTTTTATAAATTTTTCCTTTCCTTATTATCAAAGAAATATTTATTTTAAATTACTATAATTTTAATAAAATATTAAATAAAACACTATATATATTAAAAGTTATGAAGAAAATTGGCGAAGCTATTAGTTTTTAATTTCGTACTGGATATAACGAACAATTTGCTTTAACGAGCAGGCCTGCCAACCATTAGGTTCGTTAAATCGAAAAACTACTGTATTGCAAAACTAGTATACGTCATCAAAACAAGTAGAGTCCTGCGCTTAAAAAAATTTTACGGCGACGGAGCCGCCACAAAAACTGCCTGTGCTGGGATTAAATTGACGTTAAGACAAGTCAAAGAAATATTGCTAAAATAAGTGTCAAACAAAACTTTTATAAAATTTTATAAAATTGTATATATGTATATATTGAAACGATTAATTTGGCTCAAGTTCAAACCCGAGTTTACCCATTTATTTATTCAAATTTTTTTATTTTTATTACAAAATTTTTTTTGGATAAATTCATTATTTTTTTATTAAGAGAGTACTATAAATGGATGGAACAGTTTTTATTATTCATTAGACTAGCAGAACGGATTAGTAATGACAGAAACCTTACAACATGATAAATACCGTTTATTTTCAGCAGCCAATAGCGCTGAATAAACGAGAGAGACTGGAATATATACAGTTGTTATTTTTTACAAATATTTTACGAAAGCACTTATAGAACTTTTTTTAGAATAGTCAGAAAATGAAAGCAAACAATAAAAAATGGTTGTTGACGTTTTTAGGAGCGGCAGAGAATACACTGCTCAAAGTAAAAAAAGAACGAAGAAACGATCTGATTTCTTTCGTCCTTCGGATCGGTCGGAACGATTCCACAAAAGGAACGATTTTGCCCAACTCTAGCAGATGTGCAACGAAGATTGATTTCCGCTCTCGGCTGTTGCCAGTTCGCATGGGCGGTACGTACGCGACGTTATTTTTCACATCTAAATTAAGTAAATTTCCTAAATTTAATTTAATTTCAAAAAAAGGATTGAATTACCTTAAATAAAGAAGTTTATAGACTTCATTTCTTTTGGGCCACCCTATATATTTTTCACCAACCCAAAATTTGCCCTTTTAAGTATGACAAATTGTTTGAAATTGTAATCTGCAACAAAACAAAAAGCTTTTTTAATAAAGCTTTTTGAAAATGCAGCCAGAAAAAGGCAACTCCCGAAATGCTCCCACTTGATTCATTCACTCGCTCACATTCTATTCAAAATAACGAAAGAGGGGAAAAAAGAATTACTTTTATGTTGGCATTTCATGTTGCAGTTGCTCTGCTTTATTGCAATCAAACTAAAAACATTTGCAACGTTATTTTAAGCTATTTTTTTAATTTTTTTTTTTCAAAGGCGACTGCCAAGTCCACTTGTCTGAATGACAGGCAATGCTATAAACTACAACAATAACAAATATTTCGATGAATATTTTGTGTTCATTTAAATGTTAGACATTTGAACAAAAAGAATCAAAATTTGAGTAAAACAATAGAAACTGAGAAATGCAAAAAGAAAAAAAGAACAGTAAAGTTAGTGATTGAGTTGAAAATAGTTAATTTTGCATCTAAATTACATGCAGTGGGGGGCAAAATAATAGCAACAAAAAATATATTCGTTATTTTTCCAGAACAAAATTTTCAGTTTGTGTGTGTTTCACTGTGTGTGTATTCAAGTATTTTCTACTTACTTTGAGTACGAGTCGTTCTCAAAATTTTAAGTACAATTAACAATAAAATGTTCTTTAATCGATTCGAAAACGAGATTACTTCAGATAACCAATCCTGGAGTTTCTTAAAATGAGTAGAAAATTCTTTAATCACGTGAATCAACTAAAAAGTTCTTAAATTAAATTGAGAACTTAAATGAGTCCGTACCGAAATCAATCTTTCTGTGCATGATTTGAATAAATCCGAGATTAAGGTACTTTTCACACCGCTTGGGATTGATTTAAGTACAGACGGATGGATTTTTCTATTGAGTGTAGACTATATTTCTGTTTATATACGTTGTAAAACTATATCCGAAAAACGGATGCGCAAATAAAATAAGTTTAGTGATTTTTTTTTTCTTTATTGTAATTATTTTCATTTAATTTTTTTTTCAAATTATTTTATAGTTTTTTTTTCGTTGGTAAATCGTGAGCATGAGTTTTGTAAGCGAGTTTTGTCGTGCATGAGTATATGTTTTTTCTCTTGAAAAGCTACTCACGATCTCATCTCTAATTCATGCTACTAACAATAATATGTAATTATTCACTTAACGAACAGCCCTCGTTACTTGCCTTCTATACAAACATACAATGCACATATCCAAACATACAAATGTATGTACTATAAGCAACAACAAAAAGCTCTTTTCCTGTTACAGTTCATTGCAATTGAAGCATTTCCAACCCTTTTTATTTTATATGCACTTCTTGTGTTTTGTATTTGTGTCAATAAAACATTAGATAGACTCTGTTAGGGGGGGGAGGGGTGGCCCGGAGGAATCAACAGACAGGGTGTTGCATTATTCTTTTATGCACATGCATTCCCAATTGCTTTAGGGAAAGCTTTAACCTACATAAAGGTCATTTGGACATGGAACTAATGCTTTTAAATCGAGAAAAAAAATTATATATATAAAAGAATTTTTTATTTAGCATAAAAAAGTATTCACACAATGCATTTGCTGCTGCTGCTGCTGTTGTTGCCTCTAACGTTGCATTCGTTGCAGATTGTTTTGTTGCAAGTTTTTATTAGTTTTTTTTTACTTTTCTTCTTTTTTTTTCTTTTTCTTTTTGTTTTGAAAAACATATGCAAAATATCTCAATAAGCACTTGAGTAATTATTGGAAACCAGTTTTAATAAAAAAATTTTATTAGTTTTATGCAAAATTTTGCAAACTATATTGAGATAATTGAAAGTTATTAAATCAGGTTGGAGTTGGTTAATTCGAATTAATTGTATCAAAAAAGGAATACAGGAAAAAAGAAATAATTTTGACAGAATGTAAAAGCGTGCCTGGAGAAAAATAGTGACAGGGGGTTTCAAACTGAGGAGGGGTTGCAAGGCCACCTGCTAACTGGGCAACATTTTCCCCTAAATTCTTTCTGATAGAAAAGTATTGCAAAGCTAGAGCGGCTCGCCCAGAAAGGATGTGGAGATTATCAAAGGTTATCCATTTAGTGGTTTCAAAACCGCCGGTCTGGCCAGAGGCTGTCAGTTGTTAATTATCGGTCATCTGAAGTGTTATTTATTTAGTGAAAGTTTGGCCATTTACGAATATAAATTGTTTAGCAACCGAAGAACACGTAAAAATAATTGAAATTTAGTACAAAATGTGGCGGTAGCTCAAACGTGGCCACTTTTCGAGCATTAATGGGGGTGATAATGGTCATCATAGTCGAACTACTGTGCAAGGAATTGGGAAGATTATAAAGAAATTTGAAAAGACTGGAAACATTTGTCAAAATACTTGACATCGAACATCGTGTATGTGTGCTTGACGTTAAAGCATACACTTGTCAAGCATGTAGCAAGTTGGCTGCGAACAAAAATCCCGTTCTGTTTGCAATCTGTGGGCCAATTACGGCATTCGATATCGAACGAAATTCCATACAAAATTTTTTGAATTTATATGGAAATTTCATTCGATATCGAATGCCGTAATTTTCCCCTGGTATACGTGCTTGAAGAGTAAAATGCATACATTCAACAAAATCGCTCGTTAAGGCCAAAAATTAAAATTTTTTTAGTATTTTAAATTTTTATTCGCACTTTTTCCCAAAATTATTATTTTACATATTTAGTAAAACATTAATAATTTTGTTAAAAACAATTTAAAATTGATTATTGAGGGGTATTGCTTTTTCCTATGCGCATTTGACTGTTGCTAATGCAGATCATCAGTGAACTTTACTCAAATATTTCTTAGAAGAACTGGAGATATTATATTAAACTATCATTAAAACAAATGAAAAGTTTAAACAATATCAAAGTTGTAACAATTGATTGATTATTGATTATTGAGTTCTTGTTAGAACTTTGATATTGTTTAAACTTTTCATTTGTTTTAATAATAGTTTAATATAATATCTCCAGGAATATTTGAGTAAAGTTCTCTGCATTAGCAACAGTAAAATGCGCATAGCAACAAAAAAAAACGCAAGCAACAGACAAGCTAAATTTACATTTTCTTTAATTACAATATTTTTTTTAAATATGGGTTCGATTTATTAAAAATAATATAAAAATAGCATTTTGCGGCATAATTGACTTCTTCATTTTGTGATATAAAATCCAAGTTAAATCACATTAACCCTAACCGAAAGTAGTGGTTACGTTTTTTTGGGCAAATGTTTGTCAGATGTGACCGACCGTGCAATACATTTATAATTTTTTTTAAAATTATTTACATATATAAAAATTTTTTAAAGTAAAATTAGCAAATAAAGTATTGGTGTTATTATTTTATTTAAGTATTTTGAAGCGCAACCAAATGATTAAAAATTACGCATTTTTTCTTTTGGGAATTTGACTGTCAGTCTGTGTTAATTTTGGAGTTGTAGTTTAATGAAAACGAAAATAAAAAACGTCACAAATATTTTCCTGAAACTATAAATTTGTTTTGTTTCAACACACACACACATACATTTTTTTCCAAATGCACTTGATGCGGTCACTGCCTTTTTTTTCTATTTCCAAATGTTTATATTTATAATGACTGTGACAATAGGCCAACATAGGCCTTGTCTAGAGTTTTAATAATGCAACAGTAGCAACTGCTGCTGCTGTGTTGCCATTTATGGCACACACCACCTCTAATGCCTTGAAGTTTTGCTTTCATTTGCATTAGAAACGATTTGTGCATATTAATTTTTTTATTAAATTGTTTTTGGTTGTTTGTTTCTTTATTGTGCAAAAAAGTGTTATTTATTGGGTTTTGCTAACAATTTATTTAAGGAGAGTACAATTTCCATTTAACAAGAAAATATTGTATTTAACGAAATTGTTCATAAATTTTGTATAATTGACATCTAAAGGTTTTTGTTTGAAAGATTATTGTTTTGAAAAAAAAAAAAAAAACATAAATATGTGCACATTTAAATATTTAATTTTATTTAACAAAATTATGAGAGCTTTGAAATTGAATTAATGTGTAATTTTTATTTTCTTTTTCAAAATTATATTTGCAGAAGACGACGACTTCAAAGTGTGACGGTAAGTAAGAGATTCGATGCATTTTTTTACTTTTGGGTTCAACAAAAATATTGAATCAATTTAATTAATTAATTTTAAATCACATAATTTGTATAGAAATGAATGCTCTTTAAACAGCTAAACCGACTCTTTTAAATCTGTCTCGATCGCGAGTTATAAGACTTGACACGACAACACAGTTTTAGGCACTTGGGATTTACGATGCTCCGTGCTGTGGTCGCATAGAAGAGTTCAAAATTGTATTAATCGATAGATACTTCGATGGCAAAGTAATATTAAGTCATTACTTTGCTTGTACTTACCCTTAAGGGGAATAAATGTTCGCGAAAAAGGTGCTCCCTCTCTCCCTAAAATTACGGCCGCTAATTTTTGTATTGTCAATGGGGATTGTGATCATCAAATTTTTTTTCTGCCTGAAAAGTATTGTACTTACAAAAAATTTCACAACTACTTCAAAGTAATGGATACAGACGGTATGTTATGTAAATTGTAATTGAAAAGTACGAGTATGTTGTGTTTAATAGAAATTATGACCAAATTATTGCTGGGGGAGGCTCTTATTGAAAGTATAAACTTACGATAATTGTAAACATTCCAAGAAGCACTTACCTGAAAGAAGAAAAGAAAAAAATGTTTGAATTAATTTAGTGGTAAAAATAAGTTTTTGAGAGAAAACATTAAAAATATGTGAATTAATAAAAACGAATTTTCAGCATAAATCAGAAATTAGAAAAATACCATCAACAAATTCGCATATATATTAACAACAATAAAAAAAATTGGTTCAATAAATATTTTTAATGGAGTCAAATGAAGACCCCATCACGGGAGACAGAAATACTTTTTGTCCCATAGACAAAATTATACAAAACAAATTTCTAAAAATTATATTGATCGATAGATAATAACACAAAACTCAAATTAGTTTTAAAGACAATTTTCGGTTTAACTTTTCTTGACGGCACCAGAGAAGTATTTTCAGTAAGAATTATTGATATATGTAAGTATTAGAGATGGGATCGTGAGCAACTTTTCGCTCACGGTCATATGCGCCGCCCCCGAAAAAAAATGTACTCACACACGACCGTATATTTTTGGCTCACGCGCACATACGCTCACGTGAGTGGAAAAAAGTTAGTCACAATCCCCAAAACTCAAGCTCACGAAGTATTTAGAAAAAAAAACATTATAAAATACTTTTAAGCAAATTAAATTAAAAAAATTACAATAAAGCAAAAAAAAACAAGCTAAGAGTTTACTCATGCACGCTCACTTACGCTTAATTTTTTATACTCGCATTCACGCACTTTCACATGATTGAAAGAAAAAACTAATCACGATCATGCGTGATGGACTCTAATTATGCGAGCGGTGCCCATCTCATTGTTGTCAGAAAATAAAACTGGTAGAATGGCAATTAGTAAAAAAAAAAGAAATCTCCTAAAAAGTTTACGTGGGTCCTGCAGACACCTCTCGTCTTCTTATTTCAAACCCGTTTTAGCTAAAAAATATTTTCTCAATTTTATTAATACTTTTAGTTAAACTTTATTCATCAATCAAATGAACAAATGAATGTGCACATTATAAAATAACTGGTGTATCCAGCGGCCGACTCAATCGACCGCATTCTAGAAATTAATATTAAACATGTACATAAATACATACGATAAAATACATAAACAAAAAACATTCTAAATAAAATATTTCTGTCTCATTTCTATGCAAAAGAGAATTACACAAACACACATGCACACTTTGTTTATTTTTTCAAGTTGAAGCTGATACATGCATGTGTTAGTAGCAACTTTAAACGCTTATAGCTCCCTGAATATCGAACCGATTTAAATAGAATTAAGATTGTGTAAATCTATGTAAAAAAATCTGTTTAAGAACATATAAATCTTTCCAAAATCGGTTCAGTATTATGGCCGTAAAAGGGATCTAATAAAAACCGTGTTTGCCTATTGATAATATATATAAATATATTTCTGAATTTTTTAGGGTCTTGAGATATCTTATTATTTGGAGGGAATGAAAAATCTAAAAAGACGCTTGACTAAAAGTATGGAGCTTAAAGAAGACTTACTATGCTGAGAAATAAAACGCTTTTTTTTGCTGAAAAAATTGCATTTCATCCACAAAGTCAAGGAATTTTCAAACTGCTCTCGTAATAGTTCATGTATATTTTATATATATTTTTTAATTTATGCTTTTTAACAATATTTCAATATTAAAATATTTCAGCATTAAAGTTCACAAAATTTTTTAATTTAAAATTACAATGTTTTTAGAAAAACATTTTTTAAAATTAATAAAAATTCAATAATAATTTCATATTTATAAAGGAAATTAAGTTTTTTTAAGTGTTTCTTAGATACTCCACAAAAATTGGTATCCTTAAATAATCCTTGATGTGCAATATGGCTGCTACTCGTAATTCCAATAAAAAAAACAATAACGAAGAATATAGTTATTCGAATGTTTTTTTAACACAACCAATATCACCGACCAGTCACTAGGTCAACAACACCCACCATTGGCGGGTGAAATGAAATACTATGAGTTGCGCTCTCCAACCCTAAAACCACAACATTTCGCTTGATTTTTGTTTTAGAAAAACCCCTTAAAGTTCAATGACCTACATTTCAAGGTTTTGCAATGTAGTTTCGCTGCTGTTATTTGCAGTGTAGTCAGGGCCGTCGTTGGGTATACCCCGGGCACTCTGAAATTCGGGGCCCCACTGAAAATAACAACAACTAATGAAAAGAAAAAATATTTATATTTTTCTTGTTACATTGTTGTTCTTAACTAATTTTTTTTATTCTCTGAAGGTGTGAAAATTAACGCTCTCCACTACAATTAGTAATCATTAAGCAACTTCAACATCTGGAAAAGTTTCCTCTAGTTTATTGGACTTTATTAGTTTATGTAAGGCTGAGATACTTAAATCTACTGATTCCTTTTTTATGGTCTTTATCTAACTGAGAAGAAAACTAAAATATTATCAATTTCCTGGTATGCATCTGCACGGTTTTTTAAATGAACATATCGTCATATAAAGTGCAAAATAATGTAACATCACTTGTCATAAGTTTACAGGAGAAACAAAAAACTGTATAATATGGAAACTTTTTGAGATATTGAAATCATATTTTCACGGTCTTTAGCGCTTTCTAACGGATTTTTTGCATTTGAGGTGACTATATATTATATCGATTATTTATAGGAATAAGCCAATCAATTGTACATTTTCTGATGGTCCTTCACAAAAAGTGATGCGTGTGCTGCGAAATCTTCCTCTTTCAGACTTATCATTATATTCAGCATTTGGATTTTATTCTTCAGCAACCGTTTCATATTGATCGAAATTATTGCGCGGCTTACCAAGATAATCGATCAGAGAGGTGTAAAGTTTTGTTAAAATAGTATTACTCTGTAAACTTATGCTTGTTTTATTCATAGTACCCAAAAGATTATTCCATATCTCTGTTACAATTTAATTTGAAAAGGGCCGAATTCGATGGTAGAAACCATTAAATCTTTTTCAGAATTAAAAAAAATTCCGATAATAACATTTAAATTTAAAGCTAAGTTTAGACGATATGTAGAGCCAGCATATGTATGCTAACACTCATATGCTTAAAAATAATAACAAATGCCTCTATCAGCATATTCAATATGTTTGGCGTCTACATGATATGCTGAAAATAGCAAATTTTTGGATGTCAACATATGTAATCAAATGAAATGTCAACATAAGAGCATAGGAGTTTTGTGTTAATACGATATGTTGAATTTTATGTGGTGCTACATATGTACATATGCTGACTCGTATAAACTGAAATCAGTGAGTTTGACAACAATTTTTAATTATTATTCAACTTATGTACTTAACGTCTAATTTTTGCCGTGAAATTTATTAATATAAATAAAAAATAAAAATAAACATAAATGATGTGTCGCCGGAGGAAATGTCACTAGATATTGCAAAACGTACCAAGTACAAAATGAAGATAAATTAAGATATACATAAATACATTCACAGCAGCAACTTTTTGGTAGATTTCGCGTTTTTTGCAATGTGTGTGACTTTTTCTATTTTTTATTGTTTCATCGACTTTTAAATGATATTAAACATTTTAATCTTGCCAATGATTGGGCTTAGGCATAAGGGGCATATACATACGAATTTGGCATATGCTGAAAATCTTGCATACGCCTTTTAACAAATAACATATACATACATAGATATGTATGTCAGCATACGCAGGAAATTTGTTAAGCACTAATAACACTGTGTTACAAAAAAGAAAGAAGTCGAAATACCTGGGATGTGATGTTATTTTTATTGTTGGTGCTGTCGAGTAGATCAAGAACCTCCAAAATCTGGAGTTACGGGTAAAAAACCGTGTTTTCGTACCTCTATACACTTATAATTCTGTAACTTAGTTCAATATTAACTGATTTAAAAATTCCCGGTTTCTTCCATTAAAATGTTAACTACTTAACTATGATATCTTTAGAAAAACCCATTTTAATACTAATTTAATGTAAAGAAATATGAAGTTTTGTATAACTAACAAATGAGGTTCTGGAATATAAAAAGTTTGGCGAACACTGATGTACCAATGATTATGTATATGTACATACATACATACATATAAGTATGTATATGTCTTGTTATTATTACATCGTTTTTGTTTAAAATAAAAAACAAACAACAAAACAAGTATCGTATTAAAAGAACACAAAAAAACTGAATGCAGGGATTTTTGCAAATATTTTGTTTTTATAAAAAGTTTAATAAATCAATTCGTTTTTAACGGATTTTAAAAAGCAATGTAAAATTTTTTTCCTTACAAAATATACTTTCATATTATGTGTATAAAAAATAGGGTTCCCTTACAAAATAATGCAAAAAAACATGTCCGAATATGAAAAAAATAGCGACAAAATTTAACGGAAAATGCCTTTGCGGTTAAATTACCAACATGTTTTTGAGAGTAACATGAACATCATATATGTATGTACATACATATGTACATCATTCTCAGCCTCTTATTTCTAAATTTTTTCTAAAATTTAAAATCGATTAATATTCAACTAAGTTACAGACCTATAAGTGCATAGAGGTACGAAAAACCGGGTTTTTTACCCGTAACTCCAGATTTTTGGGGTGTCCCGGAAATTTCAAATACAGATTCTTGATCTACTCGACAGCACCTACAAGAAAAATGAAAAATGAAAGAACTTTCTACTTAGGTATTTTTTTGTCACACTTTGTAATATGCTGTTTACACGATATGTTGAATTTGCCAACATACTTATGTAAGTACGTACGTTTGTTGGTATTGTTAACAAAGTGTTAGCAAATGCTGTTAAACATATGTAAGTACATACATATGTATTTACGTATGCGAAAAAATTTTGCTTTTACACGTATGCAAGCATTTGTATGTAAAAATTTTTTTTGCAAATAAGTATATGCTGATTCAACATATCGTCTAAACTTAGCTTAAGAACAATTTTATTTCTTATTAGGTGGCCCCATGTTGTTGGGGGCCCTGTGGCCTTATGGTAAAGAGGGTACTGAGTGTAGTTCGAAAAAATTTAGTTACTTTCTGTTCGGTTGGGAAATTTCTAATGGACGAGATTTAACTTAAAAATGTCACAATTGACCAATTACAATTACATGCCGCATGACATGCAATACAAATATCAAATTGTACTATTGCATTGCATTGCATTGCTGGTGTGGATAAGTGTGTTACTGTGTGTGTGTGTGTGCGTGTGTGTTACTTGCAGTGTGTTTTTGAAATGACAATAATAAATAACACGTTGTTATATTTGATTTCCGTTATTTTTGTTTATTTTTCTTGTTGTTGTTGTTTGAATTATGTAGATCGCCATGGCTGGTTTTTGATGGTGTACCGTTTGAACTAGAGGTTTGTTGTGTACATGTGTGAGTATGACTTTGGCTGAGTGTGCGTGCGTGTGTGTGTGTGTGGCTGAGTGTTTTATTCCATTGTAAATATGGCTGCGTTGGCAAAAAGTTTATTGAACTTTCAATTTCACTGAAATGCAAAGGTGTGTGCGTGTGTTTGTGTATGTTTGTGTGTGTGAGTACTGTGCGCTCGCTGTTGTATGTCTGTCTTTTCGCTTTTCTGTATTAGTTTTTCAGCTGAACACTGAACTGTAACTTAAACTCAAATGCAAACATAATGAAAGTCAATGTTTGATATCAAAACGACGTCGTTGTAAAACATTTTCTGTGTCGTCGGTTCGATTGTGTAACAATGAAAACTAAAAACTGAAAACTCTTTTGGCTCTGCCTTTGCTGTTGTTATAAAACTTTTGTTGTCTATTTCATAAATTAAGCAGGTTTTTTCTGGCTTTTTTTAGAAGATTTTTTGGCAACACGCCAGCCAATATGCAAAAAGAAAAATTAAAGAAATAGAAAAACACATTTATCCAGTGTTAAATTGTTAACAAAAAAAAAGTAGGAAGTGTTTTTGTTTTGTTACACAAACGACAATAAACCTGAAGAAGAAAAAAGGCTGAAAGTTGAAACAAAAAAACTTTACTTAACATAATTTTTTTTGCAGCCATGCGCCCATTTTGTGCCATAACTGTGCAATCAGTCTTGTTTTTTATTTGTTTGTTTGTTTTGGTTGCAATTGCAATGGAACATATGTACATATGTATGTATGTTGTGGATAAGCATGTTCCCAGCCTTGGCTGTTCAGTTTTGAAAGAAACACAATAAAAACAAAAAAGAAATAGTCAGACATACATATTTGCATGTGGTTGTTGTAGATAGAAAAGGGTGCACAGGAGCGGAAGGGGGGAAAAAAACTTTACTTCCTTGTTAGTAACACTCAGTCACTTTGACTTGACTGTGAGATAGTGTCAACAAAAAATATGAAAATAATAAAACTTCTCAACATACACAACAACATAAAACACATTAAGGATATTCAGAGTTAAAAGTAAATTTTAAATAGCTATAAAATAATTTTATATTTGTAAGAAACTAGCTTTTACACTTGACTGAGTTTATGTGAAATTCAGTGGCGGAAGTTAGTCCTCCAACCTTCGTGATTATAGTTTTTAAGAAATGTAATACGTTCAGACTCCCATCTATCGACGCACAGAGGAGTATTTGAGCCAAAAAGCTGTCCAAAAAGGCAAAAACGAATTTAAAAAAATCTTTAAAACAAAATACGCAGATCGATAACAAAATTTTACATCACATTGTAATTTCTTAAGACTTTATGTTGCGATTTGTACCTCTGAGACACTTCTGAAGTCAGGAAAGTGAAGAAAATTACACGCGTTTTTAACGTGTTTTTTTCAGTTTCAAGATGTTTATATGATATTTTTCTTGTGCCCTAAACGAATAAAGGTATTACATTGATTTTTTTTTCATTGAAAGATTTGATCAAAAGCTATTTTTGATATTTAAAAAAGAAATTATCTTGAATACTAGATTAGGTGAACAGGTTGCCAGTGAAGTAAAGAAGAGAGTACCAGCCCACTTGGGTCCAAAGTAATTATGAACCATTTGTGTTTTTCCATGAGGAAAGAGGGAAAAATAAGACATATTCAATACTATTAATATGAATAGAATAACAAGGATCCCAAACAGTAAGTCAACACACAAGAATTGGTCGAACAAGAGAAGTATATAACAGTTTTGTAATATAAGGATCTAGAAATTCCTTTGAAATTTCATGAATCCAAGGACCCCATAGGCTTTGTTTACCATCATTGAAATATTATCATGAAAGTGAGTCTATGATCCAACAGTAAGTAGGTACAAAACGAGAAAATTGTGTTTGTTCCCTGTAAAAAGTGAAAGATTCCCTATTCTTGCAATCCTTGAGGAGCACACGTATTTGGTAATGATTCGTTTTGCGAAATCGTCCGATTTGAAATGTTCCTTTTTCACCTTTTAAAAGAAATTTTATATTTTTTTCCTTTCAACACAATCTGTGAATACCTTTTTTGTACATATTTTTTGTGCTTCTGCTAGATTTTGCATTAACTTTTTTTCTCCTTGATTTTTATGCAAAAAAGAAAAAATAAAATGCGAAATGTACAGTTTTAGATTACGGCCCAAGAGTTTCTATATTGGCGTAGGCATACTTATGTATGTATGTATGTACGTACGTATGTTTCGCATAAGAAATCGAAAATGAAGAAGTGGAAAAAGTGCTCCTTGTTGTAGTTGTATATTCGTTTATTTGTGTAGAAATGTGTGTGCTCTGGTATTTTTTTTACATCATCACCTTGTGTTTTTGTCCGGGCATTGGCACAGTTTCTTTCTACACAATACACATGTTTTTTTTATTTTTATTTATTTTGTTGTAATTTTTATACATAAAAGTGCATTTTTTCCTTGTTCTCTTAACACTCTATACACATACATATGTATGCATGTATATATGTATGTGTGGATGTATAACATTTGCTTAGATAAAAGTAGGAACATTATTTTCTTTTTGCACCAGGTACTCGGTTTTATGGATGGATGTGTGTATGTGTGTGTGTTTGATAGTGTGTGCTTGTGATGCATTCCTAACACAAGTTCTTTCCCAATAAAGTTTGTAACATGTTGTTGTTGATGTTATTGTTGTTGTTAAGCTTATAATTGTAAACATGTTTTCACATTTTTGCTGTTGTTGTTACTTTTCACCTTTTTGTTTCATGTCTCTTTTCTTCTAAAGAGTGATAGTTATTTATTTTTTTCTTCATCTTTATTATGACGATTGTGTTAAAAATGATTTATGGCATACATACACATACTTACACATACGTATGGACATACATACATACATGCATACATACACATTTACAGCTGTTAACAACTAATTAGAAACGCTTTTTAGTATCCTAATAATGCTTAAATTTTTGACTAAACAACATGTAAATTATTTAAAAAAAATTATATACCTACATATGTATGTAAATTATAAATTAAACTTAAGTAAAAAATTAATCTAATTTATCTCGAGCTATACATATGTAGATAAATTTTTTATAAAAAACGTTTTATAAAATTTTATTAGATAACCGATATTTCGCCACTTTCTTGTGTGGCTTCTTCAGGGAGATATGTTAGAGATCCTACAAATTATTAATGTTCCAATCGGAAATAGAATTAATTTTAAAGCAGATACAACTAGTGTTGCTCATGCATATAGATATTTATTACATAAGAACGGAAACGGAAATTGAATATTTGGTTATTATAATATTCTATTTTTGTGTACATATATACGTATTTATTAAGTTGTTAATTTTTTGATATTTTAGTTTTGACAATTTTTTGTATTTTTTGTTTTTTGATTATTGTAAAAAAATTTTTTATTAAAAAAATTTTTATATTTCCCTGAAGAAGCCACACAAGGAAGTGGCGAAATATCGGTTATCTAATAAAAGTTTATAAACGTTTTTTATAAAAAATTGTCCTATTAAAAACAAAAGGCCGAAAAAATATATACATAAGAATAATTAAGTAAAAAAAATAAATACAACATGTATTTCCGATTGGAACATTAATAATTTGTAGGATCTCTAACATATCTCCCTGAAGAAGCCACACAAGGAAGTGGCGAAATATCGGTTATCTAATAAAAGTTTATAAACGTTTTTTATAAAAAATTGTCCTATTAAAAACAAAAGGCCGAAAAAATATATACATAAGAATAATTAAGTAAAAAAAATAAATACAACATGTAATTGCTTTTAACGAAAAACTTACAAGTTAAATTTGCAAAAATCAAAATAATGATCATAAAAGCTCCAATATAAAAAAATGCGTTTCTAATTAGTTGTCCACAGCTGTACACACAAACACACACACATCCATATATAAAATATTTGTTATGAATTAGTTTTTTTCTTTTAGTTGGAAATAAAAACAAGGACTGTTATTTAATGCATATGAAATGAGTTTGTGATTTTTATTTTCTTTAGAAATTGTGTCATACTTTCTATGTAAAGTATCGGTATTTAGAATAAATAACATTTGAATGAGATAAAAATGCCACAAAAGTTTTGAGAGTTTACAGGAAATTAAAATTTGCAATTAATATTTCAATAAAATAAAATAATAAAATAATGTTTATACTCGGCCCAGAATAAGAAAATTTGTTCACCGACTTTTTATTCACAAAAAACCTTAAATTTTTGAAAACGCTCAAAATAATCGAAATTTTTATAACTAAAAATTAAAATAACGTCATGATAGGCAATTATTTTTACATTAATTCTGTGGTAATAACAAAAAAAGTCCTAAAGTCATATTTTTACAGTTTTGTAGGGCTGCACTTTTTAACATTCAAGTGGATTTTTAGAAATTTGTTCGATTCTATTGCAGTTAATAAAGTTGCCACATTCATTTATTATTTCTTCTTTTATAATTAATAGATTCAACTTTAAATATACTAAATTATATACATGTTAAGTTAATCCTTTAAAACTCAGTGTGACATAACTGTAACAAACAAAAAAATAAAGCCGAATTTAAAAATAAAAAAATACTTATTTATGTTTGCAACATTTCTGTTACATTGCGTTGAAACGGGAAAAAATTATTTGTGGCGAGTATTGTATGTGTATGTAGGCGTATGTGTGATAAGTTTCCCTGAAGGAATTGTCAATAGTGAAATTATAGATTATCTATTGACGAAGTCACCAGTACTACTAATTAATTGTACCTCAACTAATGCCAATGAAATTTATCACAGACTTGTCCTACGAAATATACCAGTAGACTGCGTCAATACTGACTGACTTGAACTACTAGGTAGTAGTTCCAGGTAGAAACTGTCAATAGTAAGATTGTACTGACGATATCACCACACTGTGGGAAATATCCGGAGTAAAACTGTACTGATTCATTATAGACGCTGTCACCACCTGCATGATATGTCAATATTAAAATTATACTGACGATGACACCAATAATATTTTATTCTAATTTAGTTCAAACAGGTACAAGTATTTATTTAAAATAATATTTAAAAGTAAAAAAGGTAGAAAATATTTTACAGTCTTCTTTGAGATATACTTTTCTCATTGTTAAATTTTGTTTCGTTCTAAATTAATGATTTATTTTTAGCCGTTAAAAATTTTCTCTATCTATCAAAAAAAAATTTTTTTTACATTGTCACCAAAACGACAGCGTAATTGTTGACATAAACATTGACATGATTATACTTAAACCATGCTTCTTTCAGGGTTTATTCTCGAATGAAGTCTCGAGTACTGCGAGAAAGTGAAATATGTATATGACATAATTTTTCAATATAAATGTGAAGATGCGCAGTATTATTAACTGCTTCTTACAACTAACATCAGATAACGAAGAAGAAATCGTCGAGGATTTTATTGAAAGCAATGACCCCATATTGGGCCGCTCATCGCAGAAGAAGCAACTGAATAAATTAGCTTTGACAATGCCAAAGCAATAAGAGCCGCAATTGTGATGGAAACGAAAGAGTTTCATACTAAGCCAGCAATAATTAAATTGTACGGGATGTATGTAATTCACTACCAACAAACTTATTAGACCTAGATTTTTTTTTAATTTTTTCTCCAAAGAGCTGACCTGATAGGTTTAATAGTAGACAAATAATATTTATATTGAATTAATTTCAGTTCATGTATAAACGAAACGCATTCTTAAGTGACGGTGAGTTTTGTCGACAATAAATATTCACAACAAACATTAAATATTTTATTTTGTAAATAAGCTGTAATAGTGTTAATAAATTATAGTTTTTGTTGAAAATACAAAATTTTGGGGCGTGGCAGCTCTTCAAACATTCTAGAGGACAAACGACGCTGACTTTTGTCCATCTGTGTACATAAATATGTACATATGTACATACATACATATGTATGTGGTTTCCAAATTAAAAGAAAAATGTTTGTTAATCTTTTTCATTAGTTTAGACTTTTAGTTTTTGCCGTTTTAAGTTGAATTTTACTTCATTTCATATCAAACTTCCGTAAAGTTGTTTAACATGAGTACCCACTCTACATAATATTTATATCATACCTTTTTGTACATTTCAACATTCATATTTATTTTATTTAAATTTAAACTCTCTTGGTTTTATTCATATTCGTAACTAACATAAAATATTTGCAAAAAAAAAAACTCCCTTTAAATTTAGTTACACCCATCAAACAACAATCATTCATACAAATTAAACCAAAAAAAATACTCATCATCTATTGTTGATCAATTTCACTTTGATTTCCTACTTTCTTACTTTACGCTACAGTGCGCTTCTCTAATGGCAAACAAAATATTCACTAAAATCTATTTCACTAATATGTTACATCTACACGGTCATATTGAAACAGTGACGCATAGACAGACAGACAGACATTTCAAACTTCATAAAAGTGCCGTTACTGCTGGCAAAAAAAAAGACAAAATCAAACTCAGTTCTATTACCACCCGCTTCTTTATTCCTTCAATATTCGCTGATATCATTTGTAAAACAAACCTCCTCATCTTTTCGTTCCCAGCAACGGCCACGATCCACGATCAATCTGTAATTATGTGCCTCACTTTTTCATTGCTACGCGTGGATGTTTGAAACAATAGCTCCGTCGGTGCTGCTGCTGCTTTCGTGTAGTTGTGCCCAAGTCATGCATGTGTACTGACTGACTGACTGAATACCGAAGTATCCGCAATTTACCCGATGACGGTATTTGTCAGTCAAAAGTTCATTGTTATTTTTATATAATATATTTTTTATTTATTTTATTTTCACTATTTATAATAAAATAACGCAATTGTAGGAA
This sequence comes from Gymnocheta viridis, assembly GCA_956483585.1. Taxonomy (NCBI): domain Eukaryota; kingdom Metazoa; phylum Arthropoda; class Insecta; order Diptera; family Tachinidae; genus Gymnocheta; species Gymnocheta viridis. The sequence goes on along the minus strand of OY101443.1, from coordinate 4,912,904 downwards.
TTGTTATTTTAATGTTGCAGTTGGTTTTGATTGATTACATTTTATTACTTTATGTCCCTCAGTATTTTGTGTCAATTTCAAATTCCAACTCAAGTCTGTGGCGAAATAAAATTAAAATCGATTGAAGATTTAACTTGAATCACTTAGCGAACATTATTCGCAAGAATAATAGTAAAAAAAAAAAGACGAGAGGAGTCTTAAGGACACCCGGTTGGAACTGCATACATGCATGTACTCTTATATTCCCTAGTTACATACACAAGTGTTCATTAAAATAGGTAACCACATTTATAATTAAAAAAAATTGCTATTTTTGATTTTATGTGAACAAAAAGTCATTATTTGAAAATTTTTCATGCTCGAAGCATAAAATTTAAAATAACAATTAAAAATATTTATTTTTTTTATTTTATTTATTTATTACATTTTTAATTATTGTACAACAAGATTTAATCTTATATTTGAAGTATAAGAAAACAATGATTATAAGTTAAATTAGAAGATCACACATTTGTAAAGATGAAGTTAAATTAAACTATAAATAATTAATATTGTAACATTGATAATTTACTATGGTGCAAAATAATTAAATAAGAAATTCTTGAAACTACTTGCACTGCGCTTAAGTTGCTGAGTTTGAGGAAGACAATTCCAAAGGCTGGATGCATGTATAAAGAAATGCCATTCAGATACAAGAAGGCGGTGCAAGAGAATTATGATCTTTTTCCCTCCAAGTGAGCTGGCAAATCTAATTTTATCACTAAGATATCGTGGCATCTCCGAATAAATAATTTTATGCAATATTAAGAGTACACGAATAGTTTAAAGATTGTCAAATGAAACGCCGTATAGTTTTGAGGAGACATGTGACACATGATCGTATTTTCCCAGGCCATACACATATCTAACAATATTATTATATAAAACGTTCAGTTTCCTTTTGCTAGCAGAATCGCAATTTGCGAAAAGTTTACAACCATACATTAAACCTGGCAGAAGATAAGATTTTGTAATCATTTGTCTAATATTTCAAGGAGTATAATAGTATTGTGTCGACCAAAGACCCTTTAGCTTTGTATAAGTTTGACCTAAAAGTATATTAACATGATTTGTCCAAGTAAGGCTACTATTGAAAATCAGCCCAAGGTTTTTGGCAGCATTTACAGAATTGATTTTTTCTCCGTTTATTCAAATATCAAGACCAATATTAGCATCATGTATTCTCTTATGAATTATTATGCACTTGGACTTACTAGGGTTTAAACAAAGTCCATTTGCCGTGGCCCAACAGTAGATTCGATGCAATTCATCGTTGAGTCTCAGAATCTTTTCACTGACAGATTGCACTCTGCGTACATATGAAAGTTGCAGTGTACAAGATGTTTTGGCAAATCGTTTACATAAATTGTAAAAAGAAGTGGTCCAAGAATGGACCCTTGAGGTACAACTCTAAATAAACTTAATGAGGAAGATTGGGTATTGTTAGAATGAACAAATTGAGAACGATTTGAAAGGTAAGAAAATAAAAGTCGTGTTAAAGTTTCGGAAAAGTTAAAAAAGTGCCTAAAATTCATGTAAAGCATGCTGTGATCAACCGTGAATGATCAAGAAAGACCAAGAAATTTAATTTACCTTCATCATGTTCCCGCCGTATATTTTCAGATACATCCAGTAGCGCAGAAACACAGCTATGATTTGTACGAAAATCTGATTGTCTATCTGATAGCAAATTATTATCACTGATGTCTGATGATATTTGAAAATGAAGTATTTTTTCCAGGACTTTTGGCAGGTAACACAGTATAGCTGTAGGCCTAAAATCAGAATCACTTTTCGGTACCGGCACTATTTTTTGTTGTTGCATATTTCCATTTCGATGGAAAAGTGCTAGTCATTATAATACTGTTGAATAAATGAGTTATATATGGCAAAAGTACTGGCAGTAACATCTTTATACATTTTGGGTGCATGTTATCACAGCCCACTGCATTCGACTTAATTAAATTAAAATATAAAAGGACCTCGGATCGACTCACATAAGAGAATTGAAATGGATTACTCCTGATTACAGGGTTATTGGAACTTAAACTTGGAAAGTTGTAAAAACTGTAATCAATTGGAGCCAATATTTAATATTTTAATATGAAACAAAATAATAATAATTCCAATAAAAAAGAAGCAATCCATATGCTTCAAAAAAATAAGGTATTTAAAAAAAAATTCGAAAAGTAAAATTATTATTGATACATTGGCAAAAAAAAAAAAAAACATTAACCCTATTCACAATCTTGTGCATTTCAGATTGCATATTTTTGCAAACATTTGTATCAATCGTGAACGACCTTGTTGGTTTAGTTTGCAAACCAGAAATATTCATCATATCGTTTTATATCTTGTGCTAAAAATTAATAGAAATTGACGGGAGAATACTTTTTTTATTTTTCCATTGATGTGTGTGTAAATTAAAAACTTTAAACTCGTTTTCTTACGAACGAGTTTTTTTTTTAGATATGACTATCTTGCAATAAAGGAGCCATATGTACAAACATCAACTATGGAGTGAATGGAAAGAATGCCTTCAAATCTTAGCACTTCAAAAGTACATGCATTCAGCTAAGATTCTAAGAGCACGTTGCCACTTCAAAACAGCCAAAATATCAAAAAGAAAAAATGCAAAAGCAGCCAGCAGTCTCACTCATTACCCCGGGGCTTGTGCAATTAAATATAGCGGGGGGAATAAGCCAGACAAAAATGCATGCATTCAGTCAGTCAGTTAGTGTGTCAGTAAATCATTTAGAGAGTTTGGAACAGATTGTGCCAATAATGACGTTTGGAAGATGTTTATGTTTTCATACATACATATTTTTGTTTTTAATTTGCTTTTTAGCTGCCACTGTTACATTTATGTATTTGCTTGCTGCTTATTTATGCTCCTAATGTTGACTTGCCAGCTACAAAAATCATATAATAATGATGATGCTCATTATCAGCAATATCATCATCATTACAATAATGATGTGTATGTGTGTGTTGTTATTTTAGTTTTTCTCTCTGGCTGTAGCAACAGGGTTCAATGGCTGACCTAAATTTTTGCTGAAGTAGTAAATATGCTTGTGTAAGTGCTATTGGCTGTTGGGAGCGTGCTTTTGAATTTATGTATTTGTAGCCTATAACGAGATGTTTAAAAATATACTTACATACACGTTTGTAACAGTAGCAACGCAACAACAACTACAACAAAAAAATATATAAATTTTATAAAAATCTAAAATAAAAGCAACAACATGATAAAGAAAACGGGAATAGTTGTGAAAGCTCCCAGCATGCTCATACGCACCACTCCCCTCTGATACTGGGGGACGGACGTTGCAAGAAGAAAATTTATTTTCTATGTTTTATGATGGAATAAGTCATGATAAACTACGTGCATATGTACATACATACGTATAACATTAGCTCTATTCACAATGTATGTACATTAGGCTGTGTCAATGTGTTCTATGGAAAGAAATTGAAAAATTCGTACGTCAATCAAAAATGGAATACAAGAAAATATTCCACACAATTATCAAAAGTTCTTGAACGATTTTCTTATGATTCTTAGCAAAATAATAGCCTATTTCTGATTTAAGAAAGAACACCTTCATTCAAATTCTATGAGAAAGAACATTGATTTCAATTTCTCTACATTATTTCTAAACGAAAAGTGACTCGAAAGACAACTCGAATGAAAACGTAAATGTTTTCATATAAAATCCTATTTCTGTGCTACGAATGTGTCGTTAACATTGAGAATGAAATGTTAAAATCAGTCACTTGTGGTTTTGCTCTCGTAACAAAATTTTTGGATTTAATAAAAATAAATATAATTTGAAAATTATCTGGAAAAAGCTAATTGGGCCTCCCACCCATACCATCTTTGAATGAAAAAAGAATACTTCGTTTGTTTGTATGCTATAGAAGAAACCTATTGAACATTTTATCTATAGAGTAAGTTCAGCTCTTGTGGTATAGGCGGGTAATGTGATTATAGTATGTTTGCTCGAAAAGTAAAAACTAGAAGTTGACAAAACCCAGCTTGATGGTTTCTAGATCTCAGAATATTAATAAATCATAGTTCGATTTGCTTTTTGGAAGCTATGCGAAGAGGTGGTAGTAAAGAAATGCACTAGTGTTGTGATTGAATTTTTTTGAGTCCACTGCCAAAATCACCATCGCAGTTTTAAAGTCACGGACTAAAAAAATAGGGAAAACCAAAAGAGCCTTAGAGAAACGGGCTTATGCAAGACGATATTTCTATCGTCAGCTGTAGCACCCGGGGGTAAAATATTTGGTGTTTTTTTGCTGGCTGATGCTGCTGAGGCGCAAACTGAATCAGCAAAGAGGATGGCTAACGTCTTTGAAACACCTCAAGCAGATTTAAATGTATTAGTTAAATCTATATTATAGAATCTATATATAGGAAGAAAATATTTAAAAAGTTTTATGTTTATTATGTGCTTGTGAACAGACAAATTTGTTGTATCGTCGTTTTGTTGTATTTTAAATTTCAATTCAATGTAGTCTGTGAAATTAGTAAGTTTGACAACAATTTTTAATCATTATTCAACCTATTGGAAGTTATTGCGAATTTTTGTAGTTTTTTGAGAGTTTTCCGCATTCCTTGCATCTGTAGCTCGTTTTAGAAAATTTTACGACTTCTTCTAAATTTTGCAAATTTTGGCGGAGTGCCGCGTTTTTTGCAATATGGGTGACTTTTAACAAATTTTTCAGCATAAATATGCTGATTCAAAATATCGTCTAAACTTAACTTTACAAATAAATTTTTTCCAAAACTGTCCTCATGGTTGTACATTTATAAAACACATAAAATTCAAACGTATACTTATAAAACACTTTTGTATGCAAATTACCAACAACAAAAATACAATAGTGTATAATTAGACGATTATACAACACATACAACGATAGCAAGAGCTTGTGAATTTGTACAAGTGTTTTCTAAAATGTCACCGAAACGAAAATGTGTTTTACCTATTTTTTAAATATGTACTTATGTAGATATAAAAAAGTCTTATTGTCATCGAAATTCTTGGATGAAGTTTCTGGCAAACAATGCTAAATATTCCGTATTTCTATCTGTCTGTCCCGAATTGCACTTCATTGATACAGCGCCAAACATCATGATGCACAGCATTCATCATAATGGTCCTATTCACAATCTTGGGCAAATGATCTTGCATCATATCAATTGTATTTTTACTCTACAAAAACCACATACATATCTCCGCCTATTTCTTGGCAAATATGCTAGACTTAAAAAATCTTGCTTACATTTACTCCACGTATGCAACACTTAACTGATCGCAACACGCAACTGATCTGATTGATACAACCAACAATTTTTTGCTGTCAAAATTCCATGTAAAAGAAAATAATGCATGCGAAATACGAGGGCGGATTGATATTGAAGCTACCTAAGAAGGAAAACAAAACATTTTTTTTTTTCAAAAACCATTTATTTCTCAACAGAGTCTCCTTTTAGCTCAATACACTTAGTAAGACGATATTCCAACTTTTTTTATACCATCTGAATAATACAATTTTGGGAACCCCTCAAAATACGCGTTAATTTCGGTAATCACTTCTTCGTTTGAGATGAATCTTTTTCCTGCGAGCCATTTTTTGAAAAGTTTAAAAACAGGAAAAAGTCACTAGGAGCTAAATCTGGACTATAAGGTGCATGATCAACCAATTCGAAGTGTATTTCACGTAATTTTAGCATCGTATCTAAAGCTGTGTGAACCGTTGCGTTGTCTTAAAGAAAGACCAATTTTTTTCTTCTTTAAATGTGGTCGTTTTTTCTTGATTGCATCAATCAATTGATTCAATAATGCACGATAATACTTTGTGGATCCTTTTTCAAGATAATCGACGAGCAATATTCCGTGTGCATCCCAAAATACAGTGGCCATAACCTTGCCAGCCGATTTCGCCGTCTTTGCCTTCTTCGGAGCACTTCCATCAGCCCATTGTTTCGATTGATTTTTCAGGTGTATAATGGTAAACCAACGTTTCATCAACAGGTTAATAATCGACGCCAAAAATGAACAGAATTACGCTTTATCATATCCAAACACCGCTGTGAAGTGGTCTGTCGAACTCGTTTTTGTTCGACACTGAGCAAACGCGGCACCCATCTTGCCGATAGCTTTTTCATATGCAAATGTTCATGTTTACCATTTCAACAATCTCACGTAACTTGACTCGGCGATCATTCATAACGATATCGAGGATTTTCTTGATATTTTTTTCAGTAACCACCTCTTTTGGCCTTCCTGTTGCAGTGCTTGTTCGGCCGCGTTTAAATTCAGCAATCCAATATTTTACCATGTAATCTGACGGAGCAGACTCTCCGTAATGTTTATCGAGCTTTTCTTTTGTCTCTTTCACCGTTTTCCCTTTCAAATAATAGTGTTTAATCGCTGCACGAAATTCACTTTTTGCCATTTCTCAAGAAATACAAAAGTTGCTGACTTCACACGACTACAACAAATAAACTAATCGCTGAAATTGGGTGAAATTTTAACAGCTGACGTTGGACAGATCGCAATTTAAAAAAAAAAGGTTTTTGTGTTTGTGCTGCCATCTAGCGCTATGTATCTTCATGATCGTAATTGTAAAATAATATTGCTGAAGTTGTATTCTGTTGATTTTGTAAAAACATACGGAATGTTTCAGGCAGCATTTTTGTTCCAACTACAAAATGTTTCTGGCAACATATTTTCTAACTGCGAAATACTATAAGCATCACTTATTTCGTACGGAATTGCAAACAGCAGCTAAACAGATTTTTCTTAGCGTTATGATTTTAATTTTAAGTTTGTTGCTCAGAAATAATTAAAACAGTGGAAAATAATGTAAATATAATATAAAATGAAGGTCTTCAAAGAGCTCCGCCGCAGCAGCTGCAATTTGCATTAATTGATAAGTTGTAGCACAAGCTCCTAATATTATTTTGTTATCCATTTGTCCATTATCAAACATGGATTTTCTTTACATAATAAAAACAATGTTCTTTACTTCAAGACAATAAAACCGATAAATTTCTACTAAATCGTAGTGTTGTCACCACTGCCTAAATGTTAAAATTTTCAAACGAAATAATCAATGTTGCTCAACATTTTTTGCAAATTTAAACGGAGTACCAGGCTTTAGGTGACAGTTTTTTTTAACTTCATGTAAAGGGTGATTTTTCAGCAACATTCTTTTTGGCAGCTCAGTAAACTTCTTTGAATTGCACACATAAAGGGTGATGTTTTAGATAATTTCTTTTTGGGATCTTGCTGTTTTCGTGTAACATGTTACTGTTAGACATGTTTGGTCTATAATTTAACCATGAATCGACTTGCAAACGAGCAAACGTTTGCAGATTAATGAATTTTATTATGAAAATTCATGCTCGGTTGAGAAAGTGCATCGAGAACTTCTTCTATTTCATGGTCAGTTTGAGCGTCCTTCGGAGGCGGCTATTCGGAATCTTGTGCCTAAATTTCGCACCAAATTCACATTATTGAACATCTGCGTATGTATGGCAGAGTGTAGAGTCTACACTGTAGACAGAGGAAAATATCGCAGCTGTATCCGCCAGTGTTGTTGATGACCGTGAATTATTGATTCGGCGCCTTTCGCAGCAATTGGGCATCTGTTACTCCATTACGTGGAAAAGGATTTGGTTGTAAAACCTTTTAAAATACAGATGGTGCTAGAAATGAAGCCACACGAGCTACCGCAACGTCTAACTTTTGGTGAATAAGCGCTGGGAAAGTTGCATGAAGATCCACTTTTTTAATCGGAAAATTGTGTTCAGTGACAAAGTTAATTTCTGTTTGAATGTATGCGTGAACATGCGAAATAGCCGTATTTGGTGTGAAGAGGTTCCAGAAGCATTGCAAGAACTGCCAATGCATCCCGAAAATTGCATTGTTTGGTGTGGATTATGGGCCGGTGGCATCATTGCACCGTACTTTTTCAAAAACGACGAATTGCGAGCGCTGCAGCGCGATGATTACAAATTTTTTTCTTGACCAAATTTGAAGAGCTGCACTTGGCTGACATGTGGTTTCAACAAGATTGTGCCACATTCCCCACAGCACGCGAAACAATGGCTCAATTGAGAGGCGAGTTCGGTGAACAGTTTCCTTCACGTTTGTGGCCTGGAACGTGCCTTTATACTATTTTTTGGTGGGGCTTCGTTAAGGCTCTTGTCTAGAGAGACAGAAGCCCGCAACGTTTGACGCACTATAAGCCAATATTGAAGAATTTATTTGTAAGATAGCGGCCGATATGTTATGGAGAGAGTATGCCCAAAATTGGACCCAGCGTATGAACCATTTGCGGCGTAGAGGCGTAGTCAACATTTACATGAAATCATCTTTAGACATTGTATTATATAGATCGTTCTATCGACTCAAATAAAGATTTCATGTATCTCTCTAAATTTTATGTATTTTGTCTTTTAATTAAATAAAATCCGAAAGCTCTTAAAAAATCACTCCTTACTTCAAGCACTTTTTCCTGCTTTTACTACCTCCACATCTGTCATTTGCGCAAGCAACGTCATAACTCAACAAACTCATTCTTGAGAAAATGAGTTTGTAGTTTTTAGTTTCCTCGCCACCTTTCAATGGAAAAAATATCCTTCTTTCATAAAAGCGAGTAAGCGAGATTGATATATTTGAATTAGAGCGGTGCCCATCGCTCACGAGTTTAGCGTGATGACGCATTAACGTGATTATTTTTTTGTTTCAATCACGTGAGCGTGCATGAGTAGATTTTTGGCGTGATTGTTTCGTGTTTTTTTTTTGCTTGATTGTAATTTTTTATATCAGTTTGTTAATATTTTATAATTATTTAATAGTTCTTTTTTCGTAAGTACTTCGGAAGCGTGAGGATTCGTGATCGTGACTAACGGTTTTTCCACTCACGTGAGCATGCATAAAGGTGAGCCAAAATATAAGATCATACATAAGTAAAATGTTTTTATCGTGAGCGTGAATGAAAAGTCACTCACGATACTATCTCTAATTTGTAGGAATATAATTTAAAGAATATAAAGAATAATTTAGCATGATTAACTCGAAAATCACGTATTGTGAGTTAAGACGTTGGTGTGAGCAAATGAGTAACAGGTACATTATTCACCTGTAACTTTCAACGTCATGCACTCAACGAATGCAACATAAAACACAAGTACAAAAATATGAATAGATGATGATGGCGATGTCTGTTAGCGAATGAATGTATGGATGATCCATGCATACGTTCATGTTTCCTTGTCAAATGCATAGGATTGTCATAATACAGTTTGTTTTTTTGCTTTATTTATTTATGGTCGGGGTTACGGTGACAATAAACTTTAGATTTTTTAAATGTTATTCTTGTATGATGACGCTGTTGTTATTTTATCTGACTATCACTGTCAGACTGCTGCGAGAAAGAATCCTTTTTCGCCTTAAGGTTTTTTTAGACAAAATTGTCAAAAATAACAGAACAATCAATGGCTTTTTTGCTCAGCAGCAGTCATGAAAGAAATAACATTATTTCAAATGGTAAAATAACAAAAGGAGAATAACTATGCCAACATGTAAAAAAGTGAGACTTGAGTTTGAGAATTATGAAAGAAAAAAATATGAATTTATAAAACCCCAAAGTTATATTGAACAAATTTTGCAAGACAAGCTAAAAATTCTCTAATATGAAAAATTAATAAATATTTTCCAAAATTTTTTCAATTTAAACTTTTTTCTTATTAAGGAAACAGTGCAATTTCAATATCCAGGGACATGTATTTTGATATCGTGAGTCTTAATTCATCGAAGAAGTCGATTTTGAATGTTTTCGTAACTTAAGGCTTTTTTCGAAATCATATGACAAATTTATAATTACATATGTATGTACATGTATCGTATGTACTAAATCTTTCCCATCGAAAAGTTATTTTAATTATGGTTTCTCAATAGATAGAAATCTTTTTGTGCTAAAAACTTGTATGTAAAACAATTTTTTTATGCAATATTTCCCTTGACAAAATGTTTTTGCAAAAATATTTAAAACTAAAATGTAGTACAAAATTTTTTTTAAATAGCACTAAAAATTTATATAAAAAAATTAGTACTAACATTTTTCCCTTGAAAATTTTTAGAAAAATTTTTTCTTTAAAAATATGTCTAAATGTTTTTCTTTATGTTAAGAAATTTAGTACTCAAAATATTTCTTTTAAATGCTTAATACTAGAGACTTGACATATGTGAATACGTAAATAAAAATATATCTATAGTATGTGAGCGGATTATGGACGGCAACCGAACGTCCGTCGGGTTGTCGTTTGCTGAAAACGATATTACGAATGGCAACTGAAAGTTGTTAATTTCAGTTTTTGTCTAGTGTTTTTCTAGCAACCACAAATCTTCAAGCAACGCAACACAAGCTCAATTGCTATCAATAATCGAGCTATAAATTTTTATTAAAAAAATAGTACTAAAGTTTTTTCCTAACAAAATATTTAGTAGAAAAATTTTTATTTAAGTGCTGAAATTTTTACCATTAACACGATTTAGCACTAAATTTCTTTTCTTAAATTCAAATGATGTTCTTTGAACACAAATGAACAATTTATCGATTTTTAGTAAATTTTTAGTACTATTTTTTTAATATTTACGTAATGAAATGTTGATTAACGATTTTTATTAAATATTTTTCTTAGCGGAAGCTTTTATTTGGACAGTAAAAATTTTTATTTGAAAAAAATTAAGTACTGAAAATTTTCCCTTTAACACGACTTAGTACTAAATTTCTTTCCCTAAATTCAGACCAAAAATTGTTCTTTGAACACAATTGAATAATTATTGATCGAACGATTTCAATAAAAATAATACATTTTTTTACAGAAAATTTTTAGTATGTAATTATTTTTTTCTGTAAATTTTTAGTTCTATTTTTTTAATATTTATATTTATGGAATGAAATGCTGATTAAAGATTTTTATTAAAATTTTTCTTAGCGGAAACTTTTATTTGGAAGGTACAAATTTTTATTTGAAAAAAATTAAGTACTGAAATTTTTCCCTTTAACACGAATTAGTACTAAATTTCTGTCCTTAAATTCAGACCAAAAATTGTTCTTTGAACACAATTGAACAATTGATCGAAATATTTCAATAAAAATAATAAATTTTTTTTAGAAAATATTTAGTAAAATTTTGTTTTTAATTTTTAGTACTTTTTTTTCTAAAAATATTTATGGAATTAAGTGTTGATTAAAGATTTCTATTAAATATTTTTCTTAGGGCAGACTTTTGTACCAAAAACCAAAACGTTAGAAATTGAACTGCTACAAACAAAAGCTGGCTTTGAAATGTTTTAACATAAAAAAAAAATTAAAATTAAAACTTTTACTTTGTATATTGCTAATGGTACTAAATATTGATTTAGAAATATTTTTAGAAATACCTTAACAAAATTTGAATTAGAAGCTAACTTTCGCAATACTGTCATGTCAGCAAGATTATTTTATAAAAAATTTTGTATCGAAAAATCTACTAAAGAAAATCTTTTTTATTTTTTATAGAGAAAAACTGAAGTACGAGTACATATCGTATATAACATGCTTTAATATTTTACAGCAAACAATTTTTTTATTTTAATTACATGAACGTTTTGGTTTATATTTGAACAACGTTTTTTCCCTTGTAAATAATTTTATAATATTTTTTGCTGCATTTTGCACAACTACATATTTCTTTTTGTTAATTATTAAATTGATTGCATAAAACTTGTTTAAGAAACTATTTCTGTTTTTACACCTTAAACAGATTGCATGCAGTTAATTATCTTGTAATAATGTCTTCAATACTCTGCTGCGTGATTTTCCTTGTAAATGCAACAAAAATTATACATTTTTTTTATTTAATTACAAAATTATGTAATTTTCATTAAATATTTTCTGTATTGAATAGTTAAAACGAAAAAAAACAACAACGAAAATTAGTTGGAATGAGAATTTGAAATCGATTTGAATTTGTTTGGATTTAATTGCTTGGAATTCTTTGAATATTAGTAATAATTTGCATTTTTAATTGTATTAACGATGATTCAAATGTTTAGGGCCACATAAAAACATAAAGATGAAATTTCTCTTTTAAACTTGAAATTTCATTAACAACAACTTGTCAAAAGAAATGTAAATTTCTTTAAAGAAAAGAAGTTTAAATCAACAACTTGTTAAAGTAAAAGTAGTAGAGACCCAGTGGAAAATTTAATTGATAAGAAATTACTTAATTTAGTGATTAATTTTTTTTAAATACTTAAATATGACATAAATTATTTTTACAGACATTTAACACTTTTCATTAAACAAACTTACTGCCAAAATTTTTTTAAAGTAATTACATACTACTCAAATATATTTTAAAGATTAAAAAGAAATTTACTCATTCTGATATATTAGTCGACCTTCTTTTTTTAATTAATCCCTGAAGAAGCCAAACAAAGAATTGGCGAAATATCGATGTTTTATTACTTATTTAAAAATTTTTTTAGTTTTTTTTAATTGACCCAGAGCTTAAATAAATTAGATTAATTAAAAAACTTTAGTTAAGGTTTAATTCTTGTTTATGGAAAAATATTTACGATTTAAAATGTTCTGAAAAAAGTGCTGTGTGGAATATTAAGCAGTAAAGTTCTTCTAAACAGACGTTTTTGCACAGAATTTTTTTTTTACTCTACAGAAGATTTTCATGAAAAATGCATTCAATTTCAGAAGAAACATTTAGTCTACAGAAGATTTTCAGGAAAAATGTTCAGTATTCAATTTCAGAATAAACTATTAGTACTAAAATTGATCTATAGGAAATTTTTTGGTGACAAAAATACTAAAATTTGTGAAGAAAAACTTGTAATAAATGTTTAGTACAGAAATTTGCCTACAAAAACTTTAAGCATATAAATAAAAAAATTTCAAAATAAACGGTTGGTATTAAAATTTATGATGAAAGTTTGGTACTAAAATCAGTCTATGGAAAATTCTAGTTGCAAAATATATTTCCCTGAAAAGTTTTCTAAACTAATTGTTTAGCAGTCGTACTATAATTTAAGATATAAAGGTTTGATACTAAAATTGGTCTATAGAAAATTTTAAATGGAAACAATTTCTTTATAATAAATTTTTAGCCGACGAAGTGTAGTACTAAGCATTGTTTGTAAACGAAATTTTAATACTAAAAATTAAATAGTTATAAAATTTAGGACAAACAGTAAGCACTAGAATTTTCCTAATAATAGTTTTAGTAGAAAAAAAGTGAAGCAGAATTAAGAAACAATAGTATTAAAATATAAGTTCAACAAAGTTTATTAATAAAATTTACTTATAATAAACTTTGGTAAAAACAATTTTAGTGCTAAAAATATAGTAGGTAAATTTAAATTTAGGATAAATGTTTAATACTAAAATTTATCTAGGTATTAGTAAAAATTTTTCCACAGAATATTATTACAAAAACTTTAAGTGAGTACTGAAACTTTTTTTAAATATTGAAATTCAGAATAAACTTTTAGTACAAGAATTCATATATAAAAAATTATGTTAAAACTGCTAAATAAATTTTTTTGCATAAAAAGTGCAATACTAAATTTTGTCTATAAAGGAATGTTTAGCATAAAAAAATTAAGTATTAAAATTAAGGATAAAAGTTAAGTACTAAAATTTTGTAGTTTTCGTAGAAAAAAATTAAGTACCTTTTTTAATATTAAAATTCAAGATAAATGCTTGGTACTAAAATTGGTCTATAAAAGATTTTTCGTAAGGAAGTTTATTACTACTATTTTACTTTAGAAAATGCATTAGTAGAAATAATTTTAGTACCAAAAATTAAAAAATATATATATTTATATATAAATTTGGAATTAGTATTTAAATTTAAGACAAAAGTTTAGTATTAAAACTAGACTATAGAACATTTTTAATACAAAAAAGTTCGGCACTAAAAAAATCTAAAAAAACTTTGTAGAAAAATGTTTTGTATTAATATGTGCTAAAATTAATAAATAACTAATTTTTAGGAGGAAAACGTTTAATATTAAAATATGCCTATAAAATATATTAATAAAACTTTTTTTTAAAGAAAAATGTTTAGGATTAAAAAACTAGAATAAACTTTTAGTACTAACATTTTTTAATTATAAATTTTAGTCGAAAATTTTAATGTAAAATGTATTATAGTAAGTACAAAAAAAGTTACGTTAATGGTTTGTACTAAAATTTGTTTAAAGAATGTTTTTATTAGATAAAAGTTTGGAACTAAACATTTTTTACGCAAAAATTTATAAACAATTGTGTGATACCATGATGTACATTTTCTTTAAACAAAAATTTAAGTGCCTTAATTTTCTATAGAAAATGTTGTTTGTTCTAACATTTTTATTAAGAAAATGTTGGGCACTCGTTAATATTTTTAAAGAAAAATAAAATAATTATCTCAAAGCAATAAATCTGGAGGTCCACTAGACTATTAGTCTGGGAGTCACAGGTTCGATTCCTGCCTAGAACATGGGTGTTTTTGCAGACAAGCCAAAATGGCTTCGCGGTTTGTTTTTGTTCTCCAAAAAAAATGCAATATGAATGAAAATGAACAGTATGTTTTTCAAAGAAACAATATTTAATTTTTAATAAAAAAAAACTTGTTGAATCTTTGTTATAAAATATGTTTTAGAACAAAATATTTTTAACTGGAAAAGGTAAAATAAAAAAAAATTGCAAAAAGTTTTGTTTGTTGAAATTCTTTGAAATAAAATATCGAGAAATGTTTTTAAAAACTGAAAAATGATGCCAGGAAATAGAAATTTTTATACATATTTTTGCGAATTTCCTACCGGGCTTATTGTGTTAATTTCAGGGCTCTTAAGAAATACCAACATCATTTAAGCCAAGAAAGGCAAGTTCAAGTTTATTTGGTTAACAAAAATTTTAAAAAAATAATAAAAAATATATGCAACAAAATATAGCAGACAAACATATTTAAAAGGCAAAATGAGCAGAGAAAGAAAGGCATTAAAAGAAAATTCAAAAATATATTGACCCTTGAAAATACATACATTCATGTTTTGAAACAAAAATATTTACAAGTTTGAAGGTTTTTTCTCTTCTGTCCAAAACCAGTTTTATGTTAAATTAAAAATAAATTTCAAGTTTTACATAAATTTTTTTCTTCTGTTTTCTTTGTTTTCGTTAATCGATCCAACTTTATGCGTAACGCAGCATGATGTGGCGAAAACAACGTCAAGCCTTCAAAAAAAAAAGTTTTACCTTAAAACTCTAAAAAAGCAGTCAAAAGAAAGTTGATGTTTTAGTACTGGCAATCTTTTCATTTGAATGAGAAATCGTAATAAAATAAATTTTATTGTACAATAACAAACATTAACAACTTAATTTTATTAAAAAGGGCGGTACAATTAAAAGTTCAATGACTTATTTGTTGAGCTTTTTTTTTTGGTTGACTTATTTTTTTTAGTTGTTTAGTTTTTTAGTTTTTAAAATGTTAAACCAAATAATGTTAAGTAACTTGTAACCACAAAGACAATTAACAGAAAGCAAAAAAAAAATACATTAATATGCAACAAAGTTTGAATAAAATTGGTCAATATGTTAAGTGTGGTTTTGCTAAGCTTGTGAATTGTCTCTAAATGAGAAAAACGACACTGAGAGAAATTACACACTAACAGAAATTTTTTATTTGAAAGTTATTAAAAAGGGCTCGAGTTTATTCACTTCAATTCATTTTAATTATTGTAATTAAGCTAATAAATGTTTTAATCGGAAACATTAAAGCTCTAATTTTGCTTACAAAACATTTTAGCTTTACACGATTTTAGTACAAAACATAATTTTTATACGTTTTTTTGTTGGATATTATTCTCTACTACTGCAACATTTTTCTAAACAAAATATTTCAATGTCAAAGATATTTCTACGAAAATTTCCATTTCCATTGGTATAATGTATAATGGCCGTAAAAGGGATCTAAAAAAACGTATTTGCCTATTAATAATATAGATTAGGATCACACCGCGAAGCCTGTTTGGCTTGTCTGCACTTGCGACCGCCAGAATAAGAGTGTGGCACACTGAGGCTCAATAACACTAGTTTGCAGCCAAAAAATACCAAGAACGCCACATGCCTAGATAAGTTAATTGGGACCTCCTGAACACGAAAAACGCTGTAATTTTTTTCTAAGTACCGTTTTTTGGATAACGGTACTCTTGTGTTTTTCGGTCTATGGTCCCACTCAAACCCTTGTGGAGCCCAACCAAAAATCGATCGAGATAAATGGCGTATCGTTGGAGAGGTAATTGAATGCCTTTTCCGTCGATATTCTGCAAATTTCTATCTGACAAGAAATGGCTGAGTTATGGCACCTCAAAGTTCAAAATTTTCCTATTTTAAATAAATCAGCAACGGTTTTTTGTGGCCATTTTGGAGGAGCTCAATTTTCTCAGGAACTGGCTACACGATTTTTAGCACGATTGGCTGATTTTGTTCCTTAAGGTGTCTACTTTCATAATTAGTGGGAATCATTCCTTGAGAAAATCTGTGGTGGCCACAATAAGCCAGCAAAGCAACTATTGTGTCTGACCACATATTTTCCTCCACATGAATTTCCATAATCGACGCTATTTCGTCGACGCTATCTTAGCGCACGTGAAACACCAACAACACCATTTAAGTATAACTTAAATGGACTTTAAATGCAGAAGAATGGTCATTTTTGTTTCATTTAAATGTCACTTAATTTTGTACTGCAAAAATGAAATTGGTACGTAAATGGCATTTAAAGATAAATGACACTTAAATGAGTAGTCAATTATTGGGCCTAAGCATTAGTTTTTCAAAGTTTTATATGAGTGATTTGTTCATTTTTTTTTAATTTGAGTTATTCCTTATACAACTTGTGGATTACAGATTTAAGTTATTTCCACCAAAATTTTCTTTCAGTGCAGTTCTTTATATATCTGCTTAAGCGTTCAAGTGCAATTGCTGTGATTATGTAGGTGGTGGCTATAAAAAAAATTAGTGCTTGTGTGTTCAGGTTTTTTTTATTCAAACTTTGTAAACGAAATAAAACCAAACCCAATTTTATGTCAAAATTTAATAAATGTTTCGGAGACGTGCTTAAAAGTTAATTTTTACATTTCCTCTACAACTGCTGACTCCCAGTGCAACTATATCCTTTTCACGGCAGATCTTTAAACAGGTTTTCCCATTTTTTTTCTTCTTAACGAGAAAAATTTAAATTTTGTATTTTTTTATTCGTTTCTTTTTTGAAGATTTAAATGTCAAAATTGATCATCACTGTTAAGTTGAGTTGTTTTTGTTTTGTTTTCTGTTTTTTTGTTGTTGTTTTGAACAATTTCACTTGAATTTGTATTTTTTTAGGTTGTATTTTTTATTTTAAATTATATTTATTTTGTATTTTTTTCTGTAGTTTATTGTTATGCTCGTCTCTGGTGTTGGGCTGGTAATTAAGTAAAAGTGAAATTATTTTTGTATGTTTAATAATTGTTATTGCATACACATGCAGCTCGTACTTACATTTAAAAAAATATTTGCTTATTTACTAAACACAATAAAAATGTGTTTTTTTATTTGTTTTTTTTTTTTTTCATTAAATTTAACATTCATATTGGTTTTGAGCAGCAGTATTGTGTCCAAATTGAGGTTTTAACACATTTGTGGCACTCGGTATGTTTTTTTAAATGCTTACGATTATGTGAACAGTGACCATAACCTTTAAATCACAAAAAAAAAATATATACAAAAAAAATAATAAAAAATTCAAGTGAAATGACACTGAAAATATGTAGATGGAGCTTTGTGGCCATTAATAAGGTATCACCACTGTAGAGTTGCTGCAAACAAATTTCAGAAAATTTATTAACGTTTTCTGCAACCATGACAAGGGAAAGTTAATCGACAGCAGAGTTTCTCCGTGGAATGTTCTGAGGGAAATCAAAATAAAAAAAAACCTGCAACAAATTTGAAAAAATAATAATATGATCAGGCAATTGATGTATGGAAATCGATGGATTACAAATCACTCGGTTTTGCAAAGTGAATCATTGGAATGGGCATTGAGGATGCTGTTGGCTGAAGTGGTTAGCGTGCTGAATACAAAGCAAATAATGACTAAGCACGTGGGTTCGAGCCCAGTTTCAGGAAAGTCATAACATGCAGCATTTTTCAGATGTGCATTAGTGTGCCATTGTATTTGTTGTTGTTGGACTGTTTCAGTGATGAAGGCATAGCACTGGTCACTGAACAGTACTGGCAGCAATTGATACTGGTGTATTCTAGCGGACATCACAGCGCCCTCCTTCATCGGTATTGTAGCAAAATCGCCGGCGAATAAAATAATTAATAAAATGGCTGCACAGTTTAAAATACATTTAAAGCGCCTACTTGACATCGGAGGCGCTGCAACACGGATCTAAAAAACTATCAAACGCACAATATCAGGGTTGTAAAAATTTAGCTTTCTCACTTTCACAATCTGTCTTCTCTCACTATCCCTTTCACAAAGAAGGTAACCACAGCACTCTTACTGGTTGGTAGGCATATTAATTGCCTTAGTGTTGCTTCTTGAAAAAAAATTCTAATAAAATATTCTAAAGATTGAAAACAATAACCAAGAATCAGTTAATTTGCTTTTAGTAGAATCTGATATTTGAAATCGAGCGATTCGAAATCTAGTGATTTTCATCACATACCGAAATATATTTTGAATCCATTTGGACCCAAACAAAAACCATCGGGATAAAATTCAAAATTTCTTTATTTTATTATTAAATTCAAATAAACAAAAAAATAAGAAGAAAAAATAATTGCTTTAGAGGAGTTAATGAATGGCCTGTTTGAACATAACAAGTATGTTCTCAAATAGTACGCAAACGAATGAGTTTTTATAGTACACCCAATCCTGTTTTTACACGATCTTTTTTTACACGATTTTTAAATAACACGGTTAACAAAAACAATCTTTTCCTGTGTAGTCTTTTTTTACACGGGTAAAAATATTTTTGGAGAATTTTCAATTTAGGTAGGTCATACATATGCAAACAAGAGCTGTCATATACTTTTGATAACTTTCATAACTTGATTAAATATACTTTAAAAAACTTATTATGTGGTAACATAATTCTTTATGTTATTAATAACAAATTTTTCGATTTTGATTTTCTAATTAATTAACGAGCTTGAAACCACTTTTATATAAAAAAAAACTTCTAAATTTATTATCGATATTTCGTTACTCCTTTGATAGTTTACTAAGGATGACAAATCGTTTAACAATCAGAATAACACAAAGAGATCTCCAAAGTAGGATAGATACGTTCTAAAAAAATAATTTTTCCTCACAACCTTTGTAACCAGCAATATAATATTGACTTGTTGCACAGTGTGTACCCCCACACTCGTATACTTACATATTATGTATAATCAAGAGCGATAAGAAAAATGTGTATGAATGAGTTAGAGACGGGCACTATTTGTTTTCTTCTTCTATTAGTTAAACATTATAAAAGAATTAGAGCAAATACAAATCCATTTGTTACAAAAAGTCAAGTATAAATTGCAGTTAAAGCTAAAAGACCTCCAATGATAAGAACCTTAAAATAAAATATCAACAACTGCGGACAATAATAACAACAACAACAATAACAATATCGTCAACAACAATAAGAACAACGATAAGAACAACAACAAATTGTTTAAGGCCCCCCATTAAATCAAAACTCTAAACATTCAAAAAGGCTTGTAAATCATGCACACGCATACATACAGTGTCTCACAATGTAATTCGTCCCCTGGGTGGTGTCAATAACGTGGAAATGTAAAAAGTTGAGGAAAGTAAACACAAAAAAAAAAAACGCTATATAATTTCATCATCATTGATGGCGGCGCTGCGATCCGTATTGAATTTCGGCCTCCCGTAAAAGTTTATTCCATTTATTGCTATCTTTGACAAAGGTTCTCCAATTTCTGCAATTAAGTTCTAAGACACTTTCTTCCATATTGTTCAATCACCGTTGTTTGGTGGGTCTTCCGATTTTATTTGGATTGTTGTTTTGGAATATTATCTGAGTTCTTTCTTATAATGTGGTCCTCTGCCCATTTAGAAAATACAGTAGTTTTGATTTAGCCTCCTTTTGTTTAAGGGCACTCTTGACTTAACTGTACAAAATTAATCATTTCTATAACTATTCTTTAAAATCCCATACAAATTCCTTTTTTTAAATGACTCTTTTTTGTACCTGCACATTTACGATAAATGCCAAAATTTTTTGACATTAAAAAAATATGGTGACCACTTTTTCTCATAAACATCCAACTTAAAACTGACACACATTTAATGTAACAGCATTTTTTACTTATAAATGCACAAAAAAAACGTGCACGAAATTTAAAAATTCCCTTTAATTTTTGAACAGACCTCGTATATGTATGTGATAAATGATAGATATCTTCGATATTTCTCTAAATTTATATCCAATGATTATTAATTTACAGCGCGTGGAGCTCAGGGTACATCAGCATCTGCTGCTCACAAACTATTTTCGCTGTTATTCAAAATTTAATTTTAGAAAAATTATTTTATGATTTAAAGAATTAATTGTTCGGTTCTGCTTAACTCATAAATTTAAAAGGTCTACAACACACTAGACATTAAAAAATGATTTTCTTGTGATATTTTTCGTACTAAATTGGTTACTAGTACAAAGTGATTTTTATTAGGCTGCAGTTCGTAATATATTTGTTGTCGGAAAGATTTAAACACGAGACAATATTCTAAGGGGAAAATTAACTTTAATTTTATTAACTAATTTTAAACTACACATTGTTTAAATCCATGTATTCGCCACTTTTCTGCCCTGTAGCATTTCTGTAGGGTATCTTTGTAAATCTAATAGTCTCGACTTTTTTATTTATTTTATTTTCTTTTAAAACTCGCAGATAAATACGCGTAACATACAAAAATAAATGAAAAATTTTGTTTTCATGCATATTCTTCTCACAATATGAAACTCTACATTTAAGTTAAAAACACTAAAAATAAAATAAAACAAAATAAACTAAACTAAACAGTCTGACTGACAGTCATCACGCACGCAGCGAGTAAGTGAGTGCATATTGCATTTGCAGCAGCGGACATCAGTCATTTGTTATTGTTGCTGTTTATTTGTTTTGTTTATATTGTAAATAGACGCATGTGGTGGATAGAGTTCTGCCCGAAATATGGGTTAAAAGTTTAAATATGCACCCGTCCTCTCCACCCACCGAAATTTACAATAAACATGTGATTGGTCGTCGGTCGACAGCAGCTTTTTTTATTATTTTTATTTAGTTATTTCGCTGCCAACAGACAGAACGATGCTGCTTAGTTGTTAGCAGCTGCTGCTGTTCGTTGTTGATTGTGATGCTGATGGTGATGCTACCGCTGCTGCTGTTCATATTCTTGTTGTTAATGTCAAATTAAAGATTTTTTTCTTTTCTCTTATTTTAGGAATTTATTTTAAAGTCAATGTACATAAGTATTATGATTATGAAATGAAATCGTTTGTAATAAATTGATATTGATATTGTTTATTGAGACACTGAAGATGATGCTTAATATATATAATGTTAGTTGATTTAGAAATGGGGTTTTTGTAAGAGAATGGCCAATTAAAATTAAAAAAAAAATGTATTGTTAAAATTAGAAAGAAGGCATCACAGCTTTTGTGCAGAAAGTCAGAGTATCTAATCAGGAATCGAACCCGCTACCAGCAACTTGTAGCCTAGAAAACTATCCAGCGATTCACTGAGACAGATTGAAAGGGGACACGTACCTGATTATAGGCTGTGGAAGATAGATTTAATAGATTTGACAGCGACAGCTCTGAATCGGCTTAACAGTAAAAAATTAGTCCACAGTCGGATGTCATGCAACTCGTTAGGTAATGTCACTGGTGGTGTTGACTAAGGCCTGACGGTCAAGGGTAACAAAAAGACAGTCTAACTCGCAAAACAGAGGTGTGCTAAGCCAAAGTTTCGGGGAGAAAAGAAGTGTAGTTGCAAAAAAAAAGAAATATATCTGTTCATCCTTATCTTGCCTTTTTTAACGTCAAATATTTCTGTAGGAAAAATGTAGAAAAAAAATATGGAGAACAATTCTCGTGTACTTTTACTTTATTTATTTTTATTTTATTTCTTTAATTCGCCTCTTGGTCAATAAAATTTAGTATTACAACTAAAACAGCAAATATATGTAAAAAAATTAAAAAAGTGTTTTTATATTTAGAAATTTAATCAAAAAGTCCGAATATCTCATCACCAGTAGTCCACACAACACCATCAAATAAGAGGAAAACTAACACAGGTTATAACACAGTGCTACACGAAGAAAAAAATAACCACATACGGACACCACTACGTGATGAAAGACCAAAAAAAAAGAAGACCCGTGTCTCCCAGTTTTTCCCAAAGTCATGCACTTTTTTTATGGACCCCCAAAGATTTGGGGCCTCGGTGTTATTTTTGCAAAATACTGATCATTTTCTCAGGGTCATATCTTGCAAATCGTTCGGAATTTCGATTTACTCTCTGAGCCAAAGTGGTATTTATTATCATACAGCACAAAAATTGTGAACATGTAAAATTAAAAAATCTTCATCTTCAAGATGAAAATCGCCAAAAAATTAAAAAAAAAATTGATTTTATTAAACTTTTTCCACTGTTCAGGTCCGTAGGTAGCAAACCGTTAAAAATTCCAGAAAACAATCAACTACAAAAATGTACCTAAGATCTCAATAAACAACTTTTTAGAACATATGAACATCCTAGGAATGATTCTTAATACCGTTTAGGTAGCGCTCAGGTAGCCGCAAAAGTGAAAAATTTTCCGAAAATTTTTTAACAATTCCCAATTTTATGTGGAGCGGTGGCAGAAAGATGTCTTGAGTATTGTCAATTAAAGGTGCACTATTCAGTCTATGTTGTTTCAGCATGGCCCTCATGGCCAGGAACTCAGCATAACGTCAGTTTATTTGGAGCGCCAACTTCATTTAGAGATGTAACACACTCCATGACAACGCTCGAACTGATCTTAAAACAGATTATGACCTTGAGCGCTGCCTGGCTATCTGCCATCAAGTAGATATGGATATCCTTACATTTTACTCCTCAAGCATTCTCTAGCACAAATGAAGATGGCATAGACTTCCGCCTGTAAGATCGTAGGGTTTCTTCCCCTTGGGAATGACCCTCTGGAAGTTGGGGCCATATATGTCTGCTCCCATATCTCCATTTTCCAGATCAGGGGGTAACTCGCGGCATTCGATATCGAGTAAAATCCCATACAAAATTTTTGGAATTTTTATGAACAATATGTCATTTTTGGTTTGAGTCCCCACGTTTTGCCAAATAGCTGTTGGTAGGCATGAAGTGCCCTGATGGCTTTAATGGTAATATAGGGAATCTGTTGATTCCAAGTGAATGACTTATGAAGAATGACCCTAAAGGTATTTAACTTCTTTGGAAAACCTGATAATTGTGCCATTCAAGGTAGGTTTTGCGAGTCGAAGTTTTTCTCGTCTGTTAAAAGGTACAATGATTGTCTTTTCTGGATTAAAGGACAAGTGTCTATCCTTGCACCATTTTTTGGTTAAATTTAGCACTTGTTACATCCTTTCCGATATGGTTCCATTATCTCATCCTAGCAAAGATATGATAAGATCGTCGGCGTAAACAATGTACATACTTTGACGTAAAAAAAAACCTTCAACCTGGAGGCACAATTGAAACTTTGAGAAAATGATATTTGCAAAATTTGCGTGCAATTAGCTGAGGCAGTAGCTCACCATTGTACCTTAAAATAGTCTATAGTTAGCAAAAGATGGACAGCAATCACTAAAGTCTAGAGTAAGTAACAGAGCGCTCTGTTAGATCCACGTATTCGGAGACTGGGCCAGCGATTTCTGGAAATAAAAAAGATCGCCAGAGGACTCGGCGAAGTAGAGCATCGGATTTCTATGAATGTTTATAAAACCCTGCTTTCAGATGCTAACTTTTTTTCTAAACAAGTCGCTTTAAATTCACAAAAATTTACTTTTCTACTTAAAATTTTTTTCCAACAATTGTGCAGCGTTTAAAGTGGTTACATAAATTACACTTCCTATTTACTTTAGCTATAAAGAGCTCTCATTATATACAAAATAGAATCTGTTTTAATTTCAGTAATTTTGTAAAAAAGAAAACAAGTGCAACCAGCCAGTCAGTCAGTCAGCCAAACAAACAAACAAACAAAACAAACAAGGGGGGACCACAACAAAATCACTTTCCTAGAAAAATGCATCATTTTATAAAATATGTAAGCAGAAACACCAAACACAGCCAACAACAATAACAACAAAAAGCAATTTGTATAGAAGCAGAAAAAAATAAAATAAATAAAAATAAATTTTATAAAATAAAAATTAGGTCGGAAGAGCAGTGTGCTATGGAGCCGTTCGATGTGCGCCTGCTATTTCATGCATAATGCCCTCTACAGAATAGAAACTGATTCTATTTTTGTTGGCAACAGAACAACAGAATCTACAAACAAATTCTAATATGATGATGATAATGATGTTGTACGGAATCAAAAGAAATAATAAAAATAAAAAATGGACAAACAGACAGACGGACAGATAGAGAGACAGACAGACAGGCATACAGATAATAAGACAGACTGTTAAACAAATAGCTAAAGCAAATGTTGCACTCACTACATAATACATAATCATTCGAACGAAGTGGAAAGTTTGCAACAACAAAAAAATGTTGCAATATGATATGAACACTTTTAATTTCAGCATGGCATGCACAAGCAAGAGCCAAACAAAAACACTACACAGCCATATATATACACATACATACATATATATATACATACATATATATGTATATAGAGACAGTTAGACAGGACGGACAAATAACAGGATTTTCACCCAGAGAAAAAGAAAGGTGTTTTGCATTGAAAGAATAGAACACAAATGTTCGCATACAAAATATTGCAACTTGTCCAAAAGGAATATTGTAAAAAAAGATATATGCGACTTTTTCTAGATAATGAATATTCCAACAAAGTGTTAAGACAAAATATAGAAGATCAAAGGAAATGACAAGAAAAGGAAGGTGTGACGCGGATACAAGGATTTTCGTGCAATAAGGGAGAAAGAAGAGCCCAGAAAAACGGAACTAAGTTGGCTGACGTAATGCAAAAAATTAAAGGGAAATATTCAGTATTAATATGTATGTAAATGTACAACAGGAGAAGCCTAAAGAATTTCTGATGAGCTTAAGAAGTGCCAGAAAGGGAACGTATTAAAGATTTCATTGACATTTTTTTAAAGAGCAGTGAAGTTAAGGTGGATTCACCCATTTGCTTCGGAAAAAAATTTTATCCGTAAAAATTTTGTTGACTGAGAGAAATCTGCAACACGAAAAAAATAATGTTCTGAAATATCAAGGCTACGATATGAATTACATATATAAAACAAGTGGTAAAGTTGGCTTTACTGACCAAGACAGTTTAACTGACCAGAACACTCAAGCAGCCACCGCCATCAAGGCAAATTTGCCTAAGAACAGCGTTGGCGATTATGTCCCAAGCAAGTCACTAATACTCGCTGTTGGAGAATGTAATTCCGTTTTGAAATGCTAAAGCCTGTCGCTACCGAGGCCTATAACCAGTTTTTGGTTTTCTTCTTCCCCCAAAATTGGCCATAAGCCTGAGTCATCACATGTACTCCGGAAGCAGGTCTCAGCAGTTATAAGTTTAGGGCCAATAACAAGCAGTTTACGATAAGTTAACAAGCAGGCTGCAGAAATTAACGCAACACGACAATAAAGTGCAACAAGAATCCTTTTCTCAAAAAGCAAATCACCCAAATGTAAAGGCTCATTAAATTTTTCAAGAACGTGCCACCTGGAAGTGAAATAAAGCTACAACGTTAATTTCACCTGATGTCTTTCTTTCACGAAATAGACACTGAAATTGTGAATCGTATCAGTTGAAACTGAAACATCAAACTCCATACAAAAAATCATCAAGCAAATGAAAAACAGCAGGCAAGCACACCCTTCAAAGTATTGTTATTGAACAGCGTAGTATTTTTCAGTATAATTCGACAAAAAAAAACACAGTTGCATAATTAAGTACTACGAAATTTTGGGCAGATTTCGTCAAAATGTAGTCGGGAAGTAGATTTTGTTTTATATGGGAAATCTAGTAGAAGTCAACCATGTTTTACATTGAAATTTCGTAAGTACTACATTTTGTTCTGGTGTAAATGTCATATAAATAACTTTTTAATAATTTCAATTGGTGGTGCAGAGTCCCGAATAGTATTTATCAAGTCTTTCTTTGTTTTCGGTGATGTGTTTTTTTTACTTGAAAAATAATAATTAATCTGCCCACGAAATTCACTTTTTTCTTTTTTGTTAAAACTAACGAGGTTGTGTGTCTACTTTCAATTTCTGTCCAAAGCAAATTAATAGACGCAGCTTTCTCAAAATTCGCCAGCAGTCTAGTAGTAGATAAATTTTAACAAGACCAGTGTTAGATTTAAGGTTATTGCTTTGGAAATATAAAAAGACGCAGAACTCTTAAGCCGCCCTCGTCGTAATCTAAACAAATTTAATTCCTTCTGATTATTTTAAAATGAGCGGAAACTGTCATTCACTTAATCTGAAGACGCGACTGCAGTTGATAACTCTTTAGTACAGGATAACTTAAAATGCAAAATTAAGCTTTCTTTTCATTAAGCTCTTATTTCTTTTTGAAAATGAATTAATTTGTAATAAAAAAAAATAAAAAATTTCCAAAGAACTTTAAACCATCCCCTTAAAAATCTCTTTAGCTTTCTCCTAAAAAAGGTCAATAAACGACAGAGTATATGGTGCAACTGAAAGTTGGCAAACCGACAGAAAGCCACTTAAAATAATGGCGAATAAAATGAAAATTCTCATGTATAAAAGAATCACAGAAAATAGGACGAAAAGTAAAAAAAAAAGAAAAGTTGTGGGATAATAAAACAACATTTTTCCTGTTTACAAAAGTTAAGGATGTTGTAGTTGAAAGCTTTTATTATGGCTTATGAAAAGCTGACACGACGAAAATAAATCTTAGCACAATGTTGTTTGTATGGAGAATGAAAGGATTTTCCAAAGTAAACAAACACGATTGTTATTTTATAAAGTAGTCTATAGATAGAAGGGATGGGTATCTGAGCAGAGTATCACTGGAGCCTAGTCCGCTATTGGATCCACTGCGGTCTTCAAAGATTGCTGGCTGCGTCAAATGTTATTTTGACCGGTGATCAGCAATGAGTAGTGAAAAATTGAATAGAGTTGAATCATGACTTATGATTTCTTGTACTCATACACACTCATACTTAGTACGACTTGGATCCAACTCGTTCAGTCGCTCGTTTTAGACAAAAGCCTTTGATCAAACCCATGCAATGTAAAAGACGCAGCCAGAAATCTCTGAAGACCGCAGTGAATCTAATAGAGATCCACACTCCAGTGATGCTCTGCTCCGATACCCATCCCTTCTATCTATAGACTACTTTATAGAATAACAATCGTGTTTGTTTACTTTGGAAAATCCTTTCATTTTCCAAACAAACAACATTGTGCTAAGATTTTTTTTTCGATTTAACACACGACGATCACTTGATTAACCCACCCCGCGTCATCAGGGGTACAAAACATATTTGGTTTGTTTAAAAAAAAATTATAATTGATCGTTTCACCTCCTGAATATTGACATAAATTTTTTTAATTTTCTTCTACACTTTCCTCAAAGCCCAAAATTATGTGCTGTAAATAGAGTTTTTGCCGTCTGACAGATAACAACGTCATGACACCGAACGCCATCACTGTGATACCAAGAGGCGCCATGAAAAAAAAATCGCCGGAAATTTAAAGTCATTTTTATCCTTTATATTGTATTTTTAATTTTGAGCAGTTTGGGGGTTTCAGAATTTCCCTATTAAAAAAATTAACGTAGATAATGACCTACGGGAAACCACCATAAGCTGCTGAGGGAGTTGCAGATAGCCCCTCCCCTCTCCCGACTTTTCTAGGATCCAAGGGTTTTGCGAGTGGCTGTCAGTTTTTTTGCAATATCAAAGCAACTATTTAACCGAATTATTCAAAGAAGATAAAGACGACAAGCCTATTCATCAGCGTTGTCAGAAGCTTCGAGAGGAAAATCATCATATGCCGAAAAAAATCATATTTTATGGAGAAAAAAAAAATCAACATATTTTTAATACAAAATTTTATTTAAAAGTACATGTACTACGAAAACTTTGTATGAAGAACTATTACTGTAATACATACAATGTTTCATATTTTTAATAATATCTTGGTCCGTTGAGAATATACATACGTTCAGCATTTGCTGAAGAAATGGGGAGACATAGTAAGTTTTGAACAAATTTTGACAGGACCGGAAAAGCTAGAATGTTGTCAGCACGACCGAAATTCTTCACAGCTAAAATTATGAGATTTGTAAAATATTCATTGAGTTTTATAAAACGGAGATCTCTAAATTCGTCATCTAAGTTTTGAATATCTTTTTCACTAATTAAATTTGGAAAATTGTGTATTAACTATAAAATAAGGTATTAACTTTTCTATTTATAATTTTCAAAGGGTCAAGACATGAGAGCTCTTTTACAAACATATCGTTAAAATCATCTCGTCTTTATATTCGTTTACATAACTCATTGTAAAATTCCACACGACT
The DNA here is from genome assembly GCA_956483585.1 of Gymnocheta viridis. NCBI lineage: Eukaryota > Metazoa > Arthropoda > Insecta > Diptera > Tachinidae > Gymnocheta > Gymnocheta viridis. Next base: position 4,884,016 of record OY101443.1, on the reverse strand, counting down.
TTAATAAATTCCTTTGCAACGAGCTTTGAAAATTGCAATGAAAATTGAGCACACTTGAAATAAGAAATCATAATTTCGATAAATTAGAAATCATAATTTGAGAAGAACGAACATCAAATCATATTTTGGTTAAAAAATCATCAAAAATATGATAAAATCATCATTCTGGCAAAGCTGTTTGTTATTCATGCTCTTCCTCAACAGGCTCAATTTGAAAGTGAATGCAAAGTGTTTGACAAAGCAGTCAACAGCCAAGAAAAAATACATAATGAAAATGATGTACAAACAACTAGACAGACCAACAAACAGTCAGACAATCGGACAGAAATATCATAAGAAAGAACAACAATTTCTAAAGTCATCATAGACCAATAATAAATATGTACTTGCTTACAACAAACAAACGAACAAGCCAACAGACAGACAACAACAAATGTAATTTAAACTTACACCGATACAAACTTACAACGATACAAATGTGAGATTTACACAACCGTTCGTATCACACAAAAATTACAAATAAATAAAAATAAAAAAAAGACGGAAAGTCCAAACTAACCTAGTTTTTCATTTCATGATGACACAATCAATGAACCGAGGAGCAACAAGGAAAACAAGAGGTAAAGAAAAATTAAAATAAAACCGAAAGAAAGAAAAAAGCAATAAAAAACAAAACTGCTTTAGCGGGCAAAAGTGCAGTTTTTATAGAAAAAAAAAACAAAAACTTATTAAGCAAGTATAGAGAATGACACACACACACTCTTTCTCTTTCCCTCTCTCACTCCTTCACACATTCGAAACACAAAAAGTATGCAACACGATTTATATGTTACGAGTCCAATAGCAAGCAGCATGTAAGAGAGTATGAAGTAGTTTTCGTCATCAGCATTAGTGCGTCGTGTTTGTGTCGTCGTTTTGCTATTAGACATTCGTTTTAAATGTAAAGTTCGGGTTCAAAGACCTTTAGGAGGTCGTTTGTTGTTGTTGGCTGGCAGCTTACAACAGGCATGCAGCATGCCGCCTGCTGGCATGCTTAGAGAGCACCAACACTAATGCAGTTGTGAGCCAACACAGAGAGATATTGCAGCAAGGCAGACGTAACTGTGTTGGAAATAGTGCAACTCTGATAAATAAAAACGAATGTTCAACGTTCAATAACGCGACAGTGTAAATCTAATGCTGTTCAATTACATATCTTACTAATACAAATTTGTGTTTTGCTTCTTCAAAAGCAGGGCAATCGCAAAAGTTTTAGGAAAATTTTTCAAAAAAGAAAAAATATTGCGAAAACGAAATTATAGTTGTAAAACTGTTAATACTTGCATAAACACATTTTAGAAAAATTTTCTTTACAGCAGGTTGTGGATAAGGGACGCCAAAAAAGTGCTTAACAATAAAAAACTGACACTGCTAGAACAATGCATGCAGTAATGCATGATTATTGCTGTTATTTTGTTTATTCTTATTTCTTTCATTCTCTTATTAATAATTCCAAAGTATTCTTTTGGGGATGTTTATTTGAACTAGAGTTCGCCTAGCGGTCGACTGCCAGCTTACGCGTATTATACATATTTTAGTTGCATTCATTTAAAGAGAAAAAACACCACCGAATTACTCATTACTCAGTATCGAAAAAAAATATTTTTTTTTGGAAAAAAAAATATTTTTTTTTGGAAAAAAAAATATTATTTTTGGAAAAAAAATATTATTTTTTCGAAAAAAAAAAATTTTATTTTTTCGAAAAAAAAGTATTTTAGGAATTACATATCGTTGGCTTAATATAGAAAGGACGTATCTCGATTTTTTTACTAAGCGCCGTTTTTAATCTTTTCTGACATTAATTACGATTGCAAATAAATAAGAAAAGCTTAGAATCGCAATTTAAAACAAAATCAAGATACGTCCTTTCTATATTAAGCCATCGATATACATAAATAGAGAACGAAACAGAGTGCCACAGCATTCGCTGTTGCATTTTCAGTTCTTAAAGAGTTAACTCCGGCCATAAAATGGGTTTAAAATTAGTTTGAAGGGATCGTTCCGGACCATTATGATATCCTCAAACATTTCGATACTGATTTTTGCTTTGTTTTGCTTCCTTTTTTTCCCCCAGATTTATATGTTGGCTTCTAAGAGACTTGTTAGATGCGCATTTATTACGTGCATGAAGAGGCTGCTCCCACCGAGAAAAAAGAGTCTCAAATTTCTGTGTAAATACATACTACAAATAGGACCATGTTCCGATACACCCTACTCACGAACAGTTAATTCCACGCATCCAAAAAAATATAGTAGGAATTTTTTTGAAAACATACCGCTTTATAATTTCCCAGGAAGGTAACAACAGCTCCCCTTTTTTGTTTGCATGAGCCGCTCTAATGCATTCAAATGCATATTGAAAATATGATTTTTTTTTTGCTTGACCTGCTTAAGATTCCCTTTACATATACGAGTATCAGCCAGTAGTTGAAGTTTGCATTTCTGCTGTTGTTGTTGTTGCAATTATGAGACAAACTGTACGAGGTTGTGAGTGAACTCAAATTTTTAACTTGTTTATTTTTTAACATATTTATATTAAATAATCGGGAAAAATTGATACGTAAATAAAAATGCAATGAGTATTATAAAAATATTAGATTAAAAGAGCCCGCAGTTTTATGAGCAATTCAAAAGAGAGACTAGTAATGAGAGCGAGCGAATACGTAGAAGTAAGAAAACAGTGTTGCCGAAAATGGGGAAGTATGCGGCAAGATGTAAATCTAATGATGCAAGAATAAAAAAGACAATTATTGTAGCGATTTTACTAGAAGAAGGAACCTTGCAACTCATGGACGGCGTCAAGGCGATTATTGAATAGTTATCTGACGAAATTATTTATAAACTTTGGGATACTTCTTGAGAAGTTGTTTGCTTGTAAGCGATATGTTTCCAATGCTACTAATACAGCAGTTGCTTCGTTAAACTCGAATTATGTAGTTTTTTCCAATTTAGATTTATTTTTATTTCAATAAAAATTGCGCCAAAATAATAAATACAAAACTTTTACCACAAGTGTACTCTGTGCTTCTATTATACATTTATGTGGCAGCTCAGGTCAACTTTGACTGCAAAATTAAAATAGTTGGCAGCACAGTTAAATTTTTGTACGAACAAAAATTTAAAAATTAAACCAATTCAACTTGAAAATGCTCCCAACAAATTTAGCTCACTTCTTTTCTCGCTTTCTCTCAAGAATAGAGACGTCAAACTACATATAAAAAATTCTGTTCGGACAAATATTGTGTTCGAAAAAATTTGTGAATCCAGCTTTAAAGCTAGAAAATGCCAACAGATAAGCTGTTAATATTCGTAATAAATTTTTGTCGATAGCGGTTAGAGAAGTGTCTCTTTTTTGTTACCGAAAAAATAATGCTTATTAAGCATCCTCGGGACAAATCGCAAAAACTACACAAAAGTCACTCAACAATAAAGAGCTAAGAATACTTATGGTATGTTTACAAGGACCTGGGGGCCTCAGAGTCAGCCGACCAATATGTTATTGAAAAGGTTGTTAACAAGAAATACAGAGTCTGTGAATCTTATGATGAGACTGCGGAACATACATATTTCATATTGGCGACTTTCCGTCTTTTCGACTTCTTGTAGAGCGAAGTTTCTTGGAGGGACTTTTAAAACTTCTGAGGAAATACATGGTCTCCAAACAACATCTCGCCATCCCAAAATTATCTTTACGTATGTAAGTATAAAAAAACAAGATAAGACCGCTTCTCCTAAAAACTCAAGAATTGACGAGTCAAATATGTGTGAACCGGATCTAAGATCCTGAACTTGAGCTCCGGCAGTAGTGCAAATTCAGGGGGGTTATTATGTATTTCGATTCGAAAGAAAGCACTTTCGAAAGAAAACACTTTCGAAAAACAATGTACAATAAGCTATACAAATTCGAATGATTTCCGTTTCGAATCGAAATACATAACAACCCCCCAAATCATCTAATAAATTTTGTTTGTATATAATATTGAAACTTTAGATTCAATTTGCCAAAGAAATTTTATTACCAGATTCGTGAAGATAACTTCGGGAAGACGATCTGTCTGTTTGGCATCTTAGCTGCCAAAACGGTTGACATAGAAATACACTTGCAACTAATAACAGCTCCCTTTTGTTTGGTCGTGGGCAAAAATGCCACAATTTCTATTATATTTTTTCCATGCTTATGGGAGAGAGTAATATTGTATGATACTGGCAACACGGTTGTAAAGCTTTTTCTTTTTATATGATTTATAATGCAGTTGTAAATAACAAACCTGCTTCGGTATTAGTGAATGTGTGCTAAATGAAATTAAGAGTGAAGTTTACTGTTAGAAATGCCAACAACTACATTAACACAATGCTAATCGTAGCATTAGCAATAACGACAACACCAACAACAACAACATTCTATGTACATGCACATGGCCAAGTTAAAGTTTATTTAGCTCTTCAGTCGTCGTGTGCAATTGCACGATAATAATTAAATGCATTTGTGCCTCCCTGCTTAAATATTTGTTTGATGTTGTTTTTGTTTGTTTTGCTGTTTTTGTTTTAGCAGCAAAATGATAAAGTTGGAGGAAAAAAGCTTTTCTTTTTTCTGTGCGATTTTAATCTGATGTTTTCCTCTTAAATCAAAGGGAAGCTTTTCATTGAAATAGAGGCGGACAACTACAAGGAAAACATTTCCAAATATTCATTTTTTCGTTTCTAAAATAACGAAAATTCAAACCAATTTGCAAAATGTTCAGTATTGCCTCGTTGCATCGGTCGTACTTTTATTTAAACTAGTGTATCTAGCGATCGACTCAATCGACCGCATTCTAGAAATTAATATTAAACATTTACATACTCGTAAATACATACGATAAAATACAAAACCAAAAAAAACATTCTTAAAAAACAACTTAAAACCGTGTCTTATTTCTATGCAAAGGCGAATTGGACAAACACACATGCACACTTTGTTTATTTTTCAAGTTAAAGCTGATACATGCATGTGTAATAAGTGTGTATGTGTTAGTAGTAACTTTAAACGCTTATAGTTTCCTAAATATCGAACCGATTCAAATAAAATTAAGATTGTGCACATCTCTGTGAAAACCCGTTTAAAAGTATACAAATCTTTCCAAATTCGGTTCATTATTACGGGCGTAAAAGGAATCTAAAAAAACGTGTTTGCTTATTAATAATATAGATATATTCATAGAAAATTTTAACATACATATACAGGGTGGCGCAATATTATGTGGTCATCTTACAGTAATTCACATGCGACTGACGATCAGGTCAGCAGGCATTAATTGATGCACTGTTTGCGCTTTGCACGGGAACATATGTACTAAGTCTTTCAATAAAATTCGCTTTAGGTTGCACAGGCCGTCAGTTGCAAGCAACCGGCCCATTTGGGTCCAGAAAAATAGGTCCCTTTGTTATAACTATTCGCTTTAATGTCATCTAGTTGATGCTTGTTCGTGCTCAGCTACAAAAATATCAGTCTGGTGGCTGCCATGTCCTGCAAATTCTTGTAGTTCCAGTCTTCTCGCATCGAGCAGCTAAACGGCAGAATGTTTGCCCCGTTGGCGCGACATTATTACGAAATCGACGTCGAAATTCAAGCTGTGGTAACACCACCGACCAATCGACACAATCATGCCACGCTCTTCTTGCGGAGCAGAGCCCTGCATTGCTTATCTGCTTATATAATGCAGCAGTCTAGTTCAGAAATGTCTAAAATGACTGACGTACGACGACGCTATTTGTAATACTTATAACATCTCCCGATATGGTGTTTAATTTTCCGCCCCACTGTTCTCTAACAAAATTTCCAAAGTAGAGAAATCCACTTAAAAATATTAATTATTATGATATTGGCAAAAAAAGATGGAAACTTGCGTTTCAATTAAACAAAATAATTGAATATTTTGTGGAATATCTGCCATGTTTTTGATCACCGCAACATCCGCTACATTGATCCAATTAAATTGCCAATAGGTTTCTTTATTAATATTTGTCATTCGCTGACAAAACTTGCTTCTTGGCCTAATTTTAAGTTCACATTTTCCGATCGACAATTTCCTCTTCGATTTTCTATGGCATTGAGATTCGGCGACAAGGCAGGCCACTCATGAGCTTGTAACCTCTCGCCTACAAGAGCTGTGTTTGGGGATTTTATTTGCTAAAACCAATGATTGGCAATATCCTGATTTGTTTTCCTTAAATTAATCATTTCTTCTATTTGAAATTTCTTTGTGTATTTTTGTCTTTTGTTGCTGTAAAAAATATTTTTCAAAAATAAAAAACTAAACTTAAATAAATTTCTTTTGCCGAAATTTTATATTTTTCTCGCATTTATGTTCTTTTCTTGGGGTTTTCGTTATACAATTCGAATGTAAGCAAAATGAAGAAAAATATCTATATTGTGATATCAATAATAAGTGAAATACCGCCACGATAGAGATGATAACACCACAACGGAAGGATACCTCAGAAACGGAAGTAATAATTTCAAATTTTGCTTCCACACAAAAAATGTTTATCGCAATCGCGGAACAGAATTATTAATGAGACCCATTAACTATTTTGCATTTTTGCTAAAACTTTAATTCATTTGCTTCCGACAATTAAAACTATTAATTCATTTTAATTTCATCCTTTTACTTTCTTTACAGTTTAACCCTAATCTCTATGCAACACCTACGGATACCGCAACATTAGGTAAGTTTCCATAGTTTTTGTTTTTCTGTTTTTTTAAATTGCATCTACCACACTCACATGATCGTATTATTATTATTTTACAGCAATTCATTATATTTATTATAAAAAAAGCTTGTATTTCAAGAGCTGCCAGGTAAAACTTTAACACAAAGCAATCATTTCCGCAAAAGATTTTGTTTCAAGCGTTTAATGAACAGAAAAACTTTGTAGGGAAAAGTAAAGCAGAAAGGCTTCTCAACAAATAAAACAAAAAAAAACCCCCCATTAAAATCCTTAAAACTTAAACCGGGTTCAAGACCTCTAAACTAGATGTTTGTTTGTTAAAAAAAATGCTTTAATGAGCAGTTACAGACTTGCTTGCCTACACTTTTTAACAGAACATTTTTTCAAACTTCAAGTTGCAACATACGACAGTTGCAAAAAAATATTATACTAAGATTTACTTATTTATAGGATTTGATTTATAAAAGAAAACAGAGTTTCCCTGGGTTAGTAAAAATCCGGGGAAAATAATAGGGATTGAATTTTGTGTTATCATTTTAAACACTTCTAAGCAACAAATGTCCTTGACTTTAGCACTTCATCAATTAACGGGCTGTCAAAATTGGATTTGCTTCATAAATTTTGTATGAGTATGAGAATTTTTCACAGCTAGAAAACGCTGAACGCGCTCTTTCAATTATGGCTGAAAGAAATCTGACACTTTGAAAAGGGCTGGAGGCTATTTGTACATGAAATCAAAAATTTATAAAGTAATGCATTGAAAATAGAAAATAATATTTATAGAGTTGTGGGAGTGGGGTTGATAGTAACATTTCCTCTCTCACTCTAGATCGATGCTGTAGTTTAAGCTGTGAACAACTCCTTTCTACATGGTGTCCGCCGGGAAGGTATACTACTTTGTTTGTTTATAATTTTTGATTAAATGAAAGAGAATGGATCCTTATATTGATAAATGTTTTATTTAATGTCGGCAATTATGTATGGAATACAATATCAGATAAATGTCCGCCTCTGTTAGCCTTACAAATGCGAACCCTTTTGAGCACATTTTTCATTACTTTCTCACACATTTCACGCGGTATTTCATTGACTTCATCACGAGTATTTTGTTTGAGTTGCTCGAGCGTATTATGTCCGTAAAAGGTATCTAAAAAACGTTTTTGCCTATTAATAATATAGATTATAACATAAAGTATTAGGTTATATTCCAAGGGTTTCGAAAGGGTTCTAGTAAAAAGTATGTATACCTTCAGCCATTTTGTGATGTAATTGAATTATTTAGTAAAGAACAAACTTATTCTTTGTCCTTTAAAAGTGCTTCCTTCCACTTAAACGATTTTTGTATAAACTTTTCACTCAAACGCATTGATTTGTTTCGAACGTACAATTAACTTAAACTAAAAGTGGGCGGTACCACGCCCATACCAAGTAACTATTAATTTTCAACTCAGAGAAAATATCTGACAAGAATGGAAGAGCTGACGGCTGCAAAAACTTATCAAAAAATGTTTGAAAATGTTCTAGAAAGATAAAAAAATATTTTCAGCAAAAATGTTGACTCGCACTTGAACAAATTTATTTTCAAAATGAAAAAATTCAAGCGTTCCATTTTAAATGCGCTTTTAGGCCACCTTGTATTTAAAAATTTCCTGTGAAAACTTTTCCTCAAAGACGGCAACTCTAAGAATTATCCTACGAGTACCTCCAGTTAAAGTCGAACGTTAATTTGGCATGTGTGTTTTTGTGTGTATGTGTTATTTTACTGTCTATATATTTTTCCACTCATAATTTACCGCTAAACTAGCTGCATATTGTGCAACAGAGTTTTACACTCACACACACACACAGCCTGCTTTATTATAATTGCATCTTGCAACAAAAATTTGCAGCCGCAAAATTAAACTGCATTCATTAAATTCAATGCTTGACTATCAACTGACAGACAGACAGTCAGCTATTTATTTAGTCTGTTAGTCAGTCAGTCGGCTGTTTGGGTTTCAGCCTCCATGCGCTCGTAATAGAAATAGCAAACCAGATATTTTTCATATTTACTTACGTAATTTTCATTTTCTAGCAAATACTTGCTGCTGCTGGCAACAACAACTCTCTAATGTTGCACAGATCCACTGTGGCATATAATTTTCTTTTATGGTTGAAATATCTGTTTCACTTTTAGTTTCTGTTTTCTTTTTTTTACTTCTTCATTTCATTTGCTAGAAATTTAAGATACAAACATTTTATTGCTTTGACGGGAGAGAGAGTTCCTTGTCTTTTATCTGTTCAAATGGTCTTTTTCGTTGAAGTTTTGTGGGTCGCCAGCGTAACTCTTTTTTTTCGTGCTTACTTCTCCTCTGTGTTGCTTAATATCTGTCTCTGTAACGTAACAGTTGTTGTCCATAGTTTGTGGTTGCAGTTGCATAAAAAAAATATCTAGTGTGGCTGTCGTTGCTGCCGCTGTATTAAGTTGTCTTGTCTAGTAAACTTTTCCGCTTTTCACGTTCAACGTTGATGATCGTCATCGAAATCGCAGTTGTTTTTTTTTTCTCTTTTACAACTTTTTGCTAATAAAAAAACTGCTTGTTGTTTCTTTTTGTTTTTTTCTTCTTTACGTTTGTTGTGTTGAATGAAGTCCAACGTTGTTGTACATGTTGCACAATTGTGTAAGAAAAAATAAATAAAAAATAAGAAACAAGAAAACAGTTGTCCGTGTATTGTTGGTTGGGTTTATATTGTTGTGGTTTTCTTTGATGATGGAAAAATATTAAAAATAAATAAATCCAATGAAAAAGTGAATGGAAATTTCAACAACACTGAGGAAAATCCCTTTTTATAGTGGAATTAAAATTTAAGTCAAGCTGTTGGGCGGGCATCTAATTATGGCAGGATCGGCTTTACATGCAACAAATGTTTGAATATATGTTTTTTTTGTTCGCCTAAAAAAGGCGAAAAAAGGGTCTTAATGGCATACATCTTTGAAAACAAGTGTTTTTTATGCAAGATACACTTCAACCTGGATGTCTTTCAATTAAAACCTCGAAATCTGTATTTTTTTCTTCAAGCAAAGCTGACAAAACCCGCGATTATTACAGCATAAAAAAAGAAAGGCGGCCAAGGCGATAATGTCATTCATCTTCGAAAACGTTTTTTTCTATGCAAAAAACATTTCAAGCTGGATGCTTCTTAATTAAAACCCTGAAATCGGTCTTTTTTCAAGTAAAGCTGACAACACCCGCGATCATGGCAGCCCATAAAAAAATAAAATAAATACGTAATAAGGGTCAATAATGTCATCCATCTTCGAAAATATGATTTCTTTATGAAAGAAATATTTCAACCTGGAAGTTTTTCAATTAAAAACCCGAAAACTGTCCCTTTGTTTCTTCCAGCAAAGCAAAAAAAAAGCACATCTGCAGTACATCTGCACACATATTTATAATATCTCTAATAGCTTTTGATAACATTATTACGTTTGTATGCTTTTTGTTTTTGCTGAATAAAAGACACATTCCACTTCAATTTAATATAAATAACTTTATAAATCGAGCCATGTCAAAGTCCAACTCAAGGCAGATCCACACCATTTAGTCGCTTCCAAATTCGCTTTCAGATCAACAAATGTGTCAAAAAGGCAAATTTATAAGAAAAAAAATTTATAAGAAAAAAAAATTATCAGATATATGAAAATAAAAATGTTTAAGTAAAACTGGAGACAGGAAGTATTTCAGCTCGAATCGTATCTGTAAAAGCACAACTAGTGCGAAACGTGTTACCAATAAATCATGTCAGTTTCTTGAACACACAGGTGACAGAATCATCAATTTCAGCTCTGCTCAGTGTCACATACTTTGATTGCCGTTACCATTACAGCAACGATTGCCACTTGTTTACCCCGTTACAGCTACTGGCGCTGTGGCTACGGTAGGTTAGGTTAGGTTCTATTGGCAGCCGTGATCAAGCATAGCTCACGTGGGTCCATCAATTAGTTCCCGTTGAGCTACCATGTTGCCCCTTCTCCCAATGGTAGGACCCTTGTTATCAGGCTGCTGATATTCTCACGCAGCCACCCGGTTGATTCAATAAAGGAGTGGATCTTGTTTAAATCAATATTAGAGGGACAAGTTTTGTCTCTAAGGGTTCTTTGACAATGAGAGAGAAGATGTTCCGTCGACACTTCCCTCTTCTTAATCGCCAAAGCTTCTACATATGTCATTGTAATTGAGCTCTAACCTTTGGGCGTGCCTTCCAATAGGCCAGTGGCCAGTTATTACCGCGATTAGGTTTCTGAGATGATGTCTGGACAGCTGTAGTGCCCGCCTAGTCTGTGGATACGGTTACTGGTATAAATACAAGGGAGAACTTTAATCATGGCATATCTGTAAGTCGCAACATTTCATCATCTGCCCCTACAGTTACATTGAAAAGCAACGTATAACGTACGACGGATTCTATGTGCCTCAGCCTTTAGCGATAAATAATTTTCATAATTATAACTAAAGTTTATTTAATAAGAAAAAAAATATATTACTAAAAAAAATAATTTCTAAGCATTTGAAAATTCACGAACAACGACCAAATTTTAGCTGACTGCTGAAAGAAGGCTTATTTTGCATCGCCCTGCTTGCAGGGAAATAATCACAATAAGAGCGAACCATTTTTGGTTTTTTTTGCAAATGTTTACTTTCATAAGAATTTTCTATTTTTGAAATTGATGACAAAAAACATGAAGCAATTTTTTTGTTATTTTTTTCCGTCTTTGCCCACAATGTCACATTGTACGGCTTACGGTTTAACTTTGTCACTTTATCTGGTGTTCGATATTGATTTAATCTTTTTCCTATTATTTTTCCTCAAAATCTTTATAAAATCATACCCTTCTCTTTTTCAAATTTCACTACCAAAAAATATTTTTCTCTCAGTGTAAATGTCAACTCATATATGATCATTTTCTAATACAATATTATGTAATCGTTATAGCATACGCCGCGTTATTTTATTACACAAAAACCCAAATGCAGTAAAATCAACAGCTATGAATGCATAGAAAATCGGCAAAGAAAAACTTGGGGCAAAAAAAAACACAAACACACACACACACAAGCAACAACATGATACCAGACAAGATATTAGATAAAACAACAACAACCACAGCGACAACGACAACGACAACAACAACAACAATATAACAACAGCAATCAGCCAGCTAAATTTCAAATCCATTGAAAGTAAAATGCATAACTCCTTTTACAAGAAGATAAATACGTGACGTTGCACGTTGTACGATCATGGTTTTCATTTTTCTTCTGGTTTTGTAACATCCAAAACGAAATGTTGCCACTGCTTTATTGTTGTTGTTGTTGATGTTGTTAGATTAATGCTGCTTTTGCTGCTATTTGTTACAAGCTGCCTTTTTTGCTAACTGAGAGGCAGTAAGTCAAACTTACATGAAACGTAACGAAGGAAGACGAATAGATGCAGAAAAAAAACAAACCATGCCACAAAACATGAGCTACTGCACTGATTAAATAATCGTTGTTGTTCGTTTGTTGTTTTTTTTCGTTTTGTTGTGGTTGCTTGTATTTTTGTTTTTTGTGTATTTTTTTCCATAATGAAATTGCATGTTGCCTGTTGCTAATGTTGAAAAAATAATTTTGCCGCTTGTTGAAATTGCATTTGCTGCACATAATTTTCCAGTTTTGTATGGCATCCAATCAAATAAGGAGATATTTGAGATGGATGGATGGATCTTAGGTTTTGTGTTACATATGTTACGTATTCCTGTCTTTTAATATGATAATTTTTATTTTTTATTTTTATTGAACTACTCGTATAACAAAAATTAACACTGATAATATGCCGAAAATGCAATTCAGTAGGGAAACACCCATAAGAAATATTAATGAGAATTTTCGGTAGCCCCTGTTGTATACAAGGAAATCGTCTTTTTTTCCTACTCAACCGCTTTGCAGAGGTTCTATTCCACTCCAACAAATTTTCTCTCACTTAAAAGTAAAGAAATTAAAATTACTTCATACTATTTCGTTGTCCTTCATACTGTGCCTGGATCAGATCCAGCACAATGATGGCTGGCGACTTTCAATAGATTTATTAGCAAATTAGCCTTAAAGCTATAAACACATTCACGCCGCTGGCTCCAAATGTCGTCAGTAAAGAAATAGAAAATTCTCCGAAAATCGAAATTACTCCGAAAAAGGAAATGTTACCGAAAATCGAAATATGTGATAAATTTCGGTAAAATACCCCCAAAAGCGCCTTCAAAATCCATAGTAAAACTATAATTTTAATAGAGAAATCGGAAAGTTTCGTAAAAGAGAAGGTACTCTGATCCATTTCTGTTTAATTTTTCGAATTTCGGGAAATTGCGACGCATACATTTATTTGTGATCTATCAAAATCCACAGTAAAACTATATAATTTTATTATAGAAATCGGAAAGTTCCGTAAAAGAGAAGTTACTCCGAATTTTTTTTCGAAAATTTTGAAATTTAAACGGGAAATTGCGACGCATACAATTATTTATGATCTATCAAAATCCACAGTAAAACTATATAATTTTATTATAGAAATCGGAAAGTTCCGTAAAAGAGAAGTTACTCCGAATTTCTTTTTTTAATTTTTCGAAAATTTTTAAATTTGAAATTTAAACGGGAAATTGCGACGCATGCATTTATTTATGATCTATCAAAATACACAGTAAAACTATATAATTTTATTATAGAAATCGGAAAGTTCCGTAAAAGAAAAGTTACTCCGAATTAATTTCTTTTTTTAATTTTTCGAAAATTTTAAGATTTCAAATTTAAACGGGAAATTGCTACGCATACATTTTATAAAAATCCACAGTAAAACTATATAATTTTATTATAGAAATCGGAAAGTTCCGTAATATAGTAGTTACTCCGAATTTATTTTTTTTTTAATTTTTCGAAATTTAAACGAGAAATTGCGATGCGTACCTTTATGTATGTATGCATGTACATAAGTGTGTATATGTGTGTACTTGATCTTGCAGAAAAGTGTGTCCTTTGGTCGTGTGTGGGTGGGTGGGCTAATAAATACTCGCTCTCAAGGAGCATTTATATCAATAGTTGCTCTTTCTAAGCGGTAAATTGTTGTGCATGCTTTAGTTGTATGTACTTTCTGAAAGCACCAAGAATAGCAAAAACTTTAGGTGATCCTTGAGATTTAGAAGTCAACCAGTCACGTAGTGAAAAGAACACTTCAATTAGAAGTGCTGCTGGTAGGCAAAGTTTCCTAATAAAAATAATAAAATTATTTCCAGTTAAAAGTCTTGCATGTTTAAAGCTTATATGCACAGTATGTAATTTAATTTTTAGTAAAAATTTTCCTTAGACTTGGATTTCACAAAAGTTGACTTATGAGAGGTTTTTCATCACAATATTTTTTTTCGTTGTTTAATAAAATAAAAGAAAAACGAAATGGAAACTAGTTTTTATGCACGATAAATTGAGAGTTATGCCAGTTGTAGTGTTATGTAAACGAATAGCAAGCAAATGGTGCAAATACACAAACAAAATCTGGATAGGGGGGCAGAAGAGGTGCGGTGCAGGATTTTTTTACCCCCTGACCGCCTTTCGCAAAAGTGCTTAATGAATGACTTTTCTTTTTCTTGCATTTTTTTCAGCAGTTCTCTCTTATGAAATGCCAGCGATTTCATAAGTGATCTTGTCTTATGATGGCGTGTTAATACAAAAAAACAAGAAAGAGAGTGTGTGCGTGTGTTTGTAAGAGATTGTACGCCATCGCGGAAAACTCTGGAAAACTAGTTTGTCAGTGTGTATAAGTGTGTGTGTGTGTGTGTGTGTGGCAAATATTACGTGTCGTATCTTGAGACTGTTGCAGCAGTTTATTACATTAAAGTTTTGTGCACAATAAATTGTGTTTCACTTTCAGTTGCACTTAAACTCTATTTTGCCACATAGGAAAATCTAGCGACTATCAAACATTGTAGTTTGTTACATGTGTGTGTGTCTTGGTTGGTTGCTTGTAGTTTTTTTTATGGTTTCGATTTCGATGTCGTAATAATCATTATTTTAGTTTTTCTTTATGCATTGTGGTGGTCGTCTGTTAGATAATCGTTGGTTGTGTTTTTCTTTGTTGCCTGTGAAATTTTCTTGTTGTGGCAGCAATTGTTGTTTTAATGTTGTTTATTGGTTGCGCTGTGCTTAGAGTTCATAAAAGGAAATTATTCATTTTTGAGTTTGTATTATATGACCGTGGGTCATTAGTTATGTTCATGTAACCTTTTATTATTTGTATTGTTGTTGTTGTTGTTGTTTTAAAGTTAGTCCTTGATCACAATGTGATAACGAAAAAGGTTAAATTTAAGACAAAAAAGCGATCTTTAAGAAAACGTTTTTTTTTTGGTTTTGGTTTCATCGATACGAGGAATGTATACAACTTTAATTTGTTTCATTTCTGTTTTCCACAAGTTGAGAGTTGCAGATCTCATTAAATGATAAAGTAGCCCAGTGCACTGGGAAACTGAGCAGGTGGCTTCTATAGCTTTTGTAAGAGGAGGCCATCAATTCGTTTGTATATTTTTTGAATTTTTTAACACGCACATGACTCGTTGGCAAATTAATTTTCCAAATTCTTTTTTTTTTTGTTCGAAAGAGCAGTTTTGCTCCATAATTTCCTTTTTTTTTTAATCGGCCGGAGAATTTGTCTGGGCGAAATATTCGGGGTTGTCAGAGAATCCAATGTCGTCGGATTCGGATTTGAAAATACGAAAAAAAAAATACTTTTGTGTGACGAATTTATCGGTTTTATGTTAAAAACAGATAGTAATTCTAGATTGAACACAAAACTCATAACATTGAAATTCATCATACAAATTGTCTATCGCCTTTTCAAATCCAATTCCGACAACATTGGATTATGTGACAACCCTGATTAGCGGAAATCACCCTTCGTTGCACATCAGCAATTTTAGCATACAAAACTTGATTTTCTGCTACAAAGCGTGAGTGTCTTTTTCAAGCGTTTAGAAAAATAATTACAACCGCTGATTTTATACTTTACAGAGTTGAATGAATAACTTTGCCGCAAGGAATAAGTTAAGCCGCAGACAATATTTCAACGCGAACGCCGCCGATAAAATTTTCACGCCTCCGGTTTTCGTATAAATTTTCTAAAATTTTATAAAATAAATAATGTTTGACATTGAATTTTTATTATTTTAGTAATATTTTCTTGAGCACTCCTGAAGTCAATTTAATTCCAGCACAGGCAGTTTTTGCAGTTTTCTAAGCGCAGGACTCTATTTGTTTTGGTTGTAACAATAAAACGAAAAACACAGACGTACTCGCAGCATTGCTAACCTTTGCAATTACCAATCCGGTTTTGGTTGTGCATATTTGTTCAAGTGCTGCAAATCTCACTTTCGTCGATTTTGTTGTTATGCTCTTTCAGAATATAGCACGTATGCTAGATTTGCAATATCTGCAAGGTTTGCATGGGTAGTGGAGTTTTTATTCCCGCAATTTTAATTTTCCCGGAAAAAGCGGGACATTTTTTTTTAATTTCCCGGGATCCCGCCCCATGAAATAATAATAAAAATTAAATTTGCTAGGCATTAACAAAAATTGTATTAGAAATTTTGAAACACTTAAGCCCCTGCTACACTATCATACACAGTCGTACGATTCATTCGCTGGAAAGTCTGACAGATTTCTGTCCTACTTTTACAAATCGCATTGAATTTGCCACACGATCACACAAAAAAGATGCAAACACATGCATGTGTATTTTTCACTCAAGTAATTTTAGATTTTATTGGTTTGTTGCGCTTAAATAGTTGCAGATTTATAAAATAAATAGTTTTAATTTGATTATGCTTTCGTTGCAACTTCATTTCTTAAAAAGATGCATCTCTGATCGCATGAAATCTATCATTTTATGGAAGTTTTCATAATTTATATGCAAGTCGGACAGACTTGTCAAAAAATCTGCCTCGCAAGTGCATTTTATGGCCACATTGTTATACTTTTTGAACGCACACGACTTTTTTGGCAGATCGCACGATCTGGATAGTGTGTCACGGCCTTTACTAAAACATACCTTATGCTTTAATAATACATGAATATGTTAATTTAAATTGTGAATTGCCACAGGAACTCCATTTTTTTAACTTTTAGTTCTTAAATTCATTAAAGGTTATTTCCAACACGGAAAACGTGTACTTTTGTGAACATAAACAAAAACATAACAATTCAGTTAATAAAAACAAACATAAAATGAAGGTACTCGAAGTTTGAATTCCAAAACAAAAATCTTAAATTCTTAAAATAAGAAAATAATTTAATTCATATTTTTTGGTTTAAGAAATAATTCTTTAAAACGCTTAAAGCGTTTATGGACTCGTCATAAGGCCTATTTCTAATTTTATTAACAAATTGCCCTGCTGCCGAAAACAACGCCCGCTCACTTTCTACCGAAGTTGGACGAATGTATGGAAGTGCATTAAACAAAATTTCAACATTTTGGGTCGTTTGACCACTTCCTTCTAAAAATTTCAATTCTTTCTTTAGTGAACATTTTAAAGTACTTTTGGAACAAGATGGAGTACAACTATTAGCATTATTAATAGCTGCATTTAAAAATTCTTCAAATGTTTTCTCTTTGTCGGCACCACATTCTTCAACATCATCATTACTTTCTTTCTGCTGCACAAATCAAATGAAATGAAAGTTTTTGCAGTTTTTTTTAACACTGGTAAAATCAGCTGTTTTCTCAACTTAAAGTTCTCAAGTACTTTTCTTACTATTTGACACACATACCAAAATAGAAGCAGCTATTTTCTAAACGTTAATTCGTTTATTTTTTATTTCCTGGGATCCCGCATGAAAAGTCCCGGAAAAGCGGGAAATATTTAGATTAAAATTCCCGCCTCGGGAATGGGTAGTTTGCAACGAAGAGTGATTCCGCTATTGATTAGCACATAACTCTTCTATGAAAGTGTGTGCTTGCAATTTGACGGTATAGAAATTTAAATGGAAGTCGTGCAGAAATATGGAATATTGCATGAATCCGATGTTGCAAACTTGTCGCACAACTCCGTTATTAATGGGCCGATTTTACCAAAATCTTTATTCGATTTATTCAAAGTCATTTTTTTGTGCGATTTATTCGATTAGATCTTTGTATTAAAGTCGGTTTTCTGTGCCAGCGTTATTATTTATTTTAATCCCTTTTCATTTTATGTTCACACGGCAGGAGCGGTGCTTAAAAAATTTTCCAATCTTAAAATTGCCGAGAATCTATAAAATTAAAAACCACAAAACTTAAAGTAGATGATGCCAATAAAGTGCTAATCATTTCCACAGAAAGGGCAACAGAAAATAATATTCCTTATGGAAATTTATTTGCTATTAAAAACAAATTTAAGAAGCTGCAATTTTCAAAAAAAAAAAAATTAAAAAAATAAAAACTCTAAAATTCCAACCAAAACTCTTCCAAAATTCTTTTTTTTTTATTTATAAATTATAAATTTTTTAGCTTCGTGGTATGAAATGAATTTCTCATGTTAAAATAATAAAAATAATTCAAGTTAAATAATAGTTTTTAATGGTGGAGTCGGTCAACTTTTCGTTGAAAGCAACAACCACGATTTCTTTCTTTGCGGTTCAATCTTTGTGGGTAAATCGAGTTTGTGCTGCATGTTATAAACTAGAAGAGATTAGTTAGAGGCTTAAACCATATGATGCGAATAAATTATTGAACCCACAGAACATTCCCAATAAACGGAGTTGTAATAGAAGATTTTGCCAAATTTGGCTGCTAGGGCAGTCTACCAGCAGCGACTGGGGGCTCCAGCGACAATGTTAAAAATCTAACAATGTTAAAATAAAACCACATACTATATCAAATGAAAGATACTGGAGAGAAACCCAACAAACCCCAATAAATATTGAAATTCTAAGAAGAAAGTGGCGCTGGATTAGACATACCTTGCAAAGACCAATAAAGGACATCACAAGAAGCTCTAATGAATGGAGTTCTCACGGTAGTCGTAGATGGTAGACCATCTCACACTGGCACGCCGTCAAATAGAAATGCAAGAAGCTGCTAGAAACAACTTCACGTGAAATGAAATTAAATCACTAGAACATTAAAGGACCGACGGAAACCCATATAAACATATATATACACGTTTTTCAGATCCCTTTTACGGCCGTAATACTGAACCGATTTTTTAAAGATTTATGTTTTTAAACGGGGGTTTTTTGCATGGATGTG
The DNA here is from genome assembly GCA_956483585.1 of Gymnocheta viridis. Lineage (NCBI taxonomy): Eukaryota > Metazoa > Arthropoda > Insecta > Diptera > Tachinidae > Gymnocheta > Gymnocheta viridis. The sequence goes on along the minus strand of OY101443.1, from coordinate 4,864,987 downwards.
CACAATCTTGATTTAATTTAAATCGGTTAGATATTTAGGAAACTAAGCGTTTAAATTTGTTACTAACACATGCACACTTATAACACATGCATCCCAGCTAATATAGGATGTTTGTTAGACGATTGTGTTTAATATACGACTCCTAAAAGAATCTTCTGATGATGATCTGACGAGTAACAATAGCAAAAACATCTACTTTTTTTTCTTGATTATTACTTTTTTACAAATTTTCTGACACGCTCGTCTTTTAATATTGGATTGTTTAAGTCGTAAAAAAAATCTAATGATTATTTGAAGAGTACGACAACAACAATGTTACACTTTGTTTAAATAAACAAATCTCAAACGATTCCTTCTACGATTAATATAAGCGGCTTTCGGTGTGTTATAGAAGAAGAATCTCACAGAAGAATCAGTGGAATCTTCTACGATTAAAAAATGCGCTCATCGACGATCAAAAACGTTCTCCATGAGATTCCAGTAGGCTCTTTCACGATTGAAAATGCTAACTGGGATGTATCAGCTTCAACAAAAAATAAACAAAGTGCGCATGCGTGTTTGTCCCATTAGATTTTGCATAGAAATGAGACAGAGTTTTAGTTGTTTATCTGAAATGTTTTTTGTTAATGTAAATGTTTAATATTGATTTCTAGAATGCGGTCGATTGAGTCGAGCACTAGTATATGTATATAAAGGGTTAAACATGTTTTTTTATATATTTATTATTATCTTTGCATTAAGCTAAACGTAATTTAAATCCCTTAAGATTCGTATAAGTTAAGAGATGTAAAAGGTTTTTCAGAATTCTGGTAGCGCCCATACTCGATTGACATCATTTTCAAATAGACTGGTAAAGAGTTAAATTTTCAAAAACCTTAACTCCCCGCCACTAGGACTTTTGTTTAAGCGATATTGCCATCGTTAAAATTAGCTTATGTGGTCCACATAATTTTTGAGTTGGGTTGGCATTCCCAACATCGCCCCCGCCACAGATGTTCTCTGTAAGTGGCGGTGAAAAACAAAGTTCATTGACTTTATTTGGCTACAAAAAATCATGACTTTTTATTTTAGCTTTTATTGTTATTGTTGCTGTTATTATTTCGTTGCAATTTTTACAACAAAAAAAACCTACTCATAAAACAGACAAAAACAAAAACAACACCAACAGCAAAGCAAAGCAAAGCAACCTAAAGCAAAGAAGCAAAAGAAAAAAACAAGTTGCACATTATGTAACATTTACCTAGTAAACGCCAAGAAGAAAGAAAAACAAGAAACAACATTACAAACAAGACAACAACGGGAAACCTAGAAAACAACAACGACAACAAAACAAACACATTTTTGCAGTACAACCACAAATAGACAAGGAAAACGATTTTGTTATTGTTGCCTGCCACACAGTCAAACATTTGTGCAAGACAATGTGTTTGTGTGTGTGTATTTGATTTTGTTTTATGAAGACGAAGCCGAAAAAATAACACGAAAAACTAGGGAACGTGTACATCATACACACACACATAAACACAAACACACACATCCCCACGTATGCACATAAATATTTAGTGGCGCTCTTGCGAGTGAGTAGGCCTATGCTCCCGCCCGGACTATGAAAATGAAAGGAAAACACTACAAAAAAATATAACTGTAAAACAATTTAATAAACACACGCGAGTGCATTAGCATACTAAACAGAATAAGAATATGTGCGCGCCAAAGTGATAAGGCAAAGAAAAAAAAAACGAAGCAAACCCACAGACAGCTCTGCTGTCAAGTTGAGAACAACTTGATATCAAACTCCAAGTCAAATGAAAAGCATTTGAATGCAATTTGAAGTAGATAAAAATATGTATATATAATTTATCCCCGCCAACAAATGGAAGATATCGCTGCGTAGTCATATCTCAAAAAACTCTTTCTGAGATATGACTACGTTGCAATAAAGGACCGATATATCGCGTTGCGTATCTCTCGCGCATGCTGTAGATACGAGAACGCTCTACGTCCGATCTACATCAGCAGCGCTGTCGCCACGCTCTAACACTATCTAGGCGCACGGTTATGCGCCGAGCCAAGTTCCGGCCACAGAGTGTGTATTATTAAACGAAACCATTGGAGCTATTTTTACCCCCCTCATAACTTTGCTCCGCTTTGTTATAAAATAATGAAACTTGAAACACTAGGTAACATCATAGGTGAAATTTCAAAGTTCTACCGTAAAAGCTTCCCGTGATATTAAGGTGTAAAAAGTGCATATTTTAGTACATTTTCACTGACTCACTCACTGACTCATCAATATTATTGGACGCTTCCACTATATCTAGAGAGCTGAAATTTGGTATACAGGTAGGTCCTGGTGAGCAATAAACTTGAAATTAAAAAAAAATTATATATAAACACAAATACAAATATTTATACAAAAATCACTTAGAAAAAAATGAGGTCCGCACAAAAACATAAATGTGAAAATAAGGCTGACATCAATATAAAGACCAAGTTCTTGAGAGGTACAATACCATCTCATTTCTAGGCGACCTGTTAGCTTGGCAATATTTTTTGCCTTTCTAATATGGGAAAGAATTATAGGTTCGATAGTGTACAACTAAAAAAAGCAGTTAACTAGAAGTGATTGAAAAATTAGAATTTTCTGTTTTTAGTTTTACAATTGTATTTTTTTTTTTTTTTTTTATCTTGGACCAGCACTCAGGGGATGATGACGCCTACACATGCAATGCATTGTGCTGGAACTAGTGGAAAGGAATAGTGATAGATATGTAAGGAGGTGAAGCTTCATTCGTTTTTTACAACTCTGCTTTTTTTCTGCACGTTTATTCGTAGAGCAGTGTTGCAGCGCCTCTGGTGGCGAGGAGGACAACATTACGAGTTTTGAAGCTGTGTTTTAGTTTAATAGCCACTTCTTTTTATTAATTTTATTTTACTTCGCCGTTGATTGTGCTACTCAGTACCAACGAAGAAGGGCGCTCTGATGTTACATTGGAATTAGTATCAGCTGAAGTTGGTACTGTTCAGTGACCAGTGACCATGCATTCGCCACTGAAACCTTCCGCCAACAACTGACACACCAATGCCCATCAGAGAAATGCGTGGTGTTTTTATTTCATGACTCTGTCTGACACTGGGTTTGAACCCAGGTCCTTCGGTTTGTAGTCAACGTGCTTACTACCTGAGCCAACGCCACCCTCAATTGTATTGCCAGAGAATCTTTGTTTCCGAACTTCTAGAAAAATCTCTTGAGGGCGTGGCCTTGTCAACGTTTCTTGTCATCAAATTCGATTGTCAGGGTTGTTTTTAATATGTTTGCGAAATTTCATGCAAATCGTTTCAGTATATACAACTGAAAGGTGATATATTTTAGTATGGGCATGGCACTGCCCACTTTTATTATCATTAATTTATTAACTGTTAGAAGGACTGAATGCGTGTTTAAGATTTCCTAAGAATATTTTAAGTAGAAATGTTTAAAAATAATATTTCCTTAACATGGGCATGGTTCGGTCCACTTTTCTTATTATTTAATTGTTTTGTAGGGGATAGCAGCTGGTCCGCTTAGTTATTGGGAAACAGCAAGTACATATGTAAGTAACTTTATCAGTGTGTCTTGCACATTGTATTTTAAAAGTCTCAACTCAGCCATTAAGAGTGTTGAAACAAACAACGAACAACAAACAAAACGTCAGACAAATTTCTTGGGTATTTGTCTTGCCAAAAGCAAAGTTCGAAACTTTGCTTGACACTGATATTTACATCAAGTGGCAACGCAACGTCACTTTTATTATTACGATGGCAGCAGTTTTTTTTTTATTTATTTTTTATTTATTTTTATTTTTTGCAAATCAACAAAAAAATTTTGTTTGCTACAAGAAAAGCGCCAGAAAAATAGGCAGATTTATTTATTTATTCATAAAGTGGCATAACAGAAGAAACACAAAAAAATTTATTTAACGAACAAACCAAACACATGATTTGTGCTACTAATGACAAATTTAAGTGGATTTGACATGAAGCAAGTTTGTTTTTTTTTTTTTCTTTTTTTTCATGTATGCGAAACATATTTTCAACAGCTGGCTGCTTAAAGTTAAACGTCGTAGTAATTTAATTATAATGTAAATGATTTCATTACTTTAAAGTGTATGATTTAATTGCAAATTATTAATAAATCAGGGGGTGAATTACGTACGGCATTCGATATCGAAAGAAATCCCATACAAATTTGTTTGAATTTGAATGGAAATTTCGTTCGATATCGAATACCGTAATTTGCCCACAGGCTTGAGTTTGTTAAATCAATTTTTTTTTTGAAACAAATTAGTTTTTCCAACAAAGATTTATAAGAGAAATCAATCACTCTAATTTCTGCGTTTCGATTCGAATCGAAAATTTCTCCTTTACGTTCCCCGTATCGTTTCGTATTCTGCATTACGATCTTAACTACGTTTTTTCAAGTAGTTTCTTTGCTAACGGAAAGTTTTTAGATTTTTCTTTTTGCAGTTGAAAAAAGTGTATAATTAAATAAAATTTAACTATAAAATGGTACAAAATTATTTTGTAAGAAATTCTTAATTTTTTTGTTCAAATTTGAAAGCTTTATTTAATTCTTTTGCAAGTCGAAAAACACAACACCTGACCATTATGAAAAGCAGGAAAATTAAATGGCAGCTGAGCATGATATTGCTTGTGGTTCTCAGAAGCATCCCAAGGAAGAAGTGCAGGCATTCCCGAATAAAGTTCAAAACAATGTAAAGAAAATGAAGAATATCACCTTTGGCGCTGCGGGATTCTTCACACTGAAATAGTTCTGGGGCCTAATCGTCGCTTTCGATATCGAGCTGATTCGATCGAATTTTCTTAGTTTGAAATTATGAGATGAAATTACATAGACCTTTCAGACCTGACGCTAAGCTATTGAGAATGTTTTCATATTGTTGGAATATCTGATCTCTATATCCTATAAAAATATAATCAATGTTATTGTTTTATAATTTTTATATCCTTCAAGGATTTTTAGAACACGCACAGTTGACTTTAAATAACTTCAATTGTTTTGCAACATTAAAATTTATATATTTTTTAAATTAAAATATGCCCACGTCACTGCTTGTTAACACTTTTAGTGCTTTTGTAACATTTTGACAAAACTGAAATGTGACGCAAGAATTTCGAAAAAATTCAAGTAACAGTAAAATAAACAGCGAAACAAACAATGTGAGAAACAAACATAAAGAACAATCAGCGCAATCGATGCATGCCGGTCTGCAAGGGATAGTGAGTGAATGTACGTGTGTATTTTAAGGATTTGTAGAGGTGTAAACTTTAGAAGCCTTTTTTCTTTTAATAATGAACCGATTTAAATAATATATACATATGGTCGGGTCACTAAAGCTCAACAATGCCTAACATTTGGTAAAAGAATAAAGAAAATCGGTTGGCAAACAAAGGATCCAAAAATTCCACTGAATAAAATCGACCGTCAAGCAAAGCAGCATCCAAAAGGGATCCAAAAATTCGGCTTTGTCTATTTATTTAATAGATACATATATTACTTGTTTACATTCATTTATGCACTTATGAGTTTTCTACCAAAAAAAGCTGTTGTATTTTTCTTTTTCAACATGAAAATTTACAAAATTTTATAAACTAATTTTACAATATTTTTCGTTTCAATTCACAGCATAATTACGAGTATTTACACTTTTTGTTGAGTGTCGTGTCCAAAAAAATTAAAAAAAATAAAAAAAATTAAAACACATGTTGAACATTTTAACTATTAAAATTAATAAAATAAAAAAAGGTACGACGAGTTCATTAACCTCTTAAATTAAAATTTCATTTAAATATTTGACATTTAGCAGCTGTTAAAAAAAGCCAATAAATAAATTTTACACTGAGTTAATTTATAAAACATCACCACCATCCATCCATTCATCCAACCCACCGCACTCACATGCCAGCCAGCTCTTTACATTTCATCAAACTTTATTTAAACAGAAAAAAAATATTAACAAAAGCATGTTTTATTTTTTATTTGTATTAAAAGGCCTAATAAAGTAAATATTTTTTTTTATTTTGTTTTGTTATTTGCTCTATTATTCATAAACAATTGCGTTTACCTTATTGAAAGTTAATTATATTGTGCCATTATGGAGGGTACGAGTATGTGCTGTTTAAAAAGTTTTTAAATTTAATATTGTTTACTCGGCCACAAACCGAAAATCAACTACAACTCATCACTATTATTTTATTTGTAATTTTTAATATGAGCATAATAATAAATTGCTTTGGCATTTGAAGAGCTTGATAGCCTAATTACAATTAAAATCATCGGCAACTGTCGACAGGACGTATTCGTTGTTTTTCGCCAAAGAAATATAAAACAAAAGTTTTTCAAAATCGATTTTTTTTGTTGATATTTTTAGTTCCACTGGACCCTTGTCGACATATTTCAGGAAATATATATTTTTTCAAACACATACCGCGAAGCCATTTCAGCTTGTCTGTACAAACACCCAGGGTCCCGGCAGGAATCGAACCTGCGACCCCCAGACTAATAGGCTAGTACGCTATTTACTAGTCTACGGGGGCTCCCACGAAAATTTTATTTGCTTCATATCGATGTTTATTTTCAAAAATCTCTGTGTCTTGTTTTATAATTTGACAATTTAAAAACTTTGTAACATCCAAACCTAAATTAGTGCGTCAAGCGTTTTCTAAAGGAGTTTTCAACAAGAACTTTGTTTTTCAATTGTGGCAACACCAACAAAATGATAGTTTCAACATTCTGTTTTTTGACGTATTCGTAGTAGATGCATTGACAATTTTTAATTAGTTTTTAAATTAAATCATGAATTAAGTGGCATTTTTGGGCCTTTTATCCCATTGTGCCGCCAACATGTTTGGAAAGTTTTTACCAAGTTCTTTTCCAAATTTCTGTTAATAATCGTGTGATATTTTTCAATTTACTGTAGATTTTGATTTAATTTGTTTTTTTTTCGCACCAAATCATTAGTTAAATGTCAAAAGCTCGGACACAAAAAAATCATGGGCAAACTTGAAAAAAAAAAACAAAATCCATTTTTATTTAACAAAAGGAGAAAGTTTCGTACTTACATTTTTATTAAACAATTTGGTTTGTTGTTTCAAATTTTATTGTTTGTGCTTTATGACACTAAATAATTTATCATAGAGAAATATGTACAAGGTGGCGCAAAATTAATCATCCAATTTTGTTTACGAATATCTTTTTTACTAAATAAAAAATAAATAATTATTTTGAGTGATGGAAGTCATCATTTGGATCTATACAAATTTTTCTGTTATATGGAAAATATGATATCCGCCAAGTAGCTGCCGTCAGCGTTCATACACATTCGTATCCGTTTTATCGCATTTTAAATTTTCTGCTAAATTTACAATGACAACTGGTCGCATTCCTGTCGAATATTCTTCTTAAGGGCAGCGATTGTTTGGGACTTGTTGGCATAATACCCCGACTTCAAGTAGTCCCAAAGATAGAAGTCTGGGGTGGTTAAATCGGGTGATCTTGCCATGGCCATGACGAATTGTCAAAATCGGAGATTATGCGAATAGGAAAAGGTTTGACACAATTATTCCACGCTCTGAGGAGTATAACGCTCCATTGCTTGTCTGTTCGTAGTCTGCAGCTGTCTAGTTCACAAATGTCTAAAATGATTGACGTACGACGACGCTATTTGTATAAATTATAACATCTGCCGATAGGTTGATTAATTTTGCGCCACCTAATACATATAATGATTTTTCAAAAGCAAAAAAAAAGTATTAAACTTTAAGTTCAATGTGAAGCTTACATAAGTCGCCTCTTATTTGTTTTTTTTTTTTGCTTTTGCATTAATCTATGGCTTGCCGTAATTTGTAATATTGGCCAGAAGCCCAATATGTTTATGATGTTTCCAAGAGCCAGCAATTGCTGTCAAAATCGTGCAAAATTTTGCATTATATTTCAAAACAATGTTTGAAATTTTGCAACAAGTTGGCACCAGAATTTGTCTTAATTTGGTTTTTTAGTGAATAAAGAAATTACACAGTACAACATGAAAAAAAATTACGGAGTTCTGACGATTGATTCTGGTAGAGGAGACCAAATAAATGTGTACATCTGTCGGCATTTTGAAAATCACATCGGAATTTTATTTTAAAGGAGCCTTAAGTCTCCCAGCTTTGGCCTGTTCTTGCAGCATATGTTTTCTTTACATCTGAGGTGTAGAGTATGTTCAGGAAATTTGTAGAAAATTTTGTGGCAAACATTTCATCCCCGCCCTACCCCTTTTTCGGGCTATTTTTTACGATATTTGAATATTTGAGATAACATTTTCTAGCTGCTGAACTTACCCTACACCTCAGATGTAAAGAAAACATAGCTGTGAAATTTAAGCCGCCGCTAAAATAAAATTCTAGTGTGATTTTTCAAAACGCCAACACATTTATGTTTTTGTTTGTTCACCTCTACCAGAACCATTTATTCGAAAAGGGGATATTGTAGCCCCCACCCAAAATGCACGCGTATTTTTCTTGTATTAAATAGCAAGGAAATTTAGATCATCATATAATTTTTGTACTGCAGAAAATTTTAGCAACACTAATAAGGAACATGAGTAAAAGTGTCTGTTTTGTATTGTTACGCTCTTAGTTCTCTAGCCCTTCGCACACGAAAAAAAAATTAATAAAAACCAATAACAACATCAAAAATTAAACAATAACAATGCATCACTACATGAGTAAAAGAGTCGTTTTTGTATTGTTACGCTTTTAATTCTCTAGCCCTTCTCACACAAAAAAATTTATAAATAACAACAACAAAAATTAATAAACAATAACAACAGTAGCAAAGCATTAGTTTATGAGTAAAAGTGTCAATTTTGCATTGTTACGCTTTTAATTCACATTTAACAAACATGACGCTGATTACTAGAACTTCCTAAGAATATGTCAATATTTAGGCTGTCAATGGTGTTATGGGAATGGTAAAGAGTCGTCGGCAGACCTTCTCTGTTATCTAAAATTATCTGTTCCAAAAAAAAGCGCACACACACACAACAATTGTTGCATTTTAAAACTTTTATTGCTTCCTTTAGGAAAACTTGATATTTTTATAAAATATTTCCGCTTTTATTTTTTATTTATTTTTTTTCTGAATCTAAATAAACATAAAATTTCCTTAAGTTAATGTCGGGGGGTATCTATGAAAAATATAAATATTAAAGACAAAAACTTCAAATGATGCAACAACCAACCAACACATTTTCTTTTTCAACATTTTCAGGCTTTTGATTTTCTTTAGTTTTTTGTTTATATTCATTCAAACAGTCACAAGTATGCTGAGAAACTTTAGACTGTGAATCGATCGAATCCAGTCAACAAATGCAGCTTGGCAAATATCGTTTTCTTTTTTTGTCTTCATTGTTTTAATGTTTGCTGACAACAAGCCGTTTGCGGAAGTTTTACTTTTTGCCACCTCTCAACTTATGTAGGTTGGAACAGAAAGAAAATCAAGAAAATTTTTTTTTTTTTTTTTTTTTGGTGAAAGGAAGCTTTGTTCAATGAAAACTAAGCCACACCGCAAAGCAGCAGTTACCGCCTGGTTTTGCTCAAAAACAAAACAAAAAAATCGTTTGGCATGAAATGAATCAATAAGTGCACACGATATTTGAAAACAATAAGCCCAAGAAAAATATTGTTAAAAAAAATAAAATAATAAAACTTTAGTTTGTAATAAATTAAACATAAGGGAATTTAGCTTTGAAAATCATCTTTTTATTTGCAAGAAGGAAGAAGTCAATGGGGAAGATAAGACTTGCGAATTTTATTGTCTATTAGATACTTTGGATGTGGCTCTTTGGAAACGACTTGAAGTCAGTCCACACAATTCTATACAATATTCAAATGTCAGCAACAACAACATTCACTACAAATCGTTAAAGGTATTGTTTGTCTCTGTTTGACAGGACGAACACACTACACTCAGAAGAAAAATCAATCCATTCGTACTTAAGTCAATCCCAAGCGGTGTTAAAAGTACGGTAATCCCAGATTTACTAAAATCAAGTACAGAAATATTGATTTAAGTACGGAATATTAAGTGCTCAATTTAATTTTTTTGTGGATTCAAGATTTTTCACGTGGCTAAAGAATTTTCTACACATTTTAAGAAACTTCAGGATTGGTTATCTAAAGTAATCTCATTTTCGACTTGATTGAGGTACATTTTATTGCTGATTGTACTCAGAACTTTGAGTACGACTCGTATTAAAAGTTTACTACTTACTTGAATTTAGTACGGCGTTTTTCTTTCTGCGTAGTTTCGTGGACTGTAGACTACTAGCACACATTTAGTCAGCATGACTTGATCTCCCGTGGAGATCCTTTGAAGCTAAGCATTTTTACTTTGTAGTTGGAAAACTTCTGCAAGATGCTGCAATACATTTGGAGTATAAGAATTGGTATCTCTGGCGTTGCAAAGCTATGACGTCACGAGTAAGTTCCCTGAAGGATTCCTGGGGACAAGTGTCTCTAAGTTATCACCTTTGTCTACTATTTTGGTGACTGCTTGAAGGCATTCTCAACAAAGCGTCTACATTTTTATATTTGAATTTGATGAAAAAAAAAAATATTTTGTCATGGCGGCAGATGACTGATAATGTGTCGGCGGCACAAGGGTTTTTATTACTCGATTTTTTTTAAATGTGCTATAAAAGTTAATTACAATATTTATATTTTTAATTTGTGAAAATAAATAAAAAAACCTCCAGTTAACGTTTTAGTGTTTGTTAAATGTATTTAAAAAAATAATAAAAGCGGCGGCGGCTTAGTAAAAAGAAGGGCGCCGGCATATTCTCAGACAACCTTTAAAATTGGAGCTCTGTAGCAAAACCATGCTTATTCCTAATTTCTTATGAATTAGTGCCTTTTTAGTCCTTTCATTTCTTTCTTCACAAAACTTTAAAAGTTGCACTTTAATAATTGACATCTACTTCAGAAAAGCATAAAAAGTGTAGGCTATGAAATTTTTTAAAATGTAAAAATAATTAAATAATAACAATAATTTCTAGTGTCCGACCGAAACGTTCGGGCAAGGCCAATTCATAACAGGAAGACTCGCCTGAATTCCCTTTGGAAAATATCCACTTTCGTTGTCAAAAAATGTACTGAAAAACAGAGTGGGAAAACAAACAAAACTTTTCGCAAACGTTTCCTATAAAAACACAAATTTTTTAATTTTTTCAATAGTTTTGTACATGAGCGAAACCAAAACAAATACTTTTTAAATAACAAAGAGCGCAAACAAAACTATTGGCTTTTCACTCATCTGCTTGCTTTAATATCCCGTTACAATCGTACAATTGAGAACAAAACAAATGATCAAACGTATTTTTTTTTTGGGTGTTTCATTTCGTTCGTCATTGTATAATGAGCAAATCAATTAGCAAACGTTTACAAACATTTCTTCTTAAAACTTTTCAATTTTGCTCCCATTGTTTTCTTTTCTAGCTGCGTACGTTTAAGTTAATGTACATTTAGTGCTCACAAACCAAAACAGTACAAAACTAAATGGGACAATCGTTCTCATTGTTTTTGTTTTACTCATTAGAAAGAACAAAACAAAACGAAAGCAAACGTTTTTTTTTTGTTTTTTTCCTACTCTGCTGAAAAATATGTCAGCAAACCATTTCACATCGGAACTAAAACCGAACCTATTTAATGGTGGCTAGATTACTAGAACAAAAGGCAGATTTGTGTTTGTATGCCATTAAAACAGGCAAAATAAAAATTCTTTTTGCAAGAGAATGGAAAACAATCAATGAAATCATAAATTTATTGGAATGCTTTTATGAAGTCACACTAAATATCTCGAGAGATGCATCAACAATTTCCATAGTAATTTCCTTATTTGAAATGCTTATGTCGACGCTAGATGATGAAAACGAGATTGAATTGAAGCAGTTATTAAAAAAACGTTTAGTTAAGATATTCCAATTCACAGAAGAAGAAAGAATACGTTTCTAGACCCTCGATTCAAGTCCAAATACCTTACAAATCAACAAATTGAAAAATCTAAAATGGAAATACATAATATTTTACAAAATAGTGCGATTATTGAGGAAACCTACAAGTTGGTAAAAAATATCACAAATGATGAATCAAGAAGAAATCGAAAGTCGACAATAAAAAGACCGTCTTTGTGAGAGAAACATGATACAGCACCACATGTAGAAGTCCAAGAAGAACAGGACGAAAATGTTGTTGAAAAAGAAATCAAGATGTATTTGACTGAACCTTTAAATCGTGGAAATACAGATATATTTGAATATTGGAACTCCAGTCCATTTATAAATCTTAAGGCTGTGACCAGAAAGTAACTTTCAGCATCACCAACCAGCGTTGCTAGTGAGCAGTTATTTAGTGCTGATGCTGGACAACTTTATTCAAACCGAAGAAGTAATCTACATGGTATAAATGCAGAAAAGATTCTTTTTTGCCATTATAATATTAAAATATAAAATTTTGAGTACAAATACTGTCTATATTGAAATCCCGTACTATGATGAAAAACCAATTAGTAATTATTTTTTTTAATAAAATCGTTTTGCTATTTTAAAGTGCAAATTATATTTTAATTTTGCATCTTTACGAAAGTATAAATAAATGTCATGAATTCCTGAAATTTTATTTGGTTTTAAATAAATAAATTAAAAAAAGCACAATTGTTTAGATTTAATGACAAAAAAGTTCGGGTTCGTGTGCGGCTGAATCTTGCAAAATTTACCGAAGTTCAGCCGGAAAAAGTGAGTTCGGTCGGACACTAATAATAACATATGATTACGCCAAATCGAGTTGAATTGAATGTACGTTTGCCATTTTGGGCAGCAAAAGAGCAGAAATGAGCAACTTAAGCTGTTTTCGGAGGCCGCAGCACCTCCATAGCCACATTCACGTGCTTGATCTTATTCCTTTGTTCTTAGATCAGTTGTTAGGGATACATATTTTTTGTGTAATGATACCACTGTGCGGTGTGATGTGGGCGCATAGATACTCTGTTTTTTTATTAAATTTTTTTTGCAAATATTTTAATGATTTTTGTAGTTTTCATTTGAATACTCTAAATAGTCGACATAAAATTTTCATTTCATAGTTCGATTTGGCCAAACAAACGAACGTTTTAACGGCTCGTCTCGTCTTAATATCAATTCTATAACGCTTCTATTGTCTGTGTATGATTAACTTTTTTATTTAATTTAATTTTTTTGCTGTTGTTGTGTCATTGTTGGTCGTGTCATGAAAATTGTCTGAATTCAAGCGCAAAGTGAAAGTTGTTTTTGCTACCGGGTTTTGATTTTTGTAGGAACTCCCTGTTCTGTCTATTCGATCGTGTGTGTTTGTGTGTGTATGTCTTAAGTTTAGTTTTATTTCACTCATTTATAGTCGCTTTTAATTTTTCTTTTTGTAATTATTGTTACAAAATACTTGTATTTTAAATAGTTTGTGGTAATTAATAATTGCAAAATATCACAAGTTTTATAAGATTCATAATAATAAGTTTATTGTAATTGTTTATTAAACTTGCAAATTGTGCTAAAAAGCAAGAAAATTTATGGTTTTAAGGATGTGACGGACGACGCTTTAAATAATTGTAGCATAGATAAATCTTGTAAACCTGCTGAAAAATAAAAATTAAGAACAACTTTATCTTAATAATATTAATCGCAATAAAGAAAAAAATCCTAGAATGTGGTAACAATTTTCTTAAGGATTATTTTTTTTATCCTTTAGTTTTCTTTCGTAAAGTTTTGCTAAAAAGCTCTAAAACAGACCATAAACTGCTATAGTGGGTACTTTTCAGTCGTTTGGAGTTGTTGTTTGAAGGCTTAGATCCCCTTCTGATATCCGTATTTGTTACGTGAATTCTTATGCGCCGTAGTTTAAACCAATGTTGAACATTATCTTCTTGTTTAAATTATTTATATTTTCCCATTCCCATTTTAATTAGTCCTGAACTTATTGTCTTGGGCATACCGATTGTCAGGACACAGAATAAGGAAGGACTCTGGTCTTAACCCGGAAGTTATTATCTTACGATTATAATCACTGAAGCAGACGTGGAGTACTCGAGCGCCGATGTCCCCCAGGTCCAGGACATCTTCATGACCGTATTCATTATAGATTGCATACATTTTATTTTTTTTTTAATTTGTCTACTTTCCTTTTTCGAAATTCTACTTATCAAAATCTCACACAATCCCTTTCAAAAACTATCCATCTAATTCATTGTTATTCGTTCACAATTTCTCTCCGTCTCGCTCTCTCTCCCTCTCCGGTTTGCTCTTGTTCCTGCTTTTTTTAGCTCTTTGATGCAGTTTGCAGAAAATGTTGCAGTGCCTTTTGTTGTTCGAAATATTTTTAGATTGTATGTTGCGAGTACGAATACGTTAATATATGGCAGTTGAAGGACAATAGTCCTTTGACCAGCTCAATGCCATTTAAGCACAAATACATACACACATGCATACATACATACATACATGAATTTGTAAACGTTGCCATTAATTCGTACTTGGTTTGTGTCACATGTTGAAAATAGTGGTACAAGGAAAAATGCAATAACAAAATTATCAAACACATACGAACATACATACAAACACATATACATACGAGTATATTTGCATGACATAATAGTTCTATAATAAAATGTGAAATAAATCAGTTGTTAACTTAAGGTAAGAAAAAAACATCTTCCGCCCATTAAAAAAAATATATATATTTTAATTACACGATTATTCGCGTAATTGCTTAGAAAATTTGCTCAGCAATTTTTTTTTAATTGTCGCATAACCACTGTCGGATAAAAATTTAAGCGATAAAATTCAGTTTCAGATTTATTTATTTTATGTATATAAAAAAAGTCTCTTAAAAAATGCATAACTTTTGCACATTATAAATGATATTAGGCAACTTAGTTGAGCCTAATTATATTTAACTCAAATAATTTGTATCCGTAAAAATATTTGTAAATTTGTTCAACGCATAATAAATGCTGTTAATCGATAAGACGATTAATTTTTTTCTATTCAATTGATTTTGAATAATTTTTATTTGTTTAATTTCTATTCGAACAATATTTGTTCGAACAATTTTTATTTGAATAATTTTTGTTCGTATCATATTTTCAATATTTAAAAAAAAACTTAAAATGACACAAAATTTTAAGGGTTCAAAAATTTTTATGAATTTCTTTGTGAAAGAGATTTCTACAAAAATGTTTTATTCTTTTTTACTATTTTACTCTATTAAACTATTTCAAGTTTTTATTTATTTAAATAATTTCTATACGAACAATATTTGTTCGTTTAATGTTTATTCGATTAATTTCTATTCGACTAATTTTTATTCGAATAATTTTTTGTAGAACTTTTTCAATATTTAAATAGAAAAAAATGTTTCACCATTAAAAAAAATTAAAATAGCACAAAAAATTTTAAGGGTTCAGAAATTTTTATTAATTTCTTGTAAATGAGATTTCCAAAAAAATTTGTTAGTCTTTTTTTACATTCACCAATGATCAGAAATAAAAAACTTTCTGCTTTTTGTCACGCATGTATGTATGTGTAAAGCAAAAAGTTTTTAGTCGCTCAAACATGTATGCAACGAAAAGCAGGAGCATAGATGAGCGAGCGGTGCGAGAACATTTCTGTTCTCTGAGAATTTTATTAAACTTCATTTGATTTATTTAAATCATTTGCTTGCTGTACAAACAAAATATTCAAATAAATATTTATTCGATTTAAACTTTATTCGCTTAATGATTCATTCATTTTTCATTAAAGCCTATGTTTCATATATAAACCGAATAATTTTGATTCGCTAATTTAATCGAAAACACATTTTATTATATTATTATTTAACCATTACAAAATATAGTGAATTTTATTACGATTGTTTGATTTATTTGAAACATTTCACTTGTTTATTAAAAACGTCCCACATAATTGAATAAATTTTTGTTCATATTTAATGTGGTTCCTCTTGAACCTGTAAGGAGCATTGCGGCCTCAACAAATTCGTTCCATCTTTGACTGTCCTGTGCTACAGCCATCTGTTCGCTCCAAGAATTGCCAACGCCATGTGTGGCTTGGGCGGTCTTTCCTGCCGCTTCCCTGAGGATTCGCTTAAATATTGTTAATTAATATATTAATCTGCAACCCGATGAATTTTTATTCGATAAATTTTTATTTATTTTTTTGTTAAGCAAAATTTAGAAATTTAAATAAATTTTATTTGATACATTTTAAATATTTAATGAGTTTATAAAAAAATAATATTTTATTCGAATAAATTTTTATTCGGAAATTTGTTCCAAAATTATTCCGACATTTATACTTATCATATAAAAATATTTTATCTTACACTTTGTATTTTAAAACTTTAAAGAATGTTACGAATTGTATAAAATTTTGCATGATTTATTTTAAATATTTCATCCTTGTTGAAAAACAATTGTTAGATTAAGCTTTTACACATTTTTAAATTTTTATTTTTTTACTAAAACCGAATTGATACATTAATCATTTATACTGATAGCCCGATTAACTTGTATTCCTTTGTTTGAATAAATTTTAATCCTAAAACTATTTGCTATAAGTTTAACTATTTTACAAATTCAAAAAGAATTAAGAATTTTGTTTAATTTATTTCAAGCAGTTAACCAAATTATTTAAAAAACTGTTAAAATATTATTTAGAATGTGTTTTTTTTTCTTTGCTTAATGATTTTCTTAATTTTTTATTAAAACCTTATTAATAAATTTATCTATAAAACGATTAGTCGTTAATCGAATAATTATTTATTATCGCTTTTTTACTATTAAAAAAATAGAATTTAATTCAGAACTTCAAATTGTTCGTATATTTTATGGAAATAATTTTTTCTACTTTTAAAAATGCTTGGAAAAAACAAAAATATTTGAATACATTTTTTCCAAAACGATAAATTTTTAATCGATTAATTAATATTTGTAAAATTATTCGTACATTAATTCGTGATTTTTTTACTGTTTTTAAATAATAAAAAAATTAAAAAAAGTATTCGAATTAACTTTTATTTGAATATCTTTTTTTCATTTCATTGAAATGTTTTATTAAAACCTAATTATTACATAAATCTGTAAGCCGATTAATCTATATTTGTAATTTAAAAAAATAGAGAAAATTGGGAATTTTGTCAACTTATTTGATCAATTTTGACCATTTCGATAGTTTATCAATATTTCAATGCATTTTTATTCGGACGCGTTTCTATTCGCTAAATAATTCGTTCATTCCAAAAAAAAATGGAAACACAACCATACTGAAATTTGAGCGTTGCGCACTCCTTTAGCACAAGAGATAATGTTTTTCTTAGAGTCCATTGTAAATACGTAGTATAATGATTTTGGGTATGGCTTTGTTTTTAGTCGAATATAATATTATTCGCTTAATCGAAGATTTCCCATTTTACACTTCTTATTAATACTTAAAAAAATTTTAATTTTATTCGAAAAAAAAAGAAAAAAAATAGAAATTAGAATTTTGCACAATTTAGCAAAATTTAAAAATACTCTCTCTGTTTAAAAATTAGCTTTAAATTTTATTCTTTAGTAGTAGAAAACAATTTCAAAGAAAAACTCTGTTGAATTGCTCATACATAAATTACATTACAACCTCCTCACTTCTTCCACTTCCTTTCAAAACGACAAGGAAATAGCCGCCATTTGTTAAAAAAAATTCCTGCAGAATTGAACGAACGCTGCATAAAAAAGCGAGTCACACACACTTTTAAATTGGAGTGCACTGGGGCAATCAGCCGCCACAAAAACAAAAACTACACAGCAACTGAAAACCAACACAACCACCAATAAAGCCACAACTAAATGCAATGTGTATAAAAAAATCCCAAGTAACAAACAGACAAACTAAAATATTAAAACAACGACAATACACTGACGCCAAAATTATACACACACACACGCACGCACACTGGCAAACAAACATATGTATGTACATATATTTTAGTATAAATAGATTTTACATTACTGACCCAGTTTTCAATAATACAACAACTACAACAACAAAAACGAACAAAAATCGGGGAGGTTTTTTCTATTATTAATGTTGCAACAAAATGTTTCCCTCACAGTGGTTCAGAGAAGTAGTGGAAGGTAAAGAAGTTTGAGTCAGTTTAGTATTGCAAAATGTCAAAACAACAATTGAAAAAAATGGCAGACAAAAAGGATAAAGCAACAACATTTGAAATTGTATATACTGAAGAAGCTTTAAAAGACTGAATTCTTTTATTACAATATTTTGAAAAATATTATGAATAAGAAATTCTTTTACAAAAAATATTCGCATGAAATTTTTTTTAATAAGAAATTTTATTCGAAAGTGTGCACGAATGAAGTTTTCTATTACAATTAGAATTTTTATACGATAAAGAATTTCATTCAAACAAAAATTTTTCATGGATCAAAATCTACATAAAATATTTTTTTGTCAAAAACATATTCGGCTGAAAATTTTGTTTACATAGAAAATTCTACTGAATACTGAATTTTATCTGAGCAAAAATTTTGTTCGAGTAAAAAAAACATTCTGCAAATAAAATTTTACTTGAAATTGTACTCAAAAGGAATTTTCATATTGGAAAAAATGTTTATTAGAATAAAGTATTTAATTTCAAAACATAATTTTATACGAAAAAAAAAGTTTTTAAGAATTTCGTTAACACAATCTTTGTTAAAACTAAAAATATTTTTTTAATCAAATGCAAAATTTTATTCGGAAAAAAATTCGTTTACATAGAAAAATTTATTGAATATGAAGTTTTATCTGTACAACATATTTGAAAAAAATATGTTTATTAGATAATGCATTTTATTTAAAAATATAATAATAATCCAAAAAAAATTTATACAAAAAATATTTTTTTTATTTCAACAGCAATTTTTAAGCGATAAAAAATTTCAATGAAAAAAAGTTTTCATGGATCAAAAATTTTAATTTAAACCGAAAATGTTTTTTTTAATCAAATGAAAAATTTTATTAGGATAAACAATTTTATTTACTTAAAAAACTTTATTGAATATAAAATTTTTGTAAGCAACAAGTTTATTTGAATAACATTTTACTCGAATTCGCAATCAAAAGGAATTTTTATATTTGAAAAAAAAAATGTTTATTATAAAATGCATTTTATTGAAAAATATAATAATAATCGAAAAATATTTTTGTACAAAAAAATATTTTTTTACTTTACTAGCAAAAATAATTTCATGCATCAATTTTTAATCATATGAAAAATGTTATTAGGATAAAAAATTTTACATAGAAAATTGTATTGAATATTTTTGGAAACAAAATCTTTATTAAATTAAGGTATTTTATTTAAAAAAATAACTTAATATTAAGATTAACAGTTTTATTAAAAACAAATTGAAATTGATTGTTCGCTAGCTGTTAATGCAGATCATCAGGGATCATCCAAAAAATCTTTTTTTAAATATTTGGTTAAAAAATTTCCTTGCATAGAAAATTTTATTCGAACAAAAAAAATTTCCCTCAATAAAATTGTACTCGAAAAAATTAAAATAAATAAAATATTAAAATAGAGTATTTTTTATTCGAACAAATAATTTTCATGGAGAAAAAAATTATATTTGAAAAAAAAAAATTGTATACGAAAAAAAAATTTGTTCTAATAGAAAAAAATGTATTTGAATACCAAATTAAAAAAAAATTACCAATAAAATTAATTTTTAGACGATTAAAAATTACTCGAATGAAATCGTATTTGATTAATAACTTTTTTTATCGAAAATTTATTAAAAAACCATGGTAGTTTGATACTTTGACCCTCTGAAAAATTAATATCGACAAAAGTTATTCGAATAAAATCTTATTCGCTTTGGGTAAAAATCATAAATTTTTAAAAATTTTCCTAAAATTAGCAACAAAACTATTCAATGTTCATAGAAAATTATAATTAAATAGTTTAATACAAATAGTGATTTGTGGTGCCAATGATGAGTTTTTTAATTTTAAAATATTTATCAATTTGTAGAATTAATTATATTTGTTAGAAATTTATCACTTTGTGATTTTAAAACTTTTTTTATTATTATAAATTCCATAATATTTAATTCAACAAATAAATAGCAAAATTTTATTCGTTAAAGAAAGCTAGATAATTATTGTTGGGAATGTTCGTATTATAACAAAAGTATGATATATTAAATTTTATTCGAAAATTTTTTTAAGAATTAATGAGCTCTTTTATAAATTTCACATAATACAATAATTAAACTTTACAAGCTGCGATTTATTTATTTTATTCGATTAAACCTTTCGTCGATGAATGAATAGTATATTTTCTTTAAAATTACGTTTATAACGTTTTCAAATTCTCAAGAACAATTTTTCTTTATTGACGTTTATTTTTTATTTTTGTTTCATTCGAGTAAAATTTAGTCAAATAATTTTGTTTTCGTTGAGTTATTTTCTAATTAATACAAATGCATTGTAGAACGCCATAGAACTTTCTTAAACATGTATTTCGCAATATTTTTCCACTTCTTATAATATAAACTTTCTTTTCAATTACATATAAAAATTATTCGATTGCAATTTATTTTTTTTTTGTATTTCATATGGCGTTTTCTTTTCTAAAAAAAAGTGCAACAATTTTTTCTATATAAGTATTTTTTGAAATAATGAGTTTGTTTATTGTACCATCAATTACGAGGCAAAATGTTTGTCTTAAGAAAACTTTGAAAAGCATTTTTTTAGAAAATAAAACGTCATTATTCTTTTGATTATTTTTAAGTAATCTATTGATTTAATTGAAAGTTATTAAATCAGTTTGAAGTTTGTTAATTCAAATTATTATTGTTAAAAAAGTAATGCAGGAAAAGGTAATTAATTGTGACAACGCTGAAGCAAAAACAAATAACATGCTGTTTTTGGAGGCAGCAAGTCGCACACAGCGTCCATGTATTTATTGTTGTTAGAAATATCAGACGTGTCAGCAATTATTTTTTTTCTAAAATATTGTAAAAATACCTTCTTTTGCATTCTGGCACCGCGTTCTCTGTATATTTATTTCTCTTTCATTCTACACAGAAAAATATCCTTGATTACACTTGCAGCACTTTGCATGAGGCTATTGAACTTCATGGGGCCAAGTTGCCTTGGCTGGCAAAATTGGACTCATTTTGTTTGGTTTCTTGCAAAGAGTAGCGACGAAACATAAAATTAACGAAAGCAAAAAAGCCACACAACGAATGTGAAGGGGGTGGGTGGGTTTTGGGTTGAGGGTTAGCATGTTTTAAATAACAACAATTACTTAGTGCAGCCAACATTTTGGAGGGATTCAATACATTTTGCAGTGGCTCAGGTCAGTTATGAAAAATGTTTTCGTTCAATGTGCGCAAGTCTGGTTTGAAAGTTAGTAGAAAAAAAATAAAAGAACACTGAGAGAACATTGCAGTGTGAGCGCTATGTTTTAGAGGGAACTGCAAAATTTTGTTGCAATGCAAAAATTTTTATTGTTGCAATTGTGTGTACATACATACATACATATGTATATATAACTGTTTATGTACGAGTAAATATATAAATTTTTTGGCAAGTGCAAGTTCAAGCCATTTAAGAATTTTCATTTATATGAACAAAATATACTCTATATAAGTTGAACTATTTATTTAAGCCACTGACACATAATTCTACATATTCTCTAATGTAGAGTGCATACTCTTTTTTTTATATATGTACATAAGTATATTTATATACGTATTTGCATACATATATTTACATATTCATTTATGTACCTACACATACATACTGCAGCAGCATTCTTTTTCCAAATTTAAAAATTTTTTACGGAACTTACACGAAAAATTCAAATTTCCCTTAGAACAATTTTTATCGAAAGCTGTATATTTACGTATGTTAAGTACAACAAAACTAAATAGTTTGTGTTGCAAATTTTGATAAAAAAACAAATTGACCAATTTTTAGAAATTTTATTAAAAATATCAAAAACTATTTAAAAAGCAGAAAAGAAATTTCCCATGGAGGAGATTTGAGCAATTTTATTACAAAATATTGAGTTAGTGTGTCTGGAGAGTTTTTGGCGGAAACAGAAACGTCCCAACTTTTATTCCTTTAGAAAATTTAAAATTTTTTTAACTAAAACTTCACGTTCAGTAAACAAAAATAATAAGAAATATATTTATGTTCGCAATAAAATAACTAGTTTAGATTAAAAATATAGTGAATAAAAAATTTCCCAATTTTTTTTCTTAAGGAAATTTTAAAAATTTGTAATAAAAAACTTAAAATACTATTAACAGCCAAACTAAAAAACTATTAAAACCACAAAAATTTCAAGAAAAAAAATTTCACAATTTTTTTCCTTAAGGAAATTTAATGAATTTTTAAGAAAAACTTGAAATATTATTACCAGAAATACTTATAACTATTAAAAGTGGAAAAATTTCCACAAACAAAAAATTCGCATTAAGGAAATTTAAAAAAAATCCTAATTTTTTATAAAATTTTTGTTTGTTTTATTATATAATCTTCAAATAATGTAAACAACAATAAGAAGAGCTACATTTTTGTTCGCAATAATAACTAAAATAACTAGTTTATGGGAAAAATATAATTAATAAAAAAAAAATTCCCAATTTTTTTCTGTTGGAGAAATTTCAAAAATTATTCGAAAAGGTTCAAATATTTTTGCAAGCAAAACTAAGAACTTCTAAAAGCGCAAAAATTTCAGGAAAAAAATTTCCTATGAAGGAAATTTTCAAAAATAATCTCCCAATTTTTTATTGTTACAAAATTTTGATTTTTTCGACAAAAGCTTCACATACTGCAAGCAACAATAATAAGAGCTATATTTATGTTCGCAATAGTAAGTAAAGTACCTAGAGTATCGACAAAATATAGTGAATAAAAATAACCCAATTTTTTCCATTAGGGAAATTTAAAAGATTTATAAGAAAAACTTCAAATATTATTAAAAACCAAAAAAAAAAACTAATGAAAGTGCAAAAATTTTCAGAAAACAAAATTTCCTGGGAAGAAAATTTTCAAATGTTATTTAAATTCATATACAGCAATTTTGGCTTTGCTGCACTTTTCTCGATCTTTTTTGCAGCTAATTCAAAAATGCTGTTATCGTAAATGTATGTAATAGATGAGTTTTTATAATGACAAGTTGCGATTCGTGTGACTTGTTTGCGTTTTTTTTATTATAAACGGCTTAAGATGGATTTTTATGTGAAAAAGTTGCTACCATGTGTTCTTGATGTGTGCAGATCACTTTGATTTTTTATGAAAATATTTTAAAACTGCCAATATATAAAGTAAATATGCAGCTATACAAAATGCACTTAAACAAAGTTTAGAAAGAATAATTACAGAAAATATATATTTTTGGGCAATTAAGTCGAAACGCAGCTAACGTTGTTTTTTTTTGTATAAAAATAATTTAAAAATGCCAAAAATTTTTGGGCATTTATCTTAAATGTGCAGGTACAAAAAAAAATTCACTTAAAAAAGCAATTTTTATGAGATTTTAAGGAATAGTAACAGAAATCATAAATATTGTGCTCTTAAGTCAAAAGTACTGTTAACCGAAAGGCTGCTAAATCAAAACTACTGTATACATATAATATTTATGCTGAACATAATAAAACTACCTGTTTGTCGTAAACATTATATAACCAATTTTTTAGTGATGAATTTTAGAAATTTTTAAAAACTCTACAACAATATTGAGACTGTTTGAAGTGAGAAAATAGCAGAAAATTTTGCCATAAGGAAAATTTTAGCTATAATTTTATTGCAAATTAAATATTTATGTTGAAAATAAACTAGTTTGTCTCAAAAAAAAATTTATGAATAAAAAAGTATTTTCCCATTATTTTTTTATCTTTGTTTTGGAAATTCTATAAAAATTTTAGCAAAAGTCATCAAAAAATACTTTAATTGCGAAAATTGGAGAAAACAAAAAGTTTCCCATATGGGAAAATTAAAAAAATTTCATTTCCATATAAATCTAAATCATTACCATAGAACTAAACAGTTTGTCCTAAAAATCTTAAGAAATAAAAAATTTCCCGATTTCATATTTTTATGAAATTTAGAAATTTAAAAAAAAATAACATATTGAATATAATATTGAAATACAAATTTCTTGTAAGGGATTTTTTTAATTTTATTGAGAAAGATAGTCTACCCCAATGGCCATTTATCGACCTCAAGACCTCAAAAATGTAGTTCGTGAAGTTATCGAGAACATTTAGCTGTAAATGAGCGAATTGGTGATGGAAAATTTCATGAAAAGAATATGGTCCTTTAAACACAACCTTGGCGGCCTGACATTGTTTTAAATTATGAATGACCTACCGTAATTCTTTACATTTAAATAAACATCCGCTGATTTCACTTAAAAACACTCGTTTTTTTACTAAATACCAAAATGCGGCTTCTTATTGGAAGACTTTATACATTTGACAAATTCTTTTTTCCTCAAATGATCTTCATAACCACATTCATAGAAAACTATATATTTCTCTTTAAATCGTTTTGCAATTATTATCTACATTTCACTGTATTCAAAAAGTGATTTCTCTATTGATTTATCTATAAAATTCTTTAGACATTATAAATATATAAAACTTTATCGTCAACCACCACACGAGGATTCAGTGTGAAGGTGAGGAAATTTTAAAATCAAACATAAATTTTAGCGGCACGTTTTCAATTGAATCATCGTATCATAGCACAGACGCTCACACTAAAACTGTTTAACCCAATTTCTTTTTATGGATTTCATTTCAACTACAAAAATATAAAAAAAATACAATATTTAACAAAAAAAAAAAAATTAACGTAACGTAAACAAAACTGAAAATAAAGACAATTAAACATGAAACAAAAAAACAACCATACTAATTTTTTTTTAAATACAAAATGTTTTCATAATCAAAAGCAACAAAATGATAAGAATTTAAAAAAAGTTTGACCTAGATTTTGATTTCGTTAGTTCTTCTAATTCGTAAAAAAAATATGTGTTAAAAAATTATAATTTTTGGGGCGCTTTCTTTTGTGGGCATAAGAAGAAGTGTAAAGGGAGGGTCTGAAGAATTCATGAAATGTACGCTACAATGGGTATATTTGTGCAATATATA
The DNA here is from genome assembly GCA_956483585.1 of Gymnocheta viridis. Taxonomy (NCBI): domain Eukaryota; kingdom Metazoa; phylum Arthropoda; class Insecta; order Diptera; family Tachinidae; genus Gymnocheta; species Gymnocheta viridis. Next base: position 4,839,708 of record OY101443.1, on the reverse strand, counting down.
GAATGTTTAATGAATGTTTATGAAATCAAAATATACCCCTAATAATTAAAATATTATCCATCTTTTTGTTTTTATTCCATACGGATCATAAACAAGACTATTTTCCGTGCTCTCTGCTTAAGTGAAACATGTAATAATCATGAGCCATGATGAGAGCGGGACCAGGACGCCGAATGCACACTTGTTATTCAACTGCACTTGTGGTTGTCAGAATAATTAGCTTTCTCTATAAAAATAATTTATACTAATTAATACTAATTCAGTCAACGAACTGTAGCCTGATTTAACACAATTAATATTTCCCCTTTTTACGTTCGTCTATTACCCCTCCAAAATTGTTTCTTATTGTTTTTCTTCACAAAAAAAAAACAAAAAAAAAACTTTATACAATAAAGAATTTTGTTTATAAGTGGGCGATAAGATTATCAATTCGTTTATATGCGCATGCAAACTTGAGTGTGCAGTGTAAGATGCTACACAAAATAATAAAAGACCAAAATAAAAAGAAACATTTCGAAATATATTTTTAACGCATCTTCTGTTTTTTTTTTCATATATTTAAATATACAAAAAAAAAATATAAATAAATTTAAAAGAAAGCAAACAAATGAATGAATGAAAAAAAATATTTAAAAAATTATACTTTTAAGAGCCGAACATTTAATGTTAAACAAAAATAAACCTTCAACTTGATTAAAATCCAGGGATAAATACTATTTATTTTATATATATATTTTTTGATTAAAAACAAAAAAAAATAGAACAACATTAATTGATAAGAATTCTTTTTCAAAAAGCAGCAAACAAAATTTTAACATTGAATTTCAAAGAACAAAGAGAAATAAAAAAAATGAAGTCACTAAAGTAGACCATTCATTTCAAAACAAAATGATTAATGAGATATGTTTTTTTTTATTTATAAATATCTAGTAAAGGGTGATTTTTTTCTCTGTAGGTTGTTCGCCGTTCTTATGTGATTCGTGGTCCAGGCTGCTATAAAATAATTTATTTTAAAGAACTTCATGCAAATAAAAAAAATTGGCAATTAAAGAACTTTTTCATCTTTGGAAAATTAAAAGGAAAAAAAAAGTTTTTTTATTTTTCTATATTGAAAGGAAATTTTGAAAAAATTTCCAACAAAGGATATTTAAAAAAATTTATTTAAAAATTATATTTATACATACATACATACATACACATATGTGCTTATATTGAAAAAAGAAAAATTAAACTACTGTATCTACATAATTGGTCTTGAAAGTGTTGAAGTGAAATAAAAATTTAAAAATATAGAATAATATACAACATTGTAAACAGCAATAGATTTAAATTGCACAAATTAAATATTTCCCATTGAGGAAATTTTTTAAAATTTTGTCAAAAAGTTATTATTTTTATGTTGAGAATAAAAAAATTAAACAAGTTGTCTTGAAAATGGCTGAAACTAAGAAGTTTTTAAATTTTTTACTTTTAAAAAATGTACAAGTTTTTAGCAAATATTTTACATATTGCTAACGGCATGTTTTGAAAAGTATAAATTACAAAAATTGCTAAATATAAGAAAATTCCAATTAGGGAAATTTTTTATTTCGCGGAAATTTTAAGAATTTCAGTAGGTAGGTAGTTCACAGCTTTAATAACAGCTTTTATAGTACTTAGTTTATTTTTAAAATAGTAATCATTTCAAAAATTTCCCGATTGGCAAATTTTACAAAATTAAACATAAACTTAATTTTTACGCAAATTCTAATAAACTAAAGAGTTTGTTTTCCAAAAATATGTCTTATGAAAATTTCCCATTTAAGGGAATTTTTTATTCGAAAACATAATCGAAAATTTATGCAAAAAGAAATTCATTTTAAATAAGTTAATTTTAAAGATTTTTTTCATTATTTCACTGATTATTCCAATATTTGTGTCACTGTTAAAAGTTCTACTACAAAAACTAACTGAAAATATTCAAGTTTTTCTATTAAAGCCATAAAATTATATTTGCCAGTCGGTTGGTTACAAATAAAGGTTGAAAGTCATGGTCATTTTGGTTTTAATAAATGAAAAACTCCACCGTCATGCAATTACGCCTTTATTATAGACTATTTGTTGACTGACTGTTGACTGACTGAGTCTCTGCGCTGTTGTCATGCTCGAAGCATTGAACTTTTTGTTGTGGTTGTTGAGTGAATTAATTTATCATACACGCCTGCGCAATATTGAGAATTTATTTTTTTTTTTAATTTTACTTTTGCAAAAGCTTTATTCTACACAAAGCTTTCAGTTAATTTGGCAGAGAGAGAGAGAGCGCAAGCAGTACTCTTAGCAATAGCAATGATTTAGTTTTAAAGTGCAAACTGATAAAAATTAAATTAAAGTGAAGTATCTACATTGCAGACAATTGAATTGTCTAGTAAATTTTTATAGCAATCATTCAAAAAAACTGCAAGTTTTCATGAAAGTTTTCTAAACGACTCGACCGTCTGGTATACATATGTGGAAAATATGGAAGTTTTTAGGGTTAAAAATTATTATTATCTAGGCCAGAGCAGTCTATTCTTTATAAAAGATTTTTTTATTTATTATTTTTTTTTTGACAATCGAATCCAACAACCAACCAAAGTTGAGTGACTCACGCCTAATGAAGTTTTCCAGTAATCATCAGGAAAGCATTAACCCCTTAATGATGAAACAGAACAAACTGCAACTTCAGACTGAACAATATTTTCCATACAGTTTGACATATAAATTTTGCCGAAGAATGTGGTCATGACATTTATTTTTAAAGCGTTTTTTCTTATACTCTCAATTTTAGACACTCATTCTCTCAACAATGTTACCGTGTTTTCATGAAATCATATACGAAAAATGCAAACAAAAGAAAATCACACATTAATAAGAGAGAATTTGAAGTTACCGCCGTCGATTTTATTATGAGCCATCAGCGATTGTTCCTGAAATTGCAGATTTGTTCTGTTTCATCATTTAAACTTAAGCAGTATGGAGTTATAAGTTTTTAATACCACTGAATTTTACAGGGCTGACTGAGGATACTGCAACAGCCAGTGTTGCCATCTAAAAATGTTACTCTTTGAGTAAAAAGTGATATTTTTTTAGAACTAGTATATTCTTTATGACACATGCTCTGTATGTGGGGACGGCAACAATAACCTGTAACAATCAAAAAATCGACCCTTTGGCCACATTATGCAGCATTATTGTTGCCATTTGGATGTTTTGCGTAAAGTTTCGTAGCATACTTTTGGGATCTTAAGTGTTATTTCGTTTGTTCGTTGTAAGTGTTGCCAGAAAATTAATTTGATAGAATGCTAAAGAAGTAAAAAAAAATAATATGCTAAAATTTTGTACAGAAGAAAAGTTAATTAGTAAATTTGATTTTATTACTAAGACATGGAATATATGTATAAGGAATAGAAATATTTATGTATGTACATATGTAACTCTCACCGTACGTTTGCACACACCACTTTATCTCTTTTTTAATACTCGTACAATAAAAACTTATGATTTAGAATCCCCTCCCTAATGATTCAAATACAACTTTTTTACTAAAACTAGAACTTATGCATTCCTAAAAGAAATATATACAAACAATATTTAAAAAAATATTAGTGTTAATTTATGAATTTATAAGTTTTGCTATGTCTCGCTTAAGGGCATTTTTGTTTGCAAATATATTATTAGCAAGCTAATGTTTTTGCAATTGTTGTTGTCGCTGTTTGAACATTTTCAACAACCAATAATTTTGCTGTCATTTGCTACTGCTGCTTTTAATCAGACGCTAGCTGGCGATGACTTGGCAACGTGAGGTGAGTTCAGGGTTGTGAAAAGCAAAAGTGCATTAAACGCACCTGGCATTGATCAAGATTAGATGCATTTGAAGCAGTAGCAGTTAAATACTACAGCAAATGAAAAAGTTGCACATATTGCTGCAACGTCATTGCTCATGAATATATTAGAAACAATTCAAATACAAAAAAAAATTTAAAAAAATTGTGAATGAGATTTTGAGATACACAATAATTCAAATGTTCTAAGCAAACAAGTTTATTTTTTTTTTGTTTGTTTGTTTGTTTTTTTTTCGTTTTAATATAATTTGCTAAATTATACTTTGGTATGTTGATTTGTGTTTTTTGTTTTGTTTGATTTTGTGTTAAAATCAACAATTGTTTTGAAGTTTTCAATATGACGTTTTTGTAATATTTTTCATTATTTTGTTGCTGCTTGCATTATTTTGTTTTTTTCCTTAAATAACTAAACTGCCTTGAAACGTTATATGAAAAATATTATTAATTTTGTGCAAACAATGTGCTTTATGTAAATTTTGTAAATTAAATTATGTATTAGAAGAAAAAAACTTAAAAGGATTTTGAAATTTATTTTTGTTCGAATAAAATTAATAAACAATATATTAATATAAATGAGAGCTTTAACAGCTGGCGATATGTTAAGCTAAAAAAGACTTTAGCGATTAAGCTATGATACATCCGATTTGTTTAACATTCCGCCTAATGAAAAAGAATCTTGCCAAATTAGTTAGAAAAATCCTGAAGCGGCAACACTTTAATAGACCAAGTTAAACATTTATATGTCCAGATTAACATATTCACCCTGATTCTGAATAACAATTCCCAGGGAATTTTTCCCATTCCTTGTTCCTTTACTCCAAATAAAATCTCCCCGGGATATTTTTCTCTTTTCCCACAACCCGTATTCCAAACAATTTTCAAAAATGGGAGTCCCTTGCCCGGGAGAAAAGTAGGTATTACGAATATCTCTTAAAGGCAGAACGTAATGACAAATTATACGAGCAATTCCGGCCGAAATTCTCATGGAATTTGTGCCAAAAATGTGAGTATTTAATATTTTTTTCGGAAAAATTTAATAAAATTTCATTTATTTTCTATTTAATGTGATCATTTTTCACACAAATTGGTTGTTTGGGGTTTTTAATCCAAAGTTATTATTATTTTGGCTAAAGTTCGTAACATTTTTAGTCAGAAAGAATTGGACATGAGACAATATTCTAAGAGAACAAGGGACAATTTTAACACCAATTAATTTCAACTTACACGGCAGAACAGAAACAACTTTGTTTTTCGGGAGCCGCTACACTCCCATCGTCAGAGTTAATGTGTCTTTTCATTTATCCGCCACTTGTTAGGTGGCTCGGTTGAGTGTGATTGCAAATTTGTATTTTACAAGTTTTGACCCGAAAAAGGATACGAGAGTTCTTTGTATTGTGGAAACAAAACTTCATCACGATCAATATTCAAACTTTACTATCACTAATTAACGCTTAATTAACCCATTGCTACACGTTGTTTTTATCTCATGTACCATTTTTCTTTCTAATTTTTGTTTTCACTTTTGAAAAGATTTTTTAAATTTTCTTTCTTCACGTTGCACATTTGAATATTTGAAATTCTCTCTCCCTTGTTAGTCCCTTCCACAGCTTTTTAGATAAGGAGATCTTATTCGCGGAGAAAATGAATTTTCCTCGTCATATTTAGAATTGTGCTGCTTGTAAATAAGTGAACGATTCGTTCGATTTTAAGCCTGTCGCGTTCTCAAAGATTTTGATACTTTTTTTGGCTTGGATTTTTTTTTAAATTAATATTCTACTTAATTCGTCGATATGTTCGAAATTTGGAAAATATTTTAGGAAACAGAATTTCAGCCACTCAATGCAGAAACTCGCTCACATGGCGTTGGAATTTCTATTTAAATTCTAACTGCCGTATTCATAAAAAAAAATAATTTGGGTTTGAAATGTATTTTAAAGAAAATGTTTATGACAAATATGCCTTAAAATTCATTTCAAATACAATCAATTGAACTCAGGTCTACAGAAAATCATTGGGGAGATTTACTGGAGAAGTGAGGCTGGGCAAACAAAATTTTCACAACGAAATGGATTCGTGGGAGTAAAAGTTTCTAAAATTGTGGCACGATATTCCAGTTGAAACCTGCGGTAGAATTATTTCATCATTCAAATAATGCTGAGGGCAAATTACGGCATCCAATATCGAATGAAATTTCTATACAAATTCAAAAAATTTTGTATGGGACTTCGTTCGATATCAAATGCCGTAATTTATTTGTCCCCCGGTCATAGTGGCTTCAGATACAAAAATACTTTTTTTATATTTGTTTTTTGTGTGAAAACTTTTTCTCTTATATGCGATTTCTTTTGCGCAGTGCACCTATTTTATTTTTCAATTGTATTTCGCATTTTTGTTTGAATTTGTATATTTTGTATATTTTGTTGTTGTTTACTGCCAGGCCCATGATGTCACTCGTATTCGTTCTTTCGTACATTGCACGAAAGAACGAATACATATGACATCGTGGGCCTGTCAGTTAGCTAAATTCGTTAATTTTTAATTATTTTTTTATTTTATTGATTTAATTATATTTACGTTTCCTGTAATAGAATTTATCCGGAAATAATTGTTCGTTTGCATTCAATCGAAATTGGTGGTTTTTTGATAATTGTGTTAATCGCACCTATTTTGTTGGCCAACTGTGTATGTTTTTACCGCCGACGATGGTGCAACTAAATTTAAATCATTCACTTAATTAATTTTTATTGTACTTTGCTTTATTCTTAGATTATTTTGAAATTTATATTAAATTATGTTTTCCATATAAATTCTTCTCACGCGTGTGTTCCAAAAATTTTCTTTCACCGCTCACTGATAAATATGTGTGTGTGAGTAGGTGTATGTGGGTTGTTTTCGATTTGCCTGCTTTTCTTTTCCTATATGTTTGAGTGACTGAAGAAATTATTTTGCATCGCACATTCATGCGTGATAAAATGCAGACCATTTTTTTTTTGTCGTTCATTGGTGAAATATGTTAATAAATAAATTTTAGAAATCTCATTCATGAAAAATATCTGCAGTGTTTATATTTCAGCGCTCATAAATGATAATTTCAAAACCCTCTCTCAACTCAAAAGATTCTGAGAAAATATTTACCAGGACAATTTTTCATGTCTTGCCTAAAAATATGCAATACTCATTGATTTTCCAATACCTAGAAGTTGTGCTTTAAACTTCGCTAAATTTTAAACAAACAAATAAAGAAGTTTAAAACTGTTCCCAAGGTACCTATCTCACATATTTATAAAAACACTTTCATTCTTAGAAGAAAAAAAAAGATGCTGCTGGTTTTATTCACATTTCGTTTCAACTAAATAATATATATTGCCTTCAAGTACGAGTATAAATCATGTTAAAACTGCCAACAACTTGAAAATATAATATTTGTTATAATTAAATAAACAACTTAAGCACAACATAAATTCTCTTCTAACCTTGAATTAGTATTTGATCATACGTTACGCGCTAGGATTCGATTCATTGTTAACTTCAGCACTTCTAGTGCGGCAAGTTTTGTTAACCTTTAAAAAAAGAAATCAATTTTACATACACACTCACATACTCACACACACAGACACGTATACACTAACCCAACTGTCATTTAAATAAAGCATTAGATATTATTTGAAAAATAACATCCGCCTTATTTGCTAGACTCTTTTTCCAAAGCTCTTTGCTGTTTAAGCAGCCAATTCAATTGCTTTTAAAGTCAATGCTTGTATTTATTAAATGTTGTTAAGTTTAAGTTTAGAATAAACATTTAAGAATTTAATTGCCACCTTATTTTTCTTCGGATTTTTTTGTTTTTGCAAACACACGTCTACAGTCACCTACAGTTTGCAATTATAATGTTTTGTAATAAAACAACTGTTTGTTGTTTTTAGCCAAGTTAAGTTCAATGTTAATGCTAAATTATTAACATAAAATACCGTTAATTGCATTACAACAAAACCAGCCAACCAACCAATCAACCAACCACTAGAGTAAATAAATGTGGCTGTTCTATTCTAAAATAAATACAAACATGCACACATATGCCTGTAAATATATACATTTATACACACATACATATGTACGTAAATAACAATAATTTAATGGCCAACTAGTAAGAAGTTGTAGTCAGGTCTTTACGTATTAAGCCATCAATTCTAACTCGTCAAGATTTTGAAGTGCATACGTGGGTGTTCCCAGAAAGATGTGAGCTAAACTCTTTCTATTTTTATTTATTATAAAAAGCATTTTTTCTAGCAAAAAAAAAAAGATTTTTTTTCGAAATTTCGAACTTGACTTCGAATTTCCCAATAGAGAAAAAAAATCCATTTCAAAGTTCACTGGACATGAAAAATTGATTTACAACGAAAAACGAAAATTCCTGCAGCATAAACAAAATTTCGAACTTAAATTCGATATTCCAAAATAAAAAAATCGATTTTAAAGTCCGATTGAGATGAAAAATAAATTAAATGTTTGCAAATTTTAAAAATTTAAATTCTTAAAATGCAGCTGAAATTTCGGGCATAATTTCGTATTTCTGAATTGCAAAGAAAGAAAAAAAGTTATTTTAAACTGCACTTGGAATAAATACTTGTTCATGATAGTTTTTATTATTATAATTGATAAAATTTTAGGGGAAATGCAAAACTCTTATTTCGTAAAGCGTAGAAAGTCTAAAAGTCGAGCTTACTGCCTGACCCACGATGTCGAACGATATCGTTCTTTTGTGAAATTACATTTAAAACAAAAACAATTTCTAAAATTTTGATTTTGTTTTAAATGTAATTCGACGTCGTAGGGCAGGCAGTTAGTTTCGAATTTTTAAAATTTTAGAAAGACAATTTTATTCACACAAAAACAATTCTAAAGAAAATTAAAAAAAAAATTAAAAAGAAATGTAACATTCCTTTTAATTTTTATCAACAAAAAAATCCCTATTCAAAGTTTTCTTAGGACAAAAATTTTGCTGCGTAAGTGATGATACAATAATTTTTAATACCACTCACTATTCTAAAAAAATCATTATGTTGGAAATTTTCAATAAAAAGGGAAACAAATTTTGCACTTTTTTTAAAAAGAGTTAAGACATGATATGACATGAAAACTTAATTATATAAAAGCAAGAATAATAAAATGTTAGTTCTTAAAAGCATAAAAAAAACAATTTCGTACATAATTTGGAATAGGTAATTTAATTGTGACAAAATTTCTAAAACTTTAGTATTTAAGGTTAACAAAAATTTAGAGCTTAATTTTGAATTTCTGAAGTTGAAAAAATTTATTCTAAAGTCCATTCACAAAATTCAAGAATTTTATTTAGCGATGCACATATTTCGGCTCAATTTAGAAAATTAAAAATTGAGAAGAAAATCTATTTTAGCACCCATTTTAAATGAGAACTTTTAATTAAGTTCTATCTTAAGCGTAAAAGTTTTAGTATTTGAAGCACGAATAAAATTTCCAACTGAATTTCGAAGTTCCAAAATTGAGAAGAAAATCTATTTTAAAATCCCTTTAACATACTAAACCATTAAATACTAGCGATAACGCGAAAGGATTTAGTATTTCAAATATAATCGAAATTTCGAATTTCCGATGTAAAAGAAAAATAGTCAATTTTAAAACAAAATTAATCAATATTAATTGAAGTTAATCGAAAATGAAAAAAAAAACTCAATTCTGAAAGCATAAACAAAATTTGGAACATATTTTCGAATTTACAAAATTAAAAACTTCGACTGCCTGTTTCAAGAAAATGAAAACAAAATTGTGAGTGAGAATTAATATTGAAAACAACAATAAAATACGCAAATTTGTTTTCTCACTCAAAATTTTGTTTTCATTTTCCAAAAACAGGAAGCGAATTTTCGAAAATGTGAAAAAATTTAAAAAATTAGGAGAAAATACTTTTCAGGTATCACAAAGCGATTTAATTGTATTAAGGTGAGTCAGTTTCGCAAAGACTATTTGTCCGGGCAGATTTAACGCAAGGCTGAGATTCCATTTCTTAAAATAATTATTCATAATTTCAAACTTATTTTCAAATTTATGTTTCAAAGTGGAAGAATATTAATTTAAAATTGAAACTTTTCTTAAGCAAAAACCAAATCAAAATCTGCAAGATTAGATAGTCTGCAACTCTTGCAAGAGACCTTTGAGAAATATAATGCAAAAATTCATTCGATGCAAAAAAAAGGCACTTAAGCAGCCGGCGAGAATATATATCACATTTCCTGTGAACGAAAGTTTTTTCTTATTTTGTTGGCCTGACAGCTTTTTGATGAGAACAATTTCTTGTCACTTTAGCTGGTGCAATTCTGGCACCACCCTCGTATTCTAAGAGAACAATAGTTTTTTTTGTGTATTCGACAATCGACAATTGAAACATTCAGATTGAGTCTAGTTTTTTTTTCCACCATGATGGCTGGTGTTTGGTCACGTTGTCTACTGTTGGTCATATTTTGTAGTTTGCCAAAGTCTAGCCAATGATTTGAGAAAATCGTTTTTTTTTTTTTCTTACTGATGCAATTTTGAAGAATCACAGAAAAAACATATTAAAAAAATTTCAGTATTATTCATTTTGAGAGAATTCTATTAAGAATTTGAAGAATTTGAAATTGAAGCTTTATATTCCATTAACACGAGTAATAAACATGCAATCAATCTATTACGAAAATTGTTGATTGAGTGACAAAATTTTTTAAAAGGTTAATAAAGACAGTTTTGTTTTTGTTTACACGTGACATCGACTTAATCACAAAATTAATTGCGATAAAATTCAGTTTTGAAAACTTTTTTTATTAAAAATTTGTTTAAGCATTTTAATTTCTTTCTGCGTGTGGTTGTCGTCGCAGGACCATAAAAAAGTATTCTCTGTCTCTATAAGCAAAGCAGAGCTTTGCTGAATGTTTAAGGGTCGCGCTAATTTTTCAAACTGGGGCAAATTAAGTCATTCGATATCGAACAAAATTTCCATACAAATTCAAAAAAGTTTCTATGGGATTTTCTTCGATATCGAGTGCCGTAATTTGCCCCCTGTTCAAAATGTTTGTTGGAAAAATTATTACAGATGTAATAATTTATGCTGAATTTTTTTACAAATGCGGCAGATATGACGTTAGCTAATATTGAGTAACTTTTCACTCACGCTCATGCATCTTAAGATATAAAATAGTTACTGATGCACCCCCCTGCACGACCTTATATTTTTGGTCCACTTTCGTACACGCTCACGTTAGTAGAGAAAGAAATTAGCCACAATCACGAAAACTCACGCTTACGAAAAAAACTACGAGCATAAATTAATAAAAAAAAAAATTAAGAAATTAATTGAAAAGCAAAAAAAATTACGCAAGAATCAGGTTAAAAATCTACTCATGCACGCTCACGCACGTCAAATTATTTTATGTTCACGTTAAAGCACGCTCACATGATTGAAACAAAAAAAAACTAGTCACGATCATGCATGATCACACATGGTTCATGCATGATCATCAGCGGTGCCCATCTCTATTCCATCTTATTCCTACAAGGAGCATACGGCCTCAACGATTGAGTTCCAGTTTCTTTTGCCTGCTGCAAGTGGCTTCACCTCGTTCCACGATTTCATTACTTTCGATGCCTCTTTTTCGAGCTGGCGGCGCACAGTGGTGCCAATTAGAAAAAAAGGCTACTAAATCTGTATCTGTGAAGCTTGCGATCCGATTGCAAGACAATGTATGTAAGAATCATAGAAAAGGACCTATGCTTTAAAGAATTTTTAATTTGAAGCACCCTGTTGAAACATACGGTGGGATACAGGGTGTCAAAGTCTACTAACTCGGGCATGTAAAACTTCGCCTTGACTTTGCTCGCAATTTTGTCAATATCGCCGGTAATAGCAAAGATAAAATTAAAAAGAAAATATTATATGATTCTTAATACAATTTCTAATATGCAGAGAGAATTTTTAATTGATTTCAATTCATGTAGTCGTGAAAAAATCAAAGTAAATTTTTTTAATGACAGTGAAAAATGGCTTAATTTTGACAAAAAAAAGACGTTTTTCTCAACATTTTTTTCAAAACCAAAATTATTCTTTTTCAATAAATCAAAAGATTAGACTTCAAAAAATACTGCAGTAGAAATTTTAAGCCGATTAAAGCATGCACGCTATATTCAGCATTGGACGAATATGGAGAATTTTTTAACGAAATTCTAAATTAATCGCCTAAGAAAAAATAACGCCCATCGAGTTTTAAAGTTTTTTTTTATAAATTACATTAGATCAATGAATCTGACTTTTTATTGTTACGCGCCCGGGCAAAAATGTGGCGAAGAGAGCAGATTTACTGAAAATAGTCAAATTTTCGGAAGCATTTAATATACCTGCCTGAAAATTGTACTAAATTTAATTTTTTCATTTTTATTTCTTCATTATTTATGAACAAATTATAGCAATTAATATCAAATTGAAAGTTTTTATGAATTTTCAAATCCAAAAAAAAAATTGCGAAGAAAATACAAATGCATAATTTCTTAGAAATTTTTTTTGGATTCTTCGAAGGCATCGGTTGACATAAAACTATATTATTCTGAGGTCACCACCACTAGCCGAATTCTACTTTACACAACTGTTGAAAACGTTTAGTTTGTTGCACGGCGCGATATGTGCTGGGAATTCCACATATTCTTTGGTATCTCCATTGGTTGCTTCCCTCTCAGCTAGCAAACAGACTGAACGTTTTCAATCCGTTGTTGTTGGTTGCAGTTATTCTCGTGGCCTTAGTCTTGGTGGTTGCTTCGGAATCCATTTATTGGACAGGCCGTAAAGAGATCTATATCATTTCTTTTTAAATAATTTAATATTAAATATTCTTATGATTTAATCTATAACTTGATTTAAACATTTTCCATTCAAATATCTTTTGGAATGGAAATTTCTTTAATTTCTTATCAAAAGTAAACCGAAAAATAAATAAACACAGTTTTCTGGGTCAACTTGTATGTTTATTTTATTTTCTAACTATTGTTTACATATTTTGTCAAGATAACAATACTAAAATGTAAAATAAAAATTATAATAAAATTTAAGATAAGCCAATAAAAAGTATTAATAAAAAAAAAATAAATAAATAAAAATTCAGACTGCATTACAAACGGCCAAGTCGAAATCAATTTCTTCAACAACAAGGTTTTAAGAGGAACTTTAAAAGCTCTCGCCAAAATAAAAACAGAAACTGGTTGAACGGAATGTATTTTCTGTGCCCACCGATGCCAGGGTTTCTAAGGCTACACACTGCATCAGTATTCTTATTGTCATCTACGAGTATTATGGGTTCCGTTAAAACCTCTAAGACCGCTACAATTTGATGTTACAAACGCATGGCATGACTAGCTTTTTATACCCTACATATTTCTTGAGGTGTGTAAATAAATGTGCATACATAAAAACTAGGTAAATATAGAAAAAAATTACTAAAACACACAACATGTCATTATGAAATTTAGCTTTTATTTTTTTTTATTCTTCTTTCGTTCTCAAAATAAGAAAACTCATCACTCATTTTATTTGAAATTTCAAATACATACACTGACTGACACACTGATAGTCAAATAGCCAACTAGACACATCAATATTTATGCACCGCCACCCAAAACGAAAACAAAAAAAAAACATAAAACTTTATATTCTGGGTCAAATTTGTCATTTGTAAAAAAACAAAACAAAAAAAAAAAACTGAAATAATAATTTAATCTTTAAAAGCCTCCAAAATGTTTGTATTTAAAATTTCAAAATTCTTTTTATTTTTTATTTTTACAACTACAACTCATTACGAAAGAGATTGATGTAGTAAAAAATAAGAAAAAAATAGGGTGTTAAGTTTTGGGTATCAGATGGTCTACTAAATATTGCCAAGAACTTGATTTTAATTAGAAAAAATATGAAAAAAAAATGCTTTGCTTGATGCCAAGATATTTCAAAATTTTGTTTTTTTTGTGAAGAAAAATTTTAAAATGTTTTTTTTAAACTCATATTTTTTTTTTAATTTAAAATGCACTTTTTAGAATTTTTTCATTATACACAATATTGTAAATGTATGAAATATGTACTTTCAAACAGCCTACGACAAAATTTAGATGATGTAACACATAGGGTGACATAAAATATATAAGATACAAGAATTTTAAGTTTTAAAACTGATCAAGAGTCATAAATCTAATAAACGATTTGATTAAAGAATAAAAAAAAATATTTTTTTTTTGTTAAGAAAATTTCCAAAACTTGAGGGGTCGTTGTTGAAACTTCACATTATTTTCAAACCACTGCAATTACACGAATTATATTTCTGTGCAACTTAAGAATAATGCCAAATATTCCGTAAATATTTATCGACATCACATAAAGGTAACGCCAAAAACTACGCTCTACGTACTATTAAAAAACTCTATTCTCGAAAGCCTTCAAAGTGGCTACAAAATTAAAAAAAAAAGTCGTCAACTGTTGTCGATAGCGTCGTGTAGACAAGAACTTTTATTTTGATGTGACATCGACAAGAAGTTACTTAGAATAAGGTGAATTATTTTACTGAAATTAATCTATTCAGGTTTGAGTACAAAGCTTGATTTTGTTATCTTGCTATTGAGGGTTCATAGGTCATAGAATCCAATGTAGTTGGAATTGGATTTGAAAACACGACAAAAAATACTTTTGCGTGACTATAGAAGAAAAATGTCTAAGCTGTACGAAAAATTTAAATGTCCGAATTACTGGATAGTCCGAATTAGCCTGTGTCCGTATTAGGCAGGTTGTACTGTATTTTATTTGCAACAGTCTATTTATTAACTTCATTGGATTTCGATATTGAACTTCCAACAATTTGAGTTACAAATTTCTAAATTTGAACATATTTAAAATAAAGTTGCGAATTGCTTTTCGAATGCTTTCAGGCTGCTGCGGTTGTAATTTAATGCAACTTTTTTCTGTGATTCTGTGAATTTTTTCAATTTAAATGTTTGATTTTTCTTTTTCTTCTTATTTTTATAATTCTATTTGAAATTTTATATAAATTTTTATTTTTCAAATGTAAACGTTTGAAATATAAATGTTAGTTATTCTTTGTTTGTTAAACATTCTCAGACAGTTATAAATTAATATCTAAACTAAGCAAGGGGAAGTTAGCTGACTAACAGCAGTTAGTTCTGCAGTGCAAGAAGTAACAATTTATAATAACAAATTGTTTTTCTTTAATGATAAATTCGCCATCTTAAAAGTACTAAAATACCCAGTCTTGGAAAAAAACTGAAAAAATTGAGACTAAATTTTCTTTCTTTTAGGGTCGTTAACAATAAAAAAAATTAACTTAAGTTTAACACTAAACTCAAAACCTTAACTTTGGTTAATGGAAATTCATTAACACGAAGCTCTGTTAAGATTTAACTTTTAAATCAAATTCACTGAAATATTTTCTGAGTTTAAAGTTTTAACTTTAAAAAATATGACATTTAATTAATTAATAATTTTTTATTTATTTTAAAAATATTTTTCATAAATTCTTTTCAAAAATGTGATTTAAGCTTTATCATCTGAAAAATGCAGAAATCGTGCTCAGATTTCCTTGGACGATTGCATGATTTTCTTTTTTACATTTCCCAACAATAAATTACCGGCATCATTCACAATAGTTGATAACTGTAAGTTTACAAAAATTTTTTGTTTTTGTTAATAAACATTTTTAATTTCCAATTAAAAATTAAGTTTAGACTAACTGAAGGTTAGTAAACTTTAAAATTAAATAAGCATAACTGAACTTTGTGTTAATAGGAATTAGTTAAACAAATTCTTAAAGAGAATTTCAGTCTTTTAAAAAAAATATTTTTGTAAAAAAAAAATATTAATAATTTTTTTTTTAATTTTTAGTAGAACAAGTTCTCAAAAGACGATTTCAGAAAATGTATATTTCTTTTATTTTAAGGTATTTATTGTTAACAAAAAAATTAATGACAAAGCACTGTTATTAAAAATGGTACAATATAACATTATAACTTTTTCAAAACATAAAGTACTGGCTGGAACTTTGTAAAGCTTTTATAGACACGAATTTACAACGGCAAAATAGTATCAAAACTCAATCTTATTGCTTTGATTAAAAACAATTATTAAAACTATAACAAATAATAATTAAATTTTATAACCTCGTCTCTTAGATCACCTTCCCCTTTTTGTCAGCATAAATAAATAAATAAATAGATAAATTAATTTGCCATATTTTATGGGTAACAATTTAACAATTTCAATGTCAAAGTTAACGCGCAAAACGTTTCTTTTTTTGTTCTTTTTTCTTTGTTGCTCTCGTGAATATATTACAACAATTTTTTAATTCACTATTAATTCTAAAAGAATTACAAAGTAATTTAGCTTTCTTAAGAAATCTACTAAAAAGTTACTTTTCGGGGACCGAAGCAATTCAATATTTTTATTTTTTTTTTTTTTTTTAAGCTTCCGGATTTCCTCTGCCTCTCACATTTTACATATTTCTTTGCTGATTTCTCTATTAAAATACTTCATACACAGCTATTGCAGTAGTTGCTCGTTTAACCTGTCATTAAATATAAGAATTCCAATTAATATTTCATTTCTAAGTTTTAACAATTAACAACATTTAACATTAAAACTTACGAATGCAATCTTGTTAATTTATGGTCATTTGTTATTATTTTACCGTTATTGCAATAAATTGTTGCGCTTGTTAAATATGTTGAGAGAATGGCGAGGGGGGTGGAGAACAAGACGTATTAATTAATTCTCCATAAATTCCAGAAGTACTTTTGCAAAACTGAATTAATTAAATAAAACGAGAACTGTGCAGTGAAAGAGAGAAGGGAAAAGATTTGAAATTGGAGCTTTTAACTTTAAATTCTTTTTAAAGCTATTTTTAAATATATTTATCATATGTTGTTGTTCTAATGAAAATATTAAAATGTTTTAATTATTTAATTGTTCTGAAAAATTTATAAGTTTTTATTTTCGTTACGGAATTTTTTTTAATTCGGTCGCCGCGCTCAAAGTCCGCGATAAAAGCTATGCAATAGCTTAAAAATTGGTAAATGTGTTTCGTTGCTAATCTAGCGTTATTAAATGTTTATGAATATACATTTTTATTACACGCTTATAACTCAAAATTTGTTTAATAAATATAACATAGTGTTAAGTTATAAGAAATAAGAAAATTTTATGAATTAGACCGTAAATGTTTTTTAAGGAGAATTAAATTTAAATGTAAAAAATTTCACAAGAATCGGTTAAGTAGAGAGAGAGAAGTACCTGAGAGAAAAAATACTTTTTTGTGTGGGCGTGGCACGACCCACTTCTTTTAACACAATTTTTATGACAGCAATTCTGGTCTTGAGAAAGATTAAGAGAGAGAGAGAGAGAGTGAGAGTACTGCATAGATAAATATTTCTTTTTTTCTCTCATAAAATCAAATTTTTCATGGTGTAGACAGCGACCAATGAGATCTTGTTGAACTGTTTATAATCAAATTCTCCTTGGACTTCACTTTAGATTTCATAACAACAACAACAACAACAACAACGACAGCAAACAATATTATTATTGCTGCTCTGATCATTCTGTTGTTGCAGCCATTTGAAGCTGGTGTTTAAACAAAAGTTAAGCGCCATTTAAGATATTTTATTTTAGTTGTGCATTTAGCAGAGCTACCGCTATTTCATTTCCAATTTGTTTGGCCTTTAAGAATTCTCAGCATGCATCTGAGAACGTCGTCATGGAATAAATATAATAATAAAACTACAATTATTCTTGTTTAACCTTCAAAATGCAGGCGAGTAAAACACACAAAAAACAAAAAAAAAAAAGAATTCTGTTGAACATTTTCAAACAAGTTGTCTACTTCTTTAAAAGTAGTTTTATTTTTTGTCTAGTCTGCTTTACATTTCAGGTTACTAGAAGTTACTAAAGTTTTTTTTATATAAATAAATAATTAATACCAACACTTTTAGTTTATTTAATTATTTTTGCAAGATCCTAATAAGAAATCTAAATGGAATATTTTTTTGATGCACAAAGAAATAAACAAAGAAAAAACAAAAGAAAAAAAGAGAGGGCGAGACATTTTGCGCAAGCGTGCGCACAATACTTTTACTTTTGCTTAATGAGTGTTGCAAATTAGTGCTGGCAAATTCTACAACTTTTCATTACTTAATTATATTCAATACTTTTCATTTGGGTACTCAATACTACTCGATACTTTTAACGGATTTTTTGAATTTGTAACACATAGTTTTTATATGCAAATTGAATTAGTTTCTTCAAAAATTAAATATAAATCTTCAACTAGTATTGGTTTTGTATGTCTTCTATTATTAAATAAAAAATAAATGTAAAGCTAACTTTTAATTTAACGTTAACAACAACTTAAGAAATAATTTAATTGTTCTAAAAAAAAATTATTTAGTTTTGATTTGATTAAAGAATCTTACAATTAGTTGTCTTTTTATACAGTGATGTCTTTTTACCCACTATTTTAGCCATTCAACTTGCTTAAAAATACACTCGGAAAGTATCGAGTAACTACTTTTGAGTATTGAGTAACCAAAAAAAAATACCCGATACTCGGTACTTACATTTAGTTGTCTTTTTATACAGTGATGTCTTTTTACCCACTATTTTAGCCATTCAACTTGCTTAAAAATACACTCGGAAAGTATCGAGTAACTACTTTTGAGTATTGAGTAACCAAAAAAAAAAAAAAATACCCGATACTCGGTACTTACAATTAGTTGTCTTTTTATACAGTGATGTCTTTTTACCCACTATTTTAGCCATTCAACTTGCTTAAAAATACACTCGGAAAGTATCGAGTAACTACTTTTGAGTATTGAGTAACCAAAAAAAAATACCCGATACTCGGTACTTACATTTAGTTGTCTTTTTATACAGTGATGTCTTTTTACCCACTATTTTAGCCATTCAACTTGCTTAAAAATACACTCGGAAAGTATCGAGTAACTACTTTTGAGTATTGAGTAACCAAAAAAAAATACCCGATACTCGGTACTTACAATTAGTTGTCTTTTTATACAGTGATGTCTTTTTACCCACTATTTTAGCCATTCAACTTGCTTAAAAATACACTCGGAAAGTATCGAGTAACTACTTTTGAGTATTGAGTAACCAAAAAAAAAATACCCGATACTCGGTACTTACATTTAGTTGTCTTTTTATACAGTGATGTCTTTTTACCCACTATTTTAGCCATTCAACTTGCTTAAAAATACACTCGGAAAGTATCGAGTAACTACTTTTGAGTATTGAGTAACCAAAAAAAAAATACCCGATACTCGGTACCCACTACTCAATACTATGCCAGCATTATTGCAAATTTGTAGAATTTGTTTTTCTAATTTCATATTGTGTGGGTGGGTGTGTATATGAAAGTGTTTTGTGTAATTACACTTAGACGGCTTTTCCACAGTCAAAGTTTACTTTGCAAAGTTTAATTCAGCTGGAAGAAAGATAGACTAAGAAAATATTCGTCTCTCTGTCTTTCTCTCAGCTGAATTAAAACTTTGCAAAACAAACTTTGACTGTGGAAAATTCGTCTTACACTGCTGAAGTTTCATTTATTTGCTAGTGTGAACGCATTATTTAATTCCTGCTGGCTGACTTGACTTTTTAAACAGGAGCTACTCGTATTATGCGTGGGTTTGCTTTTACAACAATTAATCGTTAACAAATCATATTTTCAAAAGCGTTAGTTCCCACAGCAGCTCGTAACAGTTAAGTTCTTCTGCGTCATTTCATTTGACAGCGCAGTGCCATTGTGGTAGAAGTTTTGCTTAAAAAAAATTAAATTGGACGAACAATTCTATTGTTAAAATCTAGCACATCATCGAGGGCAGGCACCGCACTGTGCTTTGATCTCTTTGATATGAAGATATATCTCATATAAAGTAGATCTGCGATAAGATCTTTGAAATTATGTACGAAGAAGAATATGAAACACTTGTGTAGGCCAAGAAATATGCGATTTTATTTTTTTAATCGCATCAAGGACACGCGCTAGTCCAAGTATCTCTGAAATATACGAAGCTATAAAACCATTAAAAATAACGAATCACCACCAGGCTTTGAAAATATTCCTCCTGAACTCGCTGGTCAACTTTTCGTGGTTTTTAGCTATTTTGGCGATATGAATGATTCATTGACATTTTATTGCTTCATTGAATTGTACTTTTTGAAAAAAAAAGTAACTTTTAAAAAAACTAAAGCGGCAGCTCCGAAATACATATAAATGAATAAGCTGCTTACTTTGTAGCTGTCGTATTAAAATAATTAAGTAGCTGGCTTTAGGACGCCAGCGGTATTTGTAGTCATGTAGCCGGGTAGCCTGCTGTCGTGAATGTGTTCATAGCTTGACACGTAGCGCTGCCTGTTGAAATCACATTCCATTGGGGTCCATATAATCTACATGTCTAATCTAATTAAATTTCTCAAATAATTCTACATTTTTATATTTATTATTTTTTAATACATTTTATAAATTTCTGTTTTTTTTCAGGCCATCTGGGTTATGACGCGAGCATTCCTTTTGCAGCGTTGGATTTTCTTTTTATAAGGTAAGCTCTTTACTTATTTATCCATTTAATAAATAAAAGAAGTTTTACATGGCTTTGGGTATGATCATTTGTCAGCATTATAGTCATCCTTATTCCGATTGTCATCGTCAACGTCAGCGTCATTTTAGCGTCGAAATCATTTTGTAGCAACGTCATCAATTTAATAAAATTTTTGCTTTCTATAACAGGATGGCGATGGCGTTGACGATTTATCGTTTATGTCAACATATCAAACGCACAGCTTTAAATATGTGAAACCGCTGTATGGTTTGTTTATTATTTTTGAAGAAAAAAAAATGTTTTTTTTTTGCTTCTGAGATAAATTCAGACTCACTTCAACGTCAAGCAACTGTTTTTGGCGCTTGTCAAAATCTCTGAGGCTGCTTTTTTTGTATCCCGGTGAACTGGACACGAGGGCTTTTATTTATATTTCGAAAATAGCAAATAATAACCAAAAATTTTTAAATGAAAATGGCTTTATTATTTTTCGAAATATTCCCCTTGACGATTAATTAAATATTGCATTCGTTCAAACCATTTGTCATAAGAGTTTTTCCATTCCTCTTGAGACTCCTCCGAAACATGGTTTTTGAACGCTTTAACTGATTCTACGGCGCCCGTAAATCGTTGACTCACGCACGCAGTTTATCTTTGATATTCGGCAACAAGAAGAAGTTATTGGATAGCAAGTCACGACTGTACGGAGGATGAGTTTTGACTGCTCAAAAATTCACTTGTCATAATGAAGAATGATTCGTCATCGTGGGTTAGTTAGTTTTACGAATTTCTCCGAAGACTTTCGGCAAACAAATGGTCGAGTACCACTCAGAATTGACAGTTCTACGTTGCTCAAGTCAAACAGTGGCCACATGACCGATTCAAACAAATTTAATTTTTAGAGACCATAGAAATTAGAGCTGGGCAAAATCATTCCTTTTGTGGAATCGTTCCGACCGATCCGAAAGATGAAAGGAACTAGCTCGTTCCTCTCGTTCATCGTTACTATTTTAACTTCGAAAAGTGGAGGAATGAGGAACGTGTAAATTTTCTGTCGCTCTTAAAAACATTAACATTTGTTATTGTTTGTTTTCATTTTCTGGCGTCAAAAGTCCATATAACAAAAATTCATGCGAAATAATTGCAAAATAATATGGCCGAAGTTGTACTCTGTTCATCTTGTGAAAACATACGAAATGTTTCTGGCAGCATTATTTTTTCAACCACAACATGTTTCTATCAACATATTTTTCAACTGCGAAATAATGTAAGCACCACTTATTTCGTGTGGAATTGCAAACAACAGATGATCAGATTTTACTTATCATTGAATTTGTTGCGCACAAATAACTAAAATAATGGAAATTAGTGTGAAAATAACATAAAATGAAGGTATGGGATTGAATGAGAACGTGTGTCTTCAAAGAGCTCCTCCGCAGCAGCTGCAATTTACGTTAATTGATACGTTGCAGCACAAGCTCTTAAAATTATTTTGTTCTCCATTTGTTTTCACAGATGGTTTTTGTTTACATAACAAAAACAATGTTGCTTACTTAAAGGCAATAAAAACGTTAAATTTCTTCTAAATCGTAGTGTTGTCAACACTGGCTAATTGTAAAAATTTTCAAACGAAATAATCAATGTTGCTCAACATTTTTCGCAAATTTAAACAGAGTACTTAGCTTTACTAAAAAAAGTTCTATAAGTGCTTTCGCAAAATATTTGTAAAAAAAAAAATAATAAACTGTTTTAACATTGTAAATATAATATTGTCCATTAAGTCGACAACACTGATCTCCATACAAAAAGTCAGCCTTGTTCTAACTGTACAGAATATGTGAACGAAATAATTGCAAGAAACAAACAGTCTTGATGAGTCAACGATTTGCTCGCACATCCATCAAGTACGAGTATCATGCATAAAAAAAAAATAATATAAAATTGGTGTTGACTTTCCACACTGATTTTGACATTTATCAGAACAATTGCGGAACAAGCAACGATAAAAAAGGAACGATTGGATCGGTCCGCATCGTTCCAATTAGGGAATCGTTCAATGGAACTAGGTCGTTCCAAATACCAACTATTTTTGATGTAGAGTGCAATGCACGTCAACGCATTGCGTATGAACACAAGTATATGTTGGCATATGAATTTGCACTTAAATGTGTTAAAGTTTTGCTGTTCAAAACATGCACACACACACACACACATTCGTACACAAACAAAACTCCTTTTTTATTAAACCTTTACAAATCGAAGGCACAAATTGGGTACAAATGCAAATTCTTGAAGATATAGAAAACAAAAATTAAAAATAAAACACAAACATATTGTAAGAGAGTGGTTCTTAAAGAAGCTGAGTGTCAACCAATATTCGAACAAATCCATGATCTTCGTAGTGGAGGAGGTGTATCCACCAAATAATGCCAATGCATCGCCACCTTTTTCTTTAGAGAGATAAGCAATCAAAGCCACCACGTCTGCAGTAGCTACCTGTCAACTTTTTAAAACCAAAACGGCTCATACACCATTCTCAAAATGCGCTAAAGTGCGCTAAATCGTGACGTTAACAGATATTCATAGCCAAAACGCGCTATTCCCAAACGCGCTAAGTTAAATTTTGATAAAAGTCAACGCATATATTCTAAAAAAAATCCAATATTTATTGAATCAAAATAATAACTTCTATAGTACATATTTTTAAATTTATTAATCTAGATTGCCTCGATCATTTTTCAAAAACTAAAAAAAAAATAGATTCATATCGAATGTAATTTGTTTGATGGGGTTTTTTAAATAAGTTTCAAAGCCTACTATGCTTATTTATACTTTTGTAATTTTTGAAATTCTCATTGGTTTTTTAAAAGCTTTTGTATAAGATAAGAGATTTGAAACTTTTCAAAAATATGGTTTAAGGTCTACTGATGTTTTGGCATTGGCACCAATGAAATATATCGGTTTTTTAATAAAAAAATGCTGTTAACGTTTTTTTTTTAAATTTACCTAGTGCTCAAAATAATTTAGATTAATGTACATATTTGTTTTAAAATTTATTCATGTACAAAAAAGGAGATACTTACAACTATTAACAACATGCAGGAAGCTTAAAACGACAGCAAAACTTAAAATATTCTTTTGGCATATCAATACAAATTTTAATGTTTTAAGCATTACATAAAGTTGAAAAGATTAAATCAATAGTCTTGTTTTACTTAATATTAAACTTTTATCAAATGTTTATTAAAGGTTTATGAAACAGTTTTGCATACCAAATTTGTTTCATAAAGCTATTATACAAATTTAGTAAGTATTATAAAACAGGGGGTTAATATTTCAATAAGGAACTTTTTAATATTATAAAAATAATAAAAAAATAAGTATGTAATACTTCGAATTGTTATAGGGTTAATTTGAATTTATTAAATACTAAATACGCGCTGTTAAACGCGCTCAGACGAAAAATAGCGCGTTTGGCAACGGTAAAACTAGCGAAATCTTGCGCGAAACGCGCTAAAGCTGAAGGTCCACACCACGCGTTCTACGCGCTTGCGTTTCATGAGTTTTAAACTTTTGACGCTTTAGAAACCGCAAGTTACACACCACGCTTTATACACGTTTTTGCTTATTAAATTTCAAGAAAAGTTTGCAGACTTTTTGTTATCTTATATTCTTCAAATTGTTTTCATTCGTTTTGCATCAACTGCTTACGAAAATAGCCTTCAAATAATTAAATGTTCAATCTCAAAAAAATTTTAAGACTCGGAACTTGGCAGCACTAGCTGATATGTTGTATACGACGCGTAAAAGTAGAATGTTGTTCAATTTTTTTCGCGTCACAAGCGTTGCAAACTTTTGTTTTGTAGCTTGCTTTATGAAAATACTCTAATTCAACTTTTTTGAGAGACGCGTTGAAAGCGTGGTGTGGACTTTCAGCTTAAATTGGCAACGCTGCCTAACACTACTACTAGAGAGAGAGAGAGTATTTATGAGCTCCAATCTCTTAAACTGATTAAAACCCTGAAGAATGCATGGGGTTAAGTGTATCCATGTCAATATTTTTGTCTACAATTATGGTGACACTGTCAACAAATTGTTTTATGTTTTTGTTTTTGACAGGTAGAGAAAATGCTTGACGTTTAAAAACAAATCAATACTTTAAAACGAAACGAAGTCCCTTTTATGTTATTTAACAATAAGAAGAGCATACCCCAAAGAAGACTGTAATATATTTTATACCTTATTTTACTATTATATATCATTTTTAAATAAATTAAAATAAAATAGTGCTGGTGACATCGTTAGTATAATTTTAATATTGACATTTCCTGCAGGTGGCGACAGCGTCTACAGTGAATTAGTTCAGTTTTTCTACGGACATTGCCCACAGTGTAGTGATATCGTCAATAGTAAGTCAGTGCGTTATTACTAATGACATTTTCTCCATATGGTCCCACAAGAACTACCTAGTCAGTATTGACGCATTCTACTGGTAGATTTCGTAGGACAAGCCTGTGTAAAATGTCCATAGTACATAGCATTAGTTGGGGTATAATTTGTCAGTAGTACTGGTGACACGTTAATAGATAATCGGTATAATTTAACTACTGACATTTCCTGCAGGAAATGTACACATATCTCTGCAAACCGAATTTATATCCTCTCTAACTTTTAGCGGGTTAATTTTGTTAATGATTTTTTTATATATTTATTTTATTACTTTATTCCAACTTCCATCTGTTTTGTTTTATTAATACTCGTACATGTATATTTTTTTCTTTCTTTTTCTGTATCAGTTTTCTTTTGCATCACAATTGTTTGTCAATGTGTGTGTGTGTGTGTGTGTGTGTGTGTGCGTGCATGAGTCTTTCGTTCATATTTTGCACTTTAGTCAATTTTTCTGGGTCAAATTTTATTTTTTTAATATTGCAAAAACAAAACAACTACAACAACAACAAAATCAACAGCAACAAAATACAACTAAAACAATATAAACAATTTGTGGTCATTGTACTCAAGCAATGCTGCTGGTGCAGTAAGCAGCAGTATGTTGTTGAGGCAGCAACAGCAACAAACAATCATACTTAATTTTTACGCTCAAAAATGTACTTAAAACGACAAATAAAAAGCAGACATTTACAAAAACACGCTCGGACGAAAAATATGTTGTGGCATGCGGGGATGGCAAGTTGAAATCTTTTTAATAATAAAATCACAATTTCGTCAATGAGAACAGGGAAAACTCCTAAAGGCCGTCCGTCCCAGATACAACTTTGTCGCTTTACGTGACGTTTCTAACTTTGAGAGAAAAGCGTAAAGCAAAAGGTGTCCTCGTATTATGACACAATAATAACTTTGACAACACTCACGCATTGATTGTTTACCTATAGAAGCGGCTGATAATTTTTACATTTAATTATTTATTATAATAATAAAAAGTACAAAATGTTATATGACGTTTTATTGCAATTGGTTCTACTTGAGCTCTTGTTGCATTAAAAGTGCTTTATGTGACATATATACATTTCATCTTATATGCCAAAGCAAATCTGTAACGCAACGCAAAGCAAAAGTTTTATATCTGACATGGCCTTAAAGGATCCCTAAGGACTACATTTGCAGTCTTTAGTTAACTAATGACGGTTGTTTAACCAATGACATTTACATATGATATCATTAAATAACTGAAGACTATGAATTTGAAACTAAATTGCGAAAAGGCGTCCGAAAGTCCATAACATTTGATAGAATTGATAATTTCATTCCGAATATTTTATTATGTTCTTTTTAGAACTATGATTTTTACGGCATGTTGTAAATGAAGAGGTACAAAATATACGTGTAACAATAAAAAATCGACACTTTTACTATTAATTCAAAGCATATACTAATTTTATTGCTGTTGTTCCTATTCCTATTTATTTCTAAATGTTCAAACTACACTTTAGGAATATTTATTTACGATTCCGTGTTATCAGTGTTGCCAGGTCAATTGGTAAAAAAAATTATGCGAAAATTTTCAACTTTCATTATTATTTAATACATAAAATATGCATACATACGCACGCACATATCGTGATATGATTTCAAAAAAGCCCTAAGACACAAAAAATTCAAAATCGACTTCTTCAATTTACAATATACATACCCCTGGAAAATTTTACATATTAAAATTGCACTACATATTTCCCTAACACGAAATAAGTTTAAACTGAAAAAAATTAAAAAATTTTGGTTAACTTTTCATATTAGAAAGCTTTTTAGTTTATATTGTAAATTTTTTTCATTGAAACTCGTTCATCCTTTATACACATGAAAAATGTCAACATTTTCAATCGTTTGGTTTTTAACAACGTACAAAAGGAATCTTTTGAAAATAAGTTTTCCATCTCAGATTTAAAATGAGCGATAGGAAAAAACTTCCCCGCGAGTGAGAGGAAACTCTTGTTATGCTAATATTTATAGGCCAAGGAAGACAATTTATTTTTATTTATTTATTTTTTAGACCAAAGAGACAATTAAAAACCTAATTTCGAGATCTGAAATTGTTTGAAATTGATATGGAGTTCCGTACAGTCACTCATAGTGAATAGATGAAAATATGGTTCTGGGAAAAGATTTTTATGCTTTTTAGGAGCCCAGTAAAAAAGGGCTTTCTTTCAAAGAAGCAGTTTTGTAAGGGAGAAAAGCAATACTTCCGCCTATAAAGTTGCTTGAAAAAATCATGATTTTTTTATACGAAAAATTCCTATGCGTAAGCAAAAGATGATGCTGGTTGTAAGCAAATTTAAGTTTATACTTATAGAAAACTCCTTTCGAGAAACATACATACGATAACTATTATTATTATTATTTTAATATGAACACACGGGGACTCTCAAGTTACTTGAAAAGTACAATTTACTATTTGAATTTTGGCTCATGTGTCCTATTCTTCCTTCTTTTATTTTTATTTAAGCCAAACTTTCTTCTTGTTTTTTTTGGTTTAATTATTTTTGTAATTCTCATATTGTTTTCTTTTTAAATTATCGTTTTTAGAGCTGACATTTTTATATTTTAATTTCACAAATATTTAATTTTTTGATGTCATATTTTGTTTACATTTGCCATTATTTTGTAGCATATTTTAGCCATCACATAATGTGTTGAATTTTGTTTGAATATTAATAAATACATAATTTGAAATAATAAAAACTAAAATAACCCAGCGAGTTATTGGACTTGAAAAATAAATATACTTTGAAGATAACATGTGTTGAAAACATATTCGAGTATAAATATCAGCGAACGACAAAGGTACAATACATACTCGTAGCACATATTGATATTCAAAAGTGTAGGATTATTAAAATGTACGTTCACAGAAAGTTATGACTAACAACGGGTTCCATTATAAATATGTAAGTGCGCATATCGATAGGTGTAGCATAAATAAATAGAAAACGCATTTTGTATTGCTAGAAATACGTACATATGTATATAGATACGTATCGATGGATCCATAAATATGACTATAAGAGATAATTTTGTAGCGTTTGAAAAATTTTTTTTTGCAGAATTATAACAAAAGAAAAAAATATTTTCAACATTTTAACAAAAAATTACAATTCTTTATTTGGTATAAACTTTTTGGGTAAAAATAATTTCGATAAAGGTCGATAAAGCAATAAATCATATCGCGAAAATTCGGCAAATCTTCCAAAAATTTTAAAAAGCCGTAAAATCTTCTAAAACGAGCTACAAATGCAAGGAATGTGAAAAACTCTTCGCAATAACTTCTAATCATTGAGAAAATTAGAATTTTTAATATCATTTAAAAGTCGATGAAATAATAAAAAATAGAAAAAGTCAACCACATTGCAAAAAAAACCCGAAATTCCCCGAAAAGTTGCAAAGTTTTGAAAAAGCCGTAAAATCTTCTAAAATGAGCTAAAAATATCAAAAATTTAAAGAATGTGAAAAATTTGCAAATTTTTGCCAGCAGCTTACCTTTTTTGTTTCGGCCGCTTTTTGTTTAAGGACCTTCATCAATTTTTAAGGTTTTACGATTTTCAAAAATGTTTGCAAAAATTTGCTTCAAAGTAAAATTATACCCTTTCGAAGGTAAGGCGAATTTTTTAATACAACTTTATGGCATTTTGCTTAAAATTGGTTCATAATAATTACGAAACGGAATCCATAATACAACTACCAACAAAATTTCTGGCAATACTTATCAAACAAAAGTACCTATCGATACATGTAGGTGTGCAGGGATATAAAAAAATATGAACATGAATACATATAGGTATTAAACAAAATGCGCACCCGATACATACAATAATGAAATTGAACAGATACGAAAAATATTTTGTATTGAAAATATTCAATATATACTAAGAGTAATTTTTTTGTATCGTTTGTCGTTCTCTGATAAATATCTTTGTCATAGACATTTTGGGATATTTTTTTTCTACCGATCAACAATTTGAGTTCCTATTTTAATGATTTCCCCGCGAACAGGATGATTCAAAATAAATCTTTCTCATTAGTCACTAGAAATTCAAATTTTTATCGAATTTTTTTTTCTACATTTAAACACGTATAACTTTATTAGGGCATATTTATTTGTAATCACACTATTAATTTGAAACTATTTAAGAGACAACTTAAATTTAGCTACCAACTTATAATTCACTTCTATTCATAGTCGATTTCTTGACAGAAGCTAACTAGTTTCGACTTTGTTTTACGATAAAAGCACAAACATCACTGCGCGATAGTTGGGGAAACAAAAAAGACGTGTGGCACTCGGGGACTGCCGCAGCAAAGCTATTGCATAGCATTTTTTTATCAACTTATGCAATTATAATTATTTATTTATTTTTTATTTATGCAGTATTTTTTTTTCTTTGACATTAATTGAAGTTTTTTCTTTGATATTAATTCAAGTTACACTTTTTGAGCGTGGTGAACGATAAGAAAATTTTTTTTTCTTTTATTGAATAAATGAAAAGTTAAAATCGTTTAAAATATTTTTATTATCTTACAATACATGTAGGTTATTCAGGAATTTTTATCATTGAAACTATAGGTTTATGGTAATTGAAATAAGAAACATAAGTTTGAGACTTGATATCCTCTAAATGTTGTCTATTTGTTTGTCTATATCATTTTTTGTCAACCACGATTGCTCGTAAGTACGCTATTTTGTGTTTTCCTACAATCTGTTCTGGCAATACTGTATGTTAAGGAAATTAATAGCATACTTTAAGGGTTAACATATGCAAGGCGATTCAAATACTTTAAAAAACAAAAGACCTAAGAAACAAACTTAGTGTTAGGTTTTATTTTCGTTACGGAATTTCTTGATTCGGTCGTCGCGCTCAAAGCCCGCGATAAAAGCTATGCAATAGCTTCAAAAATAAAATTTTGCCTTTTACGTGACAAAAAGGTACAAGATACAGTTTTCTATAATAAAATACATTTTATTTTAGTTAAATTTTTTTTTGGTTTTGGAATTGTGTTAAGCAAAATAACTGAAATTCTTTTCAAAATATAATTTTTCAAAATATATATTATTCTTTTAACTGAGCTTGAGTTCACTTTTTTTATTAAAAATAAAGGGTGTTTTTTTAAGCTAGATAGAACTTTAAATTGTAAAAAGTAACACAAAAAATTAAATTTTGATGAAACATTTTTTTTATTTGTTTCAGTATACTCTGACAAATCATCACGAATAGACTCACGCTTGAACAACGCTACGAAATTATCCAAATTTAAAATCAGTCGTCGATTTTTCGTTGTCGTTGTCGTTGTTTTATCGCAAAATTGTGTTCAGCGATGAGGCGCATTTTTGGCTTAACGGGTTTGTTAATAAGCAAAATTGCCGCATATGGAGTGAGACCAATCCACAAGAGACCCTACAGACTCCATTACATGCAGAAAAATGCACCGTTTGGTGCAGTTTTCACGCTGGTGGCATCATCGGACCTTATTTCTTCAAAAATGAGGCCGGAGCTCGCGTTACGGTCAATGGAGATCGTTACCGCACCATGATCAATGATTTTTTGTTTGAAAATATGGATGACATTGATCCGGAGGAGATGTGGTTTCAACAGGATGGCGCTACGTGCCATACGGCGAACGCAACCATCGACTTATTGAAATCAAAATTTGGCGATAAGTTGATTTCGAGAAATGGACCTGTCAATTGGCCTCCAAGGTCGTGCGATTTGACACCTCTCGATTATTTCCTGTGGGGCTACGTGAAGTCACTGGTTTATGCTGATAAACCAGCAACAATTGACGCCTTGGAGGCCAGCATTGTTCGTGTTATTCGTGACATACGGCCAGCAGTGCTCGAAAAAGTGGCCCAAAATTGGACGTCCAGAATGCGCTTCGTCAAGAACAGCCGTGGTGCCCATATGCCCGAAATCGTTTTCAAATGTTAATGTCACGTATTGATCTTTCGAATAAAAAAAAATTTTGATTACAATTTAATTTTTTGTGTTATTTTTTACAATTTCAAGTTCTATCGGGCTTAAAAAAACACCCTATATATAAAAATTTATTTTTCTCAATATTTTACAAATTACAAAACAACAACTTCTTTTTCTGTTTTGGGTTAAAACATTGGTTGTCAATCGCTTATATCGTTTATCGTTTATATTTTTTATTTTTATTTATTTTTTTTTTCAAAAGGTTTACTACTTACTGGTGTGTAATATTATTTTTCTAGCATTTTTACTTTAGCAAATATTTAGTTATTTTTTTTATTTAGTAAAAATTATTTTTTTCTAATTCACTGCAATATATTTTATTCATTATTGTGGGGATTATTTTGTTTTGTATTTTCGTAGGTCATGATTTCATATTTTGTTATTGTTGTTGTTGCATTTGTTGAGGTAGTCATACCACGTAAATCTATAATGAATGTCGTTGTTGTTTTGTTGAGTGCAAAATAAAAAATAATGCACACAGGCAAACACATACACACACACATACACACAACACACAACACACTCGTGCTTGTAGTTATTTTAAATTAATTTCAATTTTATATCAAATTTATTATAAAATGACGGGGGTTGTTTGCAACCGAAAATAATCTCTGTATTATGTGAGTGGGTTTGCAACAAGAAAAACCATATGAAAAAAAAAACAATTATCAATTATAATTTTTCTAAACAATTAAGTAATAATTAAAATTAAATGAAAATTGAAGAAAAAAAATGATTTTGTCAATCGTCTCGTTCGAACTTATTAAGTTTCTTTAACACTACAGGTGTTCAACTTTGATTTATGGCAGTCGTCCCTCTTTTTCCTTTAGCATTTAATTTTTTTTGTTAAAATATTTTGCCTTGATGCAAAATACCTTGTTGCAACAGGATATTGAACCCATTAGAACTCTCTAATTTCATTTTTCTTGCACAACATTTTTCGCATATATTGACACACGTAAATTGTGAAAATATCTGTAGAAAAAACTAACTGCCTGCCCGAAATGAAAACCTCCATTTACTCATCACACAGAACAGAAACTACGTCAAATTTACACAGTGCTTGTGAGTTTGATTGTTTTTTTTTTTGTTGCTGACTTCTTGCTGCGTATTCGTATGTATACAACACATTTGTTCTAGTTATTCTATACACTCAAGGACTCCAAACCTCTGACCTTCGAACGGTGATTGACTTCTTCACGACTAAATTCTCTTTACGTCCACAAATGTCCCTCTGCCATGGAATATGATGTGTTGCAGAAATGTTGTTTGAAAAAAGTAAATCTGCTGCAACTCGGCCGCTCTGGCTTTATGCAGAAGAAAATCACATTCTTTCGTTCTCACTCTCTAAATTTCTTGTCGATTTTACAGCGATTGCAAAATCCGCTCTTCTGTAAATCATTTTTTTAAGGTTAAAGTTTACAAAAAAATGTCCAACAAATTTTATTTTTTTTAATTAAAAATTCTGATGTTTCATAAAACTCCCAGTCAGCACTTTAATTTTGCATTCAAAAATTTGTTTTAAAATCTCATGTTACTCTGCATTTCCGCTTGAAACAGTTCTTAGTTAAATTTACTTTAAATTGTGTTTTTAAAGAGATAAAAAAACTGTTCCCACTTTAATTTATAAGCAAAATCTCTCAATATTGTGTTGAACAACTCTGTAACAGTGTCCTTTTACTTTTTTTAAGTTTCCATGATTTTTTCTGAAAAAATGTGTACAAAAAACTGTTCCGACTTTTGTTTTTTGCTTATACAAATTTTTTGCACAATTGTAGTTCTATTTGTTAATTTTTTTATAATTTTCCTTCTAGATATAAAACAAAAAAACTGTTCCTACTTTAATTTTTTAACGATATCTTTTGAAATTTGGCTTAACCACTTCTTATTATTATATTCTTGCATATTTTAAACTTTCTATAAATTTCACTACAAATTAGTGTACAGAAAAACCGTTCCCATTTTTTGCACACATTTTGTATACATTCATTTTCATATATTTATTTTTTGGCTTCTAAAGTTAATAAGAAACTGTTCCCACTAAAATTTATAAGGTCTCTCAAAATTGTCTTCATTCATACAGTTCATAGATTTTATTTATTTTAAAAACTGTTCCCACTTTCGATTAAAATCAAACTCTTTGCTTATGAAGGAAGGCTCTTGCGATGTGAGCACATTCCTCAATTCTATATAAATTTTAAGACTTTTAAACAGCGAGAAGTATTAATTTTTTTTTTCGATAACAAAACTGTTCCCACTTTAACTGCTCCTCTAATTTGCTGAAAATTATTTTTTCCAATTTCGAATAAAATTTACATGAGAGTTTGTGGAAAAATTTTTAACTGTTCACAACTTAAAACCCACATTCAATCCTTCATTCAACAACTATTTTCATTTTAATTTACATATTTGCCAATTGTATACCTTTTTGAGCTTCTTTTTATGTTTTAATGAAATCTTTGGTAAAATTTTACAGCGAACTATTTAAGTGGAAACTATTCAAACTGTTCCCACTTAATTATGTATATTCCAGGCTTTGGTGTTGTCTAAAATCTTTTTAATGTATTTTAACTATTTTCACCAGGAAATTTTTGAGCTCTTCCCACATACATTTTAGTTCACAATTTATTAAAATTTCATTTACTTTGCAAGTTAATTCATGTTGTCGCAACTTTTTAGAATGTTAACGTTAAACTGGGAGGTAACTTTACATATAATATTAAAGCTGTTCTCACTTAAGATTTATTTTAGGAGCTTTTTTGCAACTTTTAAGGTTGATTATTAAAAATTATTGAACTTTTATACTAAGAGGACTCGTTTTAGCAACTGCTTTTTAAATTTAATGTAAATTAAGTTTTCTAACCAGCGACAAAAATTGTTCCCTCTTTAAACATACTTTTGTATTGCTTTTCAATACGAATTTTCATGAAATTTGTGAACTGTTTCCATTTTTATTGCAATATATAAGTATATGAAATTACAGTATATTCTATATAACAGCCGCTTAAAGATATATTTTTATTTTTAATAATGAAATTTTAACCATTTCCCATTTTGGTGATCTGTTCTTAGTTTCTGTTCCCATTTTTGTTGCAATACAAATTAATCAAATTATAGTATATGTTTATAGAACAGCCGCTTAGTTATTTTATTTTTAAGACTGCAATTTTAAACTGCTCCCATTTTGATGATGTGTTGTCAATTTCTGTTCCCACTTTTGCTGCAATATATGTATATTAAATTACAATTTATTCTATATAACAACCGCTTAGTTTATTTTTTTATTTTTTATACTGCAATTTCAACTGTTCTTATTTTGGTGATCTATTCTAAGTTTCTGATCCCACTTTTGCTGCAATATATGTTAATCAAGTTATAGCATATTCTATATAACCGAAGCTTAGTTATATTTTTCTTTTTAAGGCCGTAAGTTTAAACTGTTCCCATTCTCGTGATCTGTTATTAGTTTAATAGATATTAGTTAATTAATTAATTAATTATTTATAATAGTATTAGAAAAAAAAAATTTATAAATTTTTTTTTTTCGAAGCTTCGCAAAAGATGTATAAATATTTTATTTATATTACTTAATTTATATTAATTATAAAAAAAACTGTTACCATTTACTTTTTCTGTTCTTACTTTAATAATTTTGAAAAAAAAACTTTCTTCAATTTATTTATTTTGCCTAATAATTAGAAATATTGCACTGATGTTTCATTGTATTTTGAGAAACAAAAACTGTTCTCATTTTAGTTTCCTGAAAATTGTAAACTGTTTTAAGCTTAAATGTTGACTTCGTTGACTTTTTTCAAAAGGTCCCCCTCAATAGTAAAATTGATAAAACTTTTCAACAGCTTTGATTGATATTTCGTCATAATTTTCCTAAACTCTCATTAATGTTTTTCGGTAATTAATTTTGTCAGTGATACTGTTCATATTTCTAAAAGACAAAAAAATGCATTCTGCCTCAAATAAAAATTTATTTATTGCACTT
This sequence comes from Gymnocheta viridis, assembly GCA_956483585.1. Taxonomy (NCBI): domain Eukaryota; kingdom Metazoa; phylum Arthropoda; class Insecta; order Diptera; family Tachinidae; genus Gymnocheta; species Gymnocheta viridis. Next base: position 4,804,720 of record OY101443.1, on the reverse strand, counting down.
TATTCTCTAGCTCGGTTGCAGCCACACTCTTATTTAGTTTTATTCGTTCTATTTTTTATCTACAATCTATATTTTTCTATTTATTTATTTTATTTTTAACTTTTTTTCTATTTTTCTATTTAACAATATTTTTTTTTTTAATTTTCAATATTTTTTTTTATTTGCTTCTACATTTTTTTCAATGACTCTCAAGGATTTTGTATGAAAATGTTGTTGAACTTATACTGTATTGACTTTGTTGCATTTGAATAGTGATAGTGCTGGTGGTTGTGCTGTGTTGCACAGTTGTTGTTGCGATTGCACTGACGTTTCATTATTTTGTTCAGTTTATATACGAGATGCTATTGAGTTTATACCGAATATAAGTGTATTAGTGTTTTTGTGTTTAACACTGTGCATTCAGGCATTTCGCTGTGTTAGTGTGTGTGTGTCTCTGTGTCAAGCTCTCTAACAACAAATAAAATTGTTCTGTAAAGTGCAGATTGGTTGTCGTAGTTATCACCATAAATTTTTCTATTCTCGGTTAAGAGAGGTTTAAATGTACGCTTTTAACGGGTGAAAGGCGATTTGTTGTTAAAGGAGGTGCAACGCAAGTTCCTTTTTTTAGTATGAGTCCGTTAATTCAAATTATTTTTATTCAGCTTATTAATTTTGTAAAACAGAACAAATGTGTTGTTTTGTGGCAAGATTAATTGAGATAGTAGTTGAAGAGAGTATTTGCTTAGTTGGGCATGGCACTGCCCACTTTCCCAATCATAATGTTAGTTTGTCACATGAGCTCAATGCGTGCACAACGTTTTATGTTATCAATTGAGTAGGAATAGCTGCAAATATTATAACTTTGTATGGGCGTGCCACTGCCCATTTTTTGATAAAAAAATATATTGTCAGAAGAACTTAATGTGTTCGCAAAGTTTCCTAAGAATAGTTTTAGTGGAAGTTGTTAAAAAAAAGAGTATTGACTAAACATGGGCATGACACGACCCAACTTTCTTATCACGAAAACTCAATGCGTATGTGCCAGGTTTCGCAAGAATCGGTCAAATAAAATCTTAAAAGAAACTTCAAATTTCATTGAATACAGAAAATAAAACCGGTTACTCGATAACATATATGTATATAAATATTTACTTCAAGTCCATCATTAGTGGGCCAATAATATGAAAAAATATTTCTTTAATTTCCAAGAATTTTTCCAAAAATCTTTTTAAAAAAACTGGGTGGTACTCGTTAAAATTTTGTATGCAATTTTTTTTAAACATATTTTTCAAAAATTTTTTGTGAACAACTTTTGTGAATAATTGCAAAATAGCAAAATAATTTCAAATTTGAAGCTTGAAAAAACCAAAAAAAAAAATAATGATATGTAATAATAAAAATAGATTCGGGTACCCACCTCATGTACAACAGCTACCGAATTATAAGTTATACAGAAAATTTCACTAAAGGAAATCATATATTTTTTGTTGTCAAATAAATACTTTATTAAAAATTTAAAGAACTAGAGTAAGCCTAGTCGTCGTAATTCGACCGCCAGGTTAGAGGTATAAATAATTTAGTGGCATTTATTTAAAGAGAAAAAGCTACCTAATTTCTCATTTCCTCCCACAAATGCAAAAAACAATAAACAAAATAAAATTGCATAAAAACACGCACATTTATTTTGTTGCTAGCACAACCATACGTGATAAACATGTCCATACATCCATATTTAATTCTCATCTCTTTCAATTCTGATATCTTTTCCTTTTTCAACTTCACACATTTGAAGAGAAAAAATCGTATTACTCCTGGTACTCCCAGGTACTCTTAAACGGTCTCTTTGCTTTGGATATATTTTTAGTCACATATCTAACTAAATGTACGTGTGCATTTTTAGCATTTGTAGTGGTGTCAACTTTAGAAGCCCTTTATTTCTTTAATACTGAACCGATTTATATAATATAAAGTCGGGTCACTAAAGCTCAAAAATATCTACCATTTGGTAAAAGAATAAAGGAAATCGGTTGGCAAACAAAGGATCTCAAAACTTGTCTTTGTCTATTTATATAATAGAAGATTATTGAATTGAAGCCAAAAGCCGATTATTCAAATTAAATTATTATGGCATGATAAGCAGATGGTGGCCACGTTGGAAATTCATCGATGTAATGTAAATAAGTTTGATCAAAGGTTTCTGCCTAAAATGAGCGACTGAACGAGTTGGACCCAAGTCTAATAAGTAATGCTGAGTAGCTCATGAACGAACGGGTTAAATTAAACGAATCGCCCAACTGATCGAAGTGATCCGGTCATTTTACTGCACGCTTTTGGTTCAATAGTATACCGTTCGATTTTATTAACTATGATTTTTTAATTAATAAATCCATTTATTTAATCAATTCTTTAATTTAATTACAGTATTTAAATATTTACAACCGATTTTCTTAAGAAAAAGAAAATGAATTAAAAAAATAGAATAGTTGCCGTACTGTCGTTCAATTGAACGATTGAACCAACGGCTTGATTTTTGGTAAGTGAACGAAAATGACCCGATCACTGAAATGAAAGGCACAGCTCTTCTAATAAGGGCCATAAATTGTTGCGAGTTAGAACAGCTCGCTATCGCTCATGCTAATAGCTTTGTGTGGCACTTCTCTAAAACTCCGGAATATCCTCAGTTTTCTTATAATTTCATAAGGATTTCCTTTTCCTATTTAAGATAGTTTGTGTACTAATTATTGCCTCTTTTCAGTTTTATTTTCATATCTTTATGTATTCTATTTTTGTGTAGCAGATTGGTTTTATAAGTCCGTCGTCCACCTATCAAGTAGTATGTGGTCTATAACACTATTTTTTATGTTGAGTAAGGTCATGTTGTTTATGACTTCAGCCATTCAATCTGTGTGTATAAATACAGTTAATACCGAAAATATCCTTTGCATCAACATATGTATGTATATACATACATATAGAGTATGCAGTATATGTTCTAGTTATACATACATAACATACATATGTATGTATGTACAAAACCAACCCAAGGACTCTTGCGCTGTATAAACAACTGACCTTCGAGCGGTGATTGACTCTTTCACTATCACATGCTTACATTGCCCCTCTGATGTGATGATAACCCCCGGTGTCCTTTAAAAATGTATTGTTGTTTAACTAAAACAAAAAATAAATGCAATGGTAACTCCCACATTGCAGAAACTGCAAATAATTAGAAATTTTTATATGTATGGGGGTAGTAAAAGATTATTGAAAGTAAAGTTTCAACAAATTAATTATATTTAAAGTACAATTTTGAATAATTACATAATTAAAAACTTATATATATTTTTTAATTGTAATTAAAATTTAAAAAAAAATCTTTTTAAAATGCTTTATATGAATAACTGTTTTTCTTAAACTATCTCTCTGCCTGTCTCTCACTCTTTCTCTTTCTCGCCTATTAGTTTTTCTCATCAAACGCACCAAAACTTACTCAAAATTTTGGCTGTTTTTTATAAAATCCATATAATTTACAGAACTCCAACAACAACAAAACAAGCGTCGGAGTAGGCTATGAATAGGTGTATTTGTATTGTGCGTGTGCATTTGTGTGTGTGCCTAGAACTCTCAGTTTTTAATGCTCGTGTTCGTGTGTTTGTCATTCGTATTTTTATTCAAAGTTTGCTTGCGGATTTCTGTTCATACATGCATGCATGTTACTGATGACTGTCGTCAGTTGCAATTTCCGTTTGTATTTTTACACATACGAGTGCATGCAACATAGTAGAGTGTAAAATTTGGCTTATAAACGTGCGTGCGGTAAAACATAAAACAAAACACAACAATAATATTGCTAAATTCGTTAAAATAAAAATCGAAATTAAATATGTAGATTTGTCGGCAAAGTTTATAAAATTAAGGTGAATTTTTTTAACAAAAAAAAAAGCAAAACTGATCCATATCAGAAACGGATGTTAAATTTCTTTTTATCTGAAAAATTCAAAAAGTTTACATTTTCTTACAAACAGAAATTTATAAATCATATTTATAAAAAAAATTTCGTCACGTTTAAAAACAGAGATAAAAACTAAAAATAAACTGAGAAAAAAGTTTTCAAATAAAAACAATTAAATGTTAGAAAAATATATGTATATTTTTAAGAATTAATTAAAGTGGTTTATTTTAAATTATTTCGATTAAAAAATTGTTAATTCAATATAACATATTTTTCTTTTCAAAACGAAATATATCAAGTAGCTTTAGATAGAAATTTTTATTCAAGTTTAAGTTCAAGCCAACTGAAATGTTTGAAAAATACGATTGAAATAGAAAAATTACAGCCAAAACACGCGCCCATAAAAAATTTGAAAGAAATGCATTTCGCCAAAATTTATAAACAAATATTTTAATAATATATAAACAAAAAAAAAAATATGCTAATGTTAAGTGTTATAAAATTATAAACTTTATTAATTAATAATAAAAAAATATAAAACGCGGAAAATGTCAACTCGCGAACGCACTTGCAGCAGCTAGCAAAGACAAAAAGTGTCATTTATAATGTTCATAATGTGTGATAAGGAACTACGACCTAAAACTAGTATTAATTAAGACATAATAAGTACCATTACAAGTTTTAAAAAATATAGAAAATTGAGCAGAGTCACGCCCACAATAAGTAAATATTAGTTTTTTTAAATTTATTTTTACTTAAGTGATTCTTATGAAACTCTTCATACACCATCAGTTTCCGTGTGGAAAGTGGGCAGTGCCACGCCCATGCTAAATAATTACTCGTCTATTTAAGTAATTAGCATGAAAATTTGCACACATATATTGTGTTAAAATGTCAATCGAAGTAAATGATAAGAAAAGTGGGCAGAGTCACGCCCATATTAAGCAAATATTAATTTTTCCAACTAATTTTAATTTAAGCGATTGCTAAAAATCTTTGCACACACATATTTTTTGTTAAAATGCCAATAGCAGTTAATGATAAGCAAAGTGGGCAGTGCCACGCCTAATACTAAGCATATAATTTTTCAACAACTCCTTTTAATACACATATTGTTACAAATCTTTGAACACACACACAAACATACTGAGCACCCTTGACAATACAATCAAATGATGGGCAAAGTGAGCAGAGTCATGCCCAAATGAAAAACAAACAAAAATGTTTCAGAGTTTCTCTAAAAATGCGCTTTAATGATAAGAAAAATAAGCAGTAGCACGACCTTGTAAAGTATATATTTTTTAACTAATTCTCCCTAAGTGATACTTTTAAACTTCGTTCTGGCCGGATGTCCCTGAGAAACCCTTCGAACTTTTTCTTTTATTGCATTATCGCTTGAAATTGTGTGATAAAGCTTTTTACCGGTATTTTTTTTAAATATCAACGTTACGGCTTTTATTATTTTTACTTAAGTACAGAGTAAAAAAAGAAATACGTACATCCAATCCTGGTTTTACACTATCTTTTTTTATACGATTTTTAAATAACACGGTTAACAAAAATAATCTTTTCCTGTGTAGTCTTTTTTACACGGGTAAAAATATTTTTGGAGAATTTTCAGTTTAGGTAGGGCATACATATGCAAACAATAGCTGTCATATACTTCTGATAACTTTCATAACTGGATTAAATATACTTTAAAAAACTTATTATGTGGTAACATAATTCTATTGGTTATTAATAACAAATTTTTCGATTTTGATTTTCTAATTAATTAACGAGCTTGAAACCACTTTTATATAAAAAAAACTTCTAAATTTATTATCGATATTTTGTTAATCCTTTGATAGTTTACTAAGGATGAAAAATCGTTTAACAATCAGAATAACACAAAGAGATTTCCAAAGTAGGATAGATACGTTCCACAGCTGATTTCGCTCTTAAAATAATTAAACCACTGGAATCTGAAAATGCAGACGCACTAAGAATATCTTCGGACGAAGCTGATATTGAACCAGCGCGATGTAAAAGACCGTGCTTACTATCAGACACCAATACCGAATAAAACATTTTGATTTTCCTTAGAAATACGAGTATATGAATTTTTTCTTTAGACATACGAGTATATGAATTTTTTTATATTTATATTATTCTTTAAATTACGCTTGAGGTCACTTTTTTTTTATATAAAAATCATCCAAATTTATTTTGTCTCGATATTTCATTACCTTTTGGGTAACTTCTTTAGGAGGAAAAAATCAATAAACAATTTAAATAACAAAATAAGATAAAATAAATTTGGATGATTTAAAAATAAAATAGTGACCTCAAGCTTAATTTAAAGAATAATATAAATATTTAAAAAAAAGATCGAAAATTTATATATTGAATTTTTTTGTTTTTTATTTTCAGTTTTTCAAAATGTTATTTATACAGAGTTATTTAGTTCCTTAAAAATGTGTTTCTTTATTAAAAAATATATATATTTTAAAATAGCTTGTAAATTATTTCTTTGCTTTTATGTCTTCAAAATCATAAAATTAAATTAAAACAACACTGCATGAAGAAAAAGAAGTACAATTTTAGTGTTTCATAGAAACATTAATCCTTTCGACAACCTTCAAGAGTGAAACAATCAAATATTAACTTTTTTGCACGATTTTTATTACACGGTGGTCGCTGAAACGTACACTCAAAATATTCTGTACGTAAAATTAACTGAAATTGTAATTTAAAACAAATGAAAGAAAGTTCACTTAACAACCGGTCTACTTATTTTTCATTTAAATTGAACCAAAAGTTCATTTAATTTTTAATGTTAAAAAATTAATGGACTTAAGCCCGTAAAAATAAAAGATTTTTCCTTTGTTTGTGTAGTAGAGGAAATCTCAAACAAATCAAATAAAGCAAGCAGAGAAAAAACAACACTTGAAAACAACGGACAATATTGAATGTAACCGAAATTCCATATTAATATGTCCTTGGTTTTTTGAATGAATGTTAGAATCAGTTAAAAATAAAATTGCCTACAATTTTTAATGTTTATTCTTTTAAAAATTACTGAACGTATTACTTCTTGAATAACGTACAGTCCGTTACTGTAATAATATTGTGAGTGTATGTACCGTGTAAAAACAGGATTGGGTGTATTGAACTACATATTTAAGTTTAAAAGGTTTTTGAAAGAACAATTAAATTCGTTTTAATAAATCGCTAATCTATTTATTGTATTGTTTAGCATTCTCAGGATATGAAAATTTTTATTTAAAGAAAAAAAGTTCTTAAGATAAATTATTAAATAATTAAAATGGTTCGATAAATATTATGTATTACTTTTTATGTTAAGACTCTTCGGTGAATGGGCCTGATAACTTTTTCTGATTAATTTTTTCATCTTTTTTTTGTAGAAAACTGCACACAAAATTTCTTTCATTCAATTATCGAAATAAGCGGCTATATTTTATTTTTGTATAATTAAAAAGCAAATTTTAAAAAATCGTTGTATTTAAAAGAAATCTAAACTTTTCCATAACTTTATAAATTGTTTAAAGTTTAATTTGTTAAATTTTTCTAATTTATAACTGATTAAGTTTGTCTCGTTTGTCTGCAAAAATTGTGTTGCACCTTTTAAAAATTCTTTTGTGCGAATTGAATTTCCACAGAATTTTATTTTATTTTTATTTAACTAACACTCTTTCATTGCAGCAATATGCCAATAAAAATTTAACCCATATTTGTCATACATACTTACATACATGCATTCGTATGTAATTCGTATATAAAAAAAGGGTGTCAAATCTGTTTATTGAGAAACCTGCCAACAATAAAAAAATAAAAAATAAAAGCTGTAAAACAACCTTTTTTTTCTTAAGCACTGAGAACTTAATACCGAAGAGAAAGAATGAGGCAGAGAGAGAAAGAGCGAGCCTGGCTGACTGCACCATAAAGTGCAGCAAAAGTTTCTGTAAACATGTTTCAATAATTGACTTTATAAACACTCATACACATGCAAAATACGGCAATTTGTTTGGGGTTTGAGTGTAAACGGTTTTTAACGTCAACACAGTTTATGTGTCTGTATGGGTTGACGATGTTTTGGCTGCAAGAAATTCGCAAGAAACTGAAATCGTAATGAAACTAAAAGTTGGTTGAATTATTTTTATTTTTTTTCATAATTTTGAGATTTTTTTCCTTTTGTTCAATTTACACAAAATACGAGCAGCAGCAGCAAATAACAACAAAAAATAACAAGTTGCAGTAGTAGTAATGCTCGCAAGCTCGCTCAGTGTTTAACTGCAGCGGTTGCTGCTGTGGCGATAACAAAAATACAAAAAAAGAAAGAATCAGTTCGTAAAATAGAATTAAAGGCTTTTAAAAAAATGTAAGCGGTTAAATTGTTTAAAAGTTTTAATAAAAAACTTCTAAGAATTATGAAAAGAAAATTTTAATTGGGGGAATAAAAAGTTTTTTTTTTCAAAAATATAATACAAATGAAATTTCTAATAAAAAGAGAATTTGATTCCTTTCAAAGAAGTGTTAGTTATTCCTTAAAAAAAGAAAATAAATATGTATTTAAAAAGAAGAGAGTGAGTGCAAAAGATTAATATTAAAAGAAAGAGCATTTAAAAGTGATCTCTAAGGCTGAGTAAGGAAGAAAACGAACGCACTTTCGTTGCGCACTGCCAATCAAACTCAAAATCATGCAAACTACAAATTTAACTGCCATATTAGTTTTAATTCAAATAAGACAAAAAAAATATATATTTGTTAAATTGTATAACAAAGTCTAAAACATAACAAGAAATAAATAAAATAAATACAAAATTCAAAAACCCCAACAAAAAAGAAAAATTTTTACAATTACTCGTATGTTGGCTCAAATATTTCAAATAAAATGTGGCATTTTTTAATTAGAACTTTAAGAAAATAAATTCCAATTCAAAAATAAAGCAAACAAACTTGTTACATTGCAAACACCGAAAATTCTTAAAACATACTTATATTCAACATATTCGTATGTAAATACAGAAAATATAAGAAAAACAAATTAAAAAATATTTTGCAAAAATTACGTCCAATAAAGTAACACAAGGAACACAAACCATGCCGGGCTCAGCTGTGTGGTCGGGGGGTAAGTTCTTTAATTAATTTATCTAAAGAAAAAAAAAATGCAATTAACTATTATTAATTAACTAAAGTGATCTGTAACACCCCGAACAATATCGAACACGCTTGCCTGTCTAGTTCATCATTTGATAGATAATCCTTCATTCATTGTCAAAGTCTCATACTGAGTTTTCTAATCACAATATTGTATATTTACGTGAAATCAACTTGTAAGCAAAATTTTATAAGAATCCTTTAAGTAGAAGTGGTTGAAGTGGAATATTTATTACGAAGACGCATGGCTCTGTCCACTTTCCTAATAATAATAACATTTCATTGTGACATGAACTCCACTTGTGTGCTAAAATTCATAAGAATCGTTGGAATAGTAATATGTAACCGAAAAGGAATATTTGATTTGGGCATGGGCTTGGCTCTGCCCACGTTTTTTAATCACAATATTGCTTTGACGCGGTACCACACATGGTGTTTGTGAAAAGTTTCATACGAACGAATATTTTAAGTTGAAATTGAAAACGAACATTTTTTTTGAATGGGCATGGCACTGGCCACTTTCCTAATCACAGTATTGTGTTATTACGGGAACTAAATGTGTCTCCAAAAACACCCTCTTTAATGCAAGTAGTTAAAAATTAATAAAGGATGTTTTTTGATCCCGTTAGAACTTTGCGCTGGCAACACTCGTTTATTTGACAACCGATTTGACAGCTGACAGTTGGTTTGTCATTACTTTGGCTTGCCATTTCATAATGAACATAATGATTCATGCTAAAACAATTGTAACAAATTGTTGTAATCTCAAAAATACTTGAAAAAAAACCGAAATAATAGAAAATTTCACGTAAGATTAGGCGATTGGGCTCCAATAGACTATTTTTTGTAGGAATACGTGGTCTCTCGTATACAAGGACAAGCACGCCACAATTCCAGCTCTGGAAGACAACACTACAGCTGCAATTGGTGACCACCTACGACGTAGCCCCCAGCAACATTTACATGAAATAAACATTAAGAAGGCATTCATTTATCGCCACAAATAAATATTTCATTTAATTTTGTGAGTTTTCTGCGTTTTTTTTAATTTTCAAAACTTAAAGGGCAAAAAATCATCCTATATTTTCGAATGGACATGGAACTGCCTATTTTTAATCAGTAACATGAATTGTCATGGGGAACTCAGTGTTTGTGCAACGTTTCATAAGATACTTGCAAATAGAAGCAAGTAAAATAAACTATTTACTTTTAATGGGCGTGGCGCAGCCCACTTTTTCAATCATCATAATATTTTTTTGAGACGTGAAGTCGATGTGTTTTTAAAGTTGCTTAGGAATTTTGTAACTAAAAAGTGTTTTAAAAATTATACATATGAGTTTTTCAAATTTATTTCATATTTTTAAAAAAATTTCTTTGACAAGGAAAGTCAATATGTTTTAAGTTTTCATAAAAATCGTTTGACTAGAACTACTCGTATTTAAAAAAAAAATATTTATTATTTTTTATTGTTTTTTATTTTTTTTTAAGAAAATTTATTATTTTTTTACTAATTCATTTAAAACTAAAAATTGACCAACATGTGCCCAACTATAAATCAGTTAAAATAATCCAAATTTAGAAATTTCAATAAATCTAAGCCAACACAAATTTACGGAAACAATAAGGACTCTAGAAATCATCCAGTTTCTTACACCGACTACCCATCAAGGAACAATGGAATCTTTTGCAATTTAATTTCTATTATTTACCAAAGTTTATTCAACAAGTTAAACAAGTTCAAAAAATAATATTTAACACAAAAAAAGTATTAATTAAAAAGGTAACCAGTTACACCTGGCAAGTTTTATTAAATCAAAATTTATAAAAATGTAAAAATATTTAATTAATAAAAATTTCATTTTTTAATAAGATTTCTTTGAGTTATTAATTTACACAAATATACTGGAAAAACATTTCTTTTACATTTCCGCTTCAACATAAGTAACCAATAACCGAAGCATTAACTACGTAAATGATCAATGAGATATTCTTCATTTGCAACAAGAACGGCATAACTAAAAAAATAGTTTTTTTTAGTAAACGAATTTTCAAGTTTTCAAATTAGTCATAACTTAATGGGAACATGAACAAAAATATTCACCTCTCAAGTGGTGAGTATAAAAAATGTTTTCTTTTTTGTAAACATTGTTTAAACTTAATATTACAAAACAGCAACGAGGTTAGGGGAAAAAGTTGTTTAAAAAAAATCAAAATTCAAAATAAGACAAATATGCGGTAAATTCAGTTTCTACGCCATTCCAACGTTTATTAAATATGCAGTTTTAAAACTGATGACTTTATACCGTGATGACGGTATAAACATAAAAAACAAAACCAAAATATCATTAAAATTAAAAAAAAAATTTAAAGCAAAACTTTGTTTATTGTGGAAAACTTTTTTTTATTAAATTGTGAAGTTCCAAAAAAAATTCTTTAAATCAAGCGCGCTAGCCTGATTCAAGAACTTTTACTTTTTAAAAATAAAGGTGAGTTTGTAGAATTCCACTACTACACGACTTAAGGTAGAGGGAAAGTCCATTGTTTTTTTTTTCTCTAATTTTTAAATACGAGTGCCAACAGTTTTTTTTTGCAATAGAAATACTATTTTAAGCATTTGTATCAATTAAATATTTTCGCATGGCTAAAAGTTCATAGAGAATTCACTCACCACTGCTTTAATTTAAATTTTTAAATTATAATTTCTTTAAGAATTTTGAAACTAAATTATTGAAAAAATATTTAAAGTTTTTTGAAACTCACCACTCCTTGAAATGAAGCATAAGCTTTAAGATAAATTTTATTTGAAAAAATCTGTCTTTAAATAAAAGTTTTTTTTTGAAGATTGACCACTAAATTACAAAAATATAAAAGTTGTTCTTTATCTTAAAAATATTATTTTAAGAATATCCTGAGTTACTCGCAAATGCATCATATTTTCTTTAAATAGTCAATAGTCAAAAGGGATTTATAAATTTTATAAATTTGATTTGAAAGTTAATTTAGGTTTCTGAAAAACGTGCTGGACTTTTAGGAAACTGCACCATGAACTAGTTTTAGAGTCCTTACAGAAATTACTGCAAAATGAAAATCGGTTCAGCTGTTTGCGGGCTATGGTGACGCAGTCTGTCAAACTTATAACACGCCTCTTTTTTAATTGTTCACCTCTGCTTACAAATGTTAGGAAATAATCAGCAGGAAGTTATGAACACTTGCAACCAAAACAGAAAAAAAATTACAAATAAAGACAAAATTTTTATGAAAAAGTTAGTCGTGGTGAATTAAATACATCTCACCGTTGCTGCAATTTTAAAACAATCGTGGAGCGTATGAAATTGAAAGGCATTAAATCATACAATAAAAATTTTTAATAATTACTTTGTTATTTATTATGCACTCGTATTAAGAAATTCACCACACCCGCAACTCTATCAATGTTCTCAAAGCGAACATGAAATTTCATATGTTACGACATTTGATGTAAAGAAATATGTTGCTAAAATATACTTTTTAATGGTGAATTTTATTAGTGATTTTTTTAACAAGTTCATTATTGCTTTCATTTTGCTTCTACAAAGATGGAGGACGGGGAATTAAAACGATAAGCAATATTTTTTTGCATCCCCTTATTGTTATTTTTAAGACTTCTCAGACTGCATATTTTTTTAAATGTATATCTTTTCAATAAACATTATTAAGTGATTATTAGTTAGTGCAAATAAGCCAGAAGTAATTCCATTCGATTATTGTTTTATTTTATTTGTTTTTTAGAGAGTGTTTTCGCAAAGCCTGACCACTGCTAATATAAAATAAATTAATGTACTGCAAACGTGTTTACAAAAATTTTTTATTGTTATTTGTGTGTGTGTGTGTACTTGCCAATGCAAAGCACGTTCGTTCACATACACCAACACATTTACAATTCATACAAACAACAACTGTGCCTGCATGCCGTCAACATTAAAATAACATCAAATTATTTCAACCAGACATGTCAACATTGGATTTGAAAAGAAATGACAGAAAGTCGGGTAATTGAAACCTCCCCAAGAACTGACAGTTAAATAAGTCCGAGTTTAGACACGCGAACATTTGGAAGGAAAACATCTGGAATTCTCTTTTGTTGTTTCTTTCGTGTTCACACCGACGAACATGTTTTCAGGCAACATTCCATTATTATTTGCTTATTATTTGCAAAATGCATAGTAAATGTCAACAAAGAAAATGAGAACATAGCGTATCGCCGAGTACCGAACACAAATTGTATGCTCTCTTGCCCACCCGTAATATGCTCTCAAACTAAATGTTTCCCTTCCAAATGTTTAACTGTCTAAACAAAGTCTAAGAATTGAAAAGAAACAAACTGCATAAAAGCTGATGACTGAAGGTGTTGCGCCCTCCGAAAACAAGATGTTGTTCCGTTCTGCTTAGTATTAGCAGAAATAATTAACTTTTGTTGCACATTTCTTTATTTAAAAAAATAATCCGGTATGTTCTACATTCCACTTTGAAGTGGAATTCAATAGAAATCACTTCAGATTAAAATTTTTATGTATTTTTATCTGAAGACAACGCTCAAGGCCTTGCCTTGCGGAAGCTTATTGTAGTCATGGATTGTGTTGCAGCTCTGAACGGATTTGGTACCCAGAGAAAGTTACATTATGAAGACATAAAGAAGGGCATGTTGGCAACGAGAGGGTTGACTGCTTTGCCACCACAGGAACACGACTTGTTCTCATAAGACAAGGAGCCCTTCTTTTACATCGACAAAAGCTATGCCATAGAGTAAACTGAAGCCTGAGTTGTGTTGGTATGCACTCGCCACTGGAGCTACAATCTCGGTCTCAAACTAGCGGGGCACATAATTTAGCCATTCCGGCGAAAATTTAAAAGCGTTTCCTTTTCTTGGAAATTCACTTAACAACTTGCCAGGCCTTTCACATGTTGTAATACCTCTAAGTTGAACACCATAAAACTCTTACTTAATTGGTACGCTCTTTAAATCATCAAATATATTACAATTAACTACAATTAATAATATCCATACCTGATCAGCACTATTAATTTATTTAATTTAATATTGGTAACATACAAATACATACTTACTCACATGTGATACATGCAACCACTCTCAAATTGATAGAAATGTTAAATGCTACAACAACTAGGCTTCGTTAAAATGAGTGCCATTACATGAGCCCACCTGCCCAATGAACATTTTTTTAACAACAAGATGTCAGAAATAATCCCAAGCTAGAAGTCCTTTGTCGTTTCCGAACATTTTCCAAATACTAAGATCAGACAACTACAAGTATTTTCTAAGCTACAAGGGCGGATCAATAAGTACGTGTTAAACTATATAAAACACAGTTTTTTTTAAACCAAAATCTATTTTTCAACATAATCCTCTTTTTAACTCAATACACTTAGTCCAACGTTTCTCCAGTTTTTGTATCCCTTTCAAAAACTAGGATTTTTCAAGGTTCTTAAAATAGGCATTTGTTTGGTCAATAATTTCATCGTTGGAGCTACACATCTTTCCACTGAGCCATTTCTTTAGGTTTGGAAATAGGAAGTAGTCACTAGGGGCTTAGTCCGGAGAATATGGAGGATGAGGTAAGAATTCGGATTGCGGTTAATCAACTCCAAACAATCCTTTTGAAGTTGTCATACGTTTACGTTTATGGTCAATTGAGAGCAACCGCGGCACCCACCTTGCAGACAACTTTCATAAACCCAGCTGATCACTTAAAATCGAAACCACATTCTGCCATATGAAATGTCTATGGCATCAACAATCTCACGCAGTTTTACTCTGCGATCGGCCAACACCATATCGTGGATTTTTTCGACATTTTCGGGTGTACTGACCTCAATTGGCCGTCCCTCCCGAACGTTCAACGTCATTTGTACTTGTACGACCAAAACGAGTCAGTAGACCACTTCTTTATCATTGAAATCGATGGTACCAGAGTCCCCATAGTATTTATCGAACTTTTCCTTGGTTTGATTGATGTTTAATGAGCACTCGAAATTCACTTTTTCAAATTTTTCGAAAAATACACGAGGTTGTATGTTTTGAACAGCTTTTAAATGCAAAGTAAATGACAACAATTTGACAGTATTCTATTAACTGGTGGTACTTGATGGGAACAGTGATGCATTTCATATAACTAAGAGGGAAGTTCGAAAAGACACTTTCTTTAAAAGGAACATACCGATATTTCTTATCCTTGTTTTAATTTTATCTGAAGATAATTTTTTTGAAATCCAAGTTCTTAAGACATTTAAAGAGTGGCAACATAATTGGGCAATTTTTCTTCTGCTTATTCTTCGATTATTTTTTTGCAATTAGAAAACGTTCTAAAAACTGTGTCATGTGTGTGGGGCCAATGGACAATAATATGAGCCTTATGGCCAGTTTTTAAATACGCAGTTAGTTAATTTTCATTTGACGAAGTACGAGTATACCTAAAGTGACCATATTTTTTTTTACATGAAAACGGGACATCGAATAATTCTGATGGGTTCGGTTATATGAAATGAAAATGCATAGATAACACAGCTTTACAAATTTTTAATTTGGAAAAATACCAAGAACGCCACATGCCTAGATAAGTTAATTGGGACCTCCTGAACACGAAAAACGCTGTAATTTTTTTCTAAGTACCGTTTTTTAGATAACGGTACTTTTGTGTTTTTCGGTATATGGTCCCACTCAAACCCTTGTGCAGCCCAACCGAATCCGAAGTCCGATCAAGATAAATGTCCGATCGATATGCTGGAAATTTCTATCTGACAAGAAATGGCTGAGTTATGACACTTCAAAATTTGCCTATTTTTTACGTTTATATTCACGTTAAGTATACCACATGGTACGCCAATTTTATCAATGGCTAGTTTATGTTTTTTCTTTCTCTTTCTCTCAAATATCTCAGAAACTTGGGCTCTAAAGACTCGTTCACTTTCATGCATGTAAACCTAAGATCTGTTGTAGAATACCAGCTGAGATCTGTTCTAATCGAATTAAGCTTTGAAACATTATATTCAAATAAACAATACCACATTACCCGAACTTACTCTATGTACATATGTATAGTCCCGAAATTTTTCCAAATTTCTCCAGGAAATGCCTTCAGAACTGTTTAATTTACAGTTAATTTAAACAATATTCTTTTTAATTTTTTGTATTTTAAAGATACAGTAACATAAATTTTTATTTCATAAAAGTATTTATTATACATAATATTTTTATACCATGTACATCCTGTTATATTTTCTAACAACATTAGGTTAAGACATGAATTGTAACAATTAGCAAACCTTAAACTCTTTGTGAATTACTTTCTGTTAAACTGCTTGTATAATTTACGAAAACAAGTGCGAAACACTTAAATTCAAACTGGCGAACAGTAAACATCAGATATACACAAAAATATATGTACATACTGGAATTCTATAATCGAATCCCTTCGTTTCTTTTGCCAGCTCTAACTCCTTTACAATTCCTTCAATTTATAAGCAATCGTAAAGCATTTCACAAATACAAGCTGGAAAACTAATTCGGATCTTGTCGCTCTAATTAAGGCGCTTAATTAAGGCCTAAATAATTCTAACCCCAGGCAAGCCAATTCTAAAATTTTCCCAAAGCATTTGCTCAAATACTTTCTGGGATATACCACGAAATTCCTTTAAACTTCGTAGATAATTCTCTCAAAAAAATCGTAAAATTTTCGGAGTTCCCCTGGATAAAAAGCTACAATTCCTTAAAAGATTTTCGTATCGTTTTCTAATCGACATTCGATAATAATTCGTCATGTATACTTGCAAGTTTTTTATGTGAAGTGCTAAAATTTAATTTTTTCAAATTTATAATCGCACTTTTTTCCAAAATTAATATTTTACATATTTAGTGAAGCATTAATAGTTTTATTAATAAGATATTGAAATTAATTATTGTTTACTGTCTCGAAGAATTCCAAAAAAAATAAATAATAATTGTTCACTGGGTATGTTCTGATATGTACATATATAAGTTTGTATGTATGCATGTGTAATTGTTCGTTAGCTTATTCATTCGTTCGTTTATATGGAGAATAGAAGTGTAAGTGTAATAATGTATTAGTTGTATTATTGTTATTGTTATTATTATTGCATTACCTTAGTTGTTTTTGTTGTTGCTATTACATACGAAAACAACGACGACACAACATTTTCAACGTTCAATGTACGTAATCGATGTCACGGACGTTCGTTCGTTTATAAATTTGTTGTTTTTTTTAATTCACAGTTTTTTGTTTTTGTTTTTTAATGTTGCTGGTTGTTTTTGCTGTTATATTTGTTTTTTCGTCAATGTACAGAGAGTAGTCAAAGTGAATATAAAAATGCGAGTGTACTACGTACTGGCAAAAGTACATACATACATATGGATGTGTGTATGTATGCACACTTTCATATGTGTGTTATAACATATATGGTTTTTGTTTAATTTTTTTGCCGTTGCTGTTGTTGTTGCTTGATTTTGTATATGCAGAACTTTCACTTGCCATGTTAATATGTGCATAGATATGTGTGTATGCATATATGCAATTGCGTTCGTTTGAGAATGTGTGTATTCGCAATTTACATGTTTTTCTGGCTGTCTGTCTGTATCTACCAAAAATTTTTATATACATATATTTTTTATTTTTTTATATTTATTTGTTTGTACGTGAATATATGATCTGTTATAATCGTTTTCGTTTTCGATATTTTGTTGGTGTGGGCAGCCGTGTGTGTAAAGTGTTAAGAGATGAAAGGGGGTGATGCAAATATTGATGATGATGATACATGAAAAATGCACATGGTTACATGTTTGTAATAAAATAAATACTTAAATATTGTACATGCAAATTACAATACATATTAATCATAGCAACCAATTTTTTTATATTACAATTTCGCAGTTAAAGAATCCGTTTAAGTTTCAAGCTTTAGAGCCTTATTTATTTAAAAGGAATACGAATGCCTATATCAGCCTTATACGTATGCTTTTCATTAAAACAATTATAAAGTTGCACAAATTTGCAGAACAATTTTTTTTAAATTTGAGCGATTAACACAAGAGTTTTAAAATTATAATTTTTGTACTAAAGAAAACTAATTTAGAAAAATATCACTCATACGCTCTCCTGCCATGTAACATACCAAAATAGGAGTATAAAGTTGACAAAGAAAATTCGTTGTACTGATTTTTATCTAACTATTTTGTACATACACATATGTATGTATGTAATTGTTAGAACTGTAATATTAAGAGGCATATTAAAGAAGATTTTAACACACTATTAAATTTTTTATTGCTAGAATTTTGAATTTAAAACAAGTCCTTGCTGGCTTTTCGTTTTTTTGTTTCAACTGTTCAACTAATGTATATGATTAAAAACAAACTAAACAATAAATTGCTGCAATTTTTAAATGTATAAATTAAATTTTCTAGCATTTCACATTCGTGTCAGTTTTTTAAATTTATTTAAATAAAAATTTAGATTTAAACAGTTCTAACTAAATAAATCAGCATATCGCACTTGATCAACAAGAGGGTATTAACTCGAAATTTAAATTTTTTCACTTTTCTCCAAAACTTACATTCTAATATTCATATTTAGCTGCTGTAAAAATTTCACATTGTTTTGTCTATGTTTCGCTAATGAAACGGATGATTTAAAATCTATTTTTCATATACCTTTGATGTAAAATCAAAAAGTATTTTGCTTCTGTTGAAAATTTTAAAATTTCGAGTTAATACCCTCTTGTTGATCAAGTGCGATATGTTAATCTTATGCAATCTTTTTTACTCGTTTACCAATTTGTATTCAAAGGAACATAGTTTTTCTTTGGAATCAAACTGCTTGTTAATGTCATTCTTATCAATTTCATGAATCGTTTTTAAAACACAATATTATGTTCTATGGTATAAATTAAATTTCACTCAAAATAAATTTATTTATGGCCTCATTTTTTAGAATGAAACTTTTCAAAACGTTTCAAATTTTTATTAAAAAAATAGTAAAAAAATGTTTAAATTGAAGTTTTCTCATAAAAATGTTCAAAGTTCATTTTACAAAATAAGCCTCTTACAGAGTAATAATAATTTCGTTTTAGCAGAAAAAATACATTAAGCGAACAATAACAAATTAATTCAATAAATTGAAAACAAATACCATATATTTTTTAATTTTACTACATATATATACAGGAGGAATGTCCAAAAATGGAAATTATTAACATTGTGTGTGCCTGAATTAAATTTTTTTTATTTAGTAGTTGTTTTAAAGGTATGTTGAATTTTGTATAAAACTCACCACACCTGAAATTTTTAGTTGAAGTAAAGAAAATATCTGAATTTTCGGAGCATGCTTTCAAGTTTTTATTTATATAATATTACTGTGATAATTAAGAAATTTATCAACATCGTAAAAAGAGTTTAGGATTTGTCACTCTTGTACATAAATATATAAATATAGATTTTGCAAATTATTTGCCAATAGCTTGTTACACAATTTTTTATAAAACAATAACACTGAGTGAAAAATATCTAATGTTTTTGTTGCAGAGACTTAAAACATTAATTCTTCACATTTGTCGTTTATTTCTCAGTAGTCATGGCAACACAATTTTTGGCTATTTTGCACGAAAATTTAGGAGTTAGAATAATTTTAACATATAATTTAGTGTTATAATAACAAAAATGTCTTGCAAATTTATTAATTTATGACATAAAATTAACTCGTTTTTTTAATTCACCACAACACTTTTAATTTGTTCATAATAATTGTATCTTTTGAAATTTTTTTAAGCCTTACGTGAGTGGCGGGGCAGGTGGATGCAAACGGTTAGCACATAGATACAAAAATTTCTTCTTATTTATTTTAACGTCATTCACAACTAACTGAATCCGATTCCTGGCATTTTCAGTTTATATTAGCTTAAATTTGTAAAGCAGCATATTTTTTAGGCATGGTGAATTTCTAATAAAACACACCACAACTTACATTTTTGCATACTTAAAAGGGGATTTTACAATTACTATAATAATGGGCAAAAGCAACAATTTTATTCTTTAGAGATAAAATTAACGGACTGTCCCACGATGTCGAACATTGTTGCTCGCTAGAAATATAAACAAGCCCTAAGTGGTATGCTTTCACTTATAAGTTATTTTACTTTATATAGTTTAATTTGCTAAATAAATAACTGAACTTTTAGCGTTTAAGATAAAATGCTATAAACCTGACTTGCAGAAAGAAACAGTAGTAAAAAAAGTTTACTAACGAAAAACAAATATTACCGCCTACTTTGTGCTTTAAAAAATTAAAAACATACATACATACATACATTCTTATGTACATACATATTTATAAAATAATTCAGTTTCGAACCGTAGTATCTAAGTAACTTTGCATTTTTATTTGTATTTGATTTTATTTTTTCAATTACAGTACATTGAGCTAAAATTCTTAAGCTATTGTTTGTTTTTAAGGTGTGGTGAATTTCTAAGAAAACTCACCGCACCTTAAATGTTACCTTAATTTAAAGAAAATGTTAGCATTAAGATAATAATGACAAAAATATCCATTTTATGCCTTCATTTAGAGCATACGTTAGCGTTTTCTTAGCGTTGCATTGTTTAAATTTCTGAAAATTTTTTGGAGGTAAAATAATTTATATTTTTTGTTGGTCATAAAGTGCTTTTAAACGAACTTGCAAAAATATTTGTGTAAAATTTTTACTGAAGCCACAAAAAGTGCGCCGCCTACTTACTGCTTTATATCGTATTTAAACAATAATTAAAACCAGAAATACAATAACTATCATTATTATGATTTTTATTTTATTGCATTCGAAACACAATTAATTTAAAACCTCAATTATTGCTTAATAAAAACTAAAAGTGATTTGTTTAGTGAGCAAGAAAGTAAAAAATAAAAGTAATATTGCAAGCCTTATATATCAGGAAGTGAAAAGCATATATGTATATGTATAATACAGCAACTTCAAATTGTGTTATTTAATACCGCAGAAAAAAAGCAACACATAAGGCTGCATTGAAAATGACAAGACAAGATAAGAGAGAAAAAAAATAGCAATGCATTAGAAAAAAAACCTGAAGCAAAGTTACATTACTGCAACGTAAACATTAAAAATAATGTGGTAGGTATGTTGTATGTATGCAAGTATATGACTTGCACGACACTGGGGCACAAGCACACAAGACTAAAAATTTATTTTTACTTATATGGAGAGATAGACGGACAGATAGACAGATAGACAGACAGACAGACAGATATATACATATATATATATATATATGCTTTATGCGTTTGAATAAAAAATAAAAAGAACTCGAAATGCAGTCATTTGATGTAAAAGGGGAACTTTAAAAGCTTTTTTAAATAAACGAGGGCAGTCAAGGAATTAACAAGGCGGCGTTAGATGAACCAAGTATATACATGTAACATGTACAGTGCTAACTAAATATTATTTTAATTTGCTATAAAAATTACAAAATATGTAATTAAATTAATTTGTATGAGTTACGATCCAGATAAGTGAAAAAAATTATTTCCCCAACCGAATAAAATACGACTCTATTTTGATGCGTTGCTAAAACAAATTACACGTTTCATTCGAAACTTCCCCCCTAAAAACCCCGAGTTCGATCGGCATCTGTATATAAGTATCTACATATGTATCTACATATATATTCATTTTACCCTAGACAATATCTTAACTTCATTGTAGATATACATATTTTTTAAGAATATGTGCGGTGAGTGTAAGATATCCTAGTATATTAATTAGTAATAGTTTTTATATTAAAAGTTTAATTGAAAAACTCCGCAGTTCTCTTAGATGTTGATTGTACATGTTTGAAATTATAAACATTGTATATAACATAATTGACAAGCTTACTTATGCTGTTCTGCGGCCAGACACCCACCCTCGTATCTATGCAATTTTAATTAAACAGGAAAAGAAAAATAGTTCTCTTTTTATTTCGTTAATTTATAGGAAAATTTTAATCGAAATAGCAAAATCATTTTGTAGAAACAATAAAATTATAAAAAAAATGCTCTTATTGCATCAATTTGAAGAGCAAAAAAGCTAAATTAACACCGGTTTTCCGTATAATGAACGAACATGTTTATACTTGCAAACAACTTGCACACACAAACGTGGTTTACTGTCACAAAAAGAAAAAAAAAACATTCACTTGATAACATGTAAACAAATGTTAGTTTTTAAAAAGAGAGAGCGTTTGATGAGCGCTAAAATTTTAAGAGACTAAGTTTACTAGCCGGCAACTTCATTTTTTCTGTATGCTTTTCTGAAGCTTTAAATTTGTTATGTTTCCACTGTTAACTGTTAACAGAAAGTGTATTGTCAAAGAGAGTGAGTGCATTTGTTTATAGTTTATGTATTGCTGGTCAAAGAGTTGGAAAAAAATTTAAAGCTTTTGTATTTGGGTGCATGTGTGGATGTGGATGTGTATGTGTGTTAATATAGAGTTTAAGTGTAAGTGAGGAATTTTCTTTTTTACTAACGGTAAAAAGTTATTTTTTTTCTTATAGTGCCGTTGTTGTTGTTGTTGTTCTATTCAAAGCTTTCTTTTATGTTTACTCTCTTTTGTTGATATGTTTCGTTTTCGATTAGGTAATAGGTATTAAAGCGCGTCTGTGTGTGAGTGCTATTGTGTATTTGTGTTGTTTTAAGGGAGACTCTGTTGTTTGTGTATTTTGCCACTTTTTTTTTCTATTTCTAATAAAGTGTAGGTGAAACTCTTTTTCTATTTTAGCTTTTTTTTCTTATTAAGTAGCATTAACTATTATGCTCTTTAACAAAAAAAGTGTGAGTATTATTATTAAATTTGAAAGAAGCATTAGAAAACATTGTTTTTTTTTGTGCATAAAAAAACTTTTTTGTTTTTATGTAGGTTTCTGTTTCGGTTTCTTCTGGCTTTTTAAATGTTATGGCTGTTGCATTTGTGTGTGTGTGTGTGTGTGTTTGTATTTTTATGTAGTATGTGTCATTTTGCTACTTTTATATGCATATAGATTTTGTTTTTCAAATGAAATAGTTTTTGGCGCTTGTTGGTGGCTTTCTTTCGTTGACTCCTTTCATTTCACTTTAAACCGTTCGCCTAAACGCACGTTTAACGCGGGTTGTTTAAACACTTCTACTTACTTTTACTCTACATATAGTACTACAAAACAAAGCCAAAAGAGACATTAACACAACAACTTCACAAATAGTAAAAATAGAAAACTTTGGTTTAAACAACAACTACAACAAAAAAATATGAAAGAACTTTTTTTCTTAAAAAGTTTTTTCGCTTTTTAATTTAAACGTTTGCTCGTGGCTCTTGCATTTTTGCTCGTCGTCAACGTATACGTGTTGGTGTGCGCGCTTATGTGTATGTGTGTTAGTTTAAATGTTTATTTGCTTGTAATTTTATTGTTTTTATTGTATTTTACATAAAAACTCTTACTCTAACATAACATTTTCCATTTACTCTGTACAAACTCTAACGGTAACATTTTGAAAATGAAAAAATTTTGTAACTTTTGGTTTGAAATTTTTCAAAAGCCACTGACAGTGTGTTAAACTTTCTTCGGCTGTTAAGAAGAGTGACCGACGCTCGTTAAAATAAAATTTTAATAAATATTTTGAATTCAAATAATTTATGAAATATTTTAACAATTAAAAAACAAAATAAAGCCGCGCGTTATTTTTTGCACGAAGTATGAGTTTTTTATTTGAAATAAATAAACTTATAATACTGTTTGCGCGGAAACCGGAAATAAAATTGAAATTTCTTATTTAAATCAATAATTTGTAATAATTGAAATAAAGAAAAAAAAAAACAACTTGATTACTATTCAATAAAGTGTAATAAAAAATGTTATAAAAAAATTTCTTTATGATTTTAGTAAAAATTATTAATTTTATTTTTATATACGAGTATGTATGTAAATAAATAAAGGTGTTTATATTTTTGTGTTTAAAAAATTTTGTAAGAAAAATATAGTTTAAACGAGTTGTTGTTGGCGTGGATAAAGGAAAAATTTATTTAAGAAAAAAAAAATAAAAATTAGGTCATAAATTAATTATTATTTATATTAAAAATGAATAATTTTTTTCTCCAAAAAAAAGAAGAATTTAACAACAGATAATAAAAAAAAACAAAAGTATATTATTTAAAAATCATCAAGTAAACAAAATAAATTTCAAATATAATAAAAATAAATAAAGTTTAAGCAACGATATAAAAAGAAATTATATACGAAATTTTGATAGAAAAATAAATTTTATAAAAACAAAAATAAAAACAAATTTAATAAAAATTAAATAAAAATGAAATAAAAACTTAATAAAAATAAATAAAAGAAATAAAAAATATTATGAAGATATTGAAACTTGGAAAACCTAATAAACTAATAAGAATTAAAACTATATAAGAAATTTATATTTCGATTTTATTAGAAGTTGCCATCTAGTAAAAACATTTTTTTCTATAAATGAAAATCAGGAACTTGTGTGAAGATATTGGAAATAAAAAAGAAAACAAACACATTATTGATGAATAAAAAATAAAAAAAACACTAAAAGTTAAGAAATAGGCTGATTTTTAAATCGAATAAACAAAACAATTTATTTATTTAAAAAAATCATTATAAACTGAGCAGTTTGTAGCACTACAAAAAAATTTTCAAAATTAAAAAAAAATATGTATGTAACTTTCTAAGAAAAAAAATACGCCGATTTCGAAAAAATATACACAAAAAAATTTATTAATTAAAAAATTAATCAAATTAATTAATCTTACAAACACACCTAAAAATTAAAAAAAAATCCAAATCTAAAAATATTTTAAATAAATCTTGCCTCAAAAAAGAAATATTAAAAATAAAATAAAAAAATTTTGAACTAAAAAATTATTTATATTAAATTTTAGAAGAAAAACAAACAAAAAAATTAATCGTAAAATTGTTTATGGTACTCGTAATAACGTTTGAAAAAGCCAATTGAGCTGACTACACTTTTTAATTTTCTTAAAAATCATAATTAACAAAACTGCATTTGAGCTTAAAAAAAAAATTCACCTATGAAACAAATGTAAAAACTATGATTTTTATTAGAAAACTTTTGTTTAAAAAAATTCTTAACAACATATTTTTATTGGAAGCTGAGTTAGTAAATTAAATTTAAAAAAAATAACAAATCTGATTAATAGAGAAGGGAATTACGTGATAAACAACTTAGTTATTGTGAAATAGTAAATAATTATGATATTCTTTATTATTAATATTTTGTTTAAATACTGTGAGCACCATCAAAAAGTGCAAAAATAAAAAACAAACGCAAAAACAATGATGAGATGGTGTAGCGAAACTCGTAAAGTTGGCTGTCACGTTGTGCTATAAATGTCAAATAGCTTTTATTTGCTTTCCTTAATAAAAAAAATTTCAATTGACGAACTCCAGGCTAATCTAATACATCTCTATTAAAACCCATGCAGTTTGAAAAATTACTGAACAATATATTTTAGACTCCCGTCAAAAAAACACAAATTAGGAAAAAAAAATATTTCAAAACTTTTCAAATATAGAATTTATTGCAAAACTTCAAGGAGTAAATAAAATATATTTGAAAATTAGAAAAAAATAAATAAAAAATACTTCACATTCAAATGGAAATTATATGCAAAGTATGTATTTACCGTCTTATTCATATACTATTGTTAAATTTTAATTTAAAGCTTTAACAATCGTTTGTGAATAAAGTTGTTAAGATATAGAACAAATATTATTTTATTTAATGTAATATTTATTTCGAACTATAGCGGTTTTGATTCCCAAGTTACAAATTGTAATATGTAATTAAATAAATAATTAATTTTAATCATTTGAGATCATTCGACAATAGTTCTCGTATTATTTTCTCATAAGGTTAGCATGATAATAATGCACGTACTCGTTTCTTATGTGATTTGTGTATATAAGGCTCTTAAATTATGTACATATGTACATACAGTCTTCACCTACTAAGAAGTGGTGAAATACACCTTAAAACTGGTGAGAGATTGTTGCGGCCTCCCAAAAACAACATTATGTTCTGCATTAATAAATTGTTTTCCTTGTGCCTGGTAACATTATCTCATGTCTAATTCTAAACAAAATATTGCGAACATCATCCTTAAATAAATCAATGTATAATTTTTAGTTAAAAAAAGATTTTTAAACGATAATAGATTTTGAAAATCATTTCACATAATTTAATTTAATTAAATGCAATGAAACAGTGTCCACATACGGGAGGAGCGAATTCAAATCCCCTACCAAAACGAATAATGAATAAATTCCTCTCGTTTAAGGAAAACTTTAAGTAAACTGTAGTATGTTTCAGTGAAATGTTACCCTCACAAAAGATTAGGCTGGATCTCCGCCTGCAGGAATAAAAATCCATCGAATTTGCAAAGCTTTTAATAAAGCTTTCATCACTTAAAATCAAAAATAAGAAATATTTAAGTTAAAAGCTCAAGGCTTTTAAATACAATATGACTTGTTTATTTTTTCAAAATCCGATAAAATATTTGAAACAGTTTCAAAAAAGAAATATATAATAATATATTTCAAATAGTTCAAAAAGCAGTAAAACAAAAAAACATGTAAGCAACATTCAAAAAGTATATATATTTTGTAAAGCTTTTAATAAAGCTTTTGTTGACAAATTTGTGGCTTTTATAGTTTGGAAAAGCGCTACACAAGTACAACAAGCTTTAACTTACAATAGTCTTGCAAAAGCTCTAATAAGGCCACTAGCTTGTTCACAAACGATTAATAAAGTTAATGTGTGCATTCAAATCCAAAATTAAACCTACTATAACTTTATTAATCGTTTGTGAATAAGGCCATAAATGTATTATTCAAAATATGCGTCGATATCTTCTTTCAGAGAATTTCAATAAACAAAACTTTTGGAAATTCAATAAACAAAACTTTTTGAAATTCTTTGAAATTGTTATATAAGTTTATAAGACCCTCCTGAACTAAAAGTTTACAAAAATAAATACTTAAAAGTGTTTGCAATACAATTTTGTGCAATTTTTGGAACTGTAACTGTAGCTGCATTTTCAAGAATTTTTTAGTTAGTCCCAAGTTCGTTAATTTTGTTTTTCATTTAAACTTTTGAACAAAAAATTCATTTGAAAAAAAAAAAACTAAAAAGTGGTTAAGAGAAAAAATTACAAGTTTTGTAAAATAAGCTGAAGAATTTTGTACGATTTTAAAAAATTAAAGAAGTCACATAAAAATATTTTTAATAAAAAAAATTATAAAAATTTTTTTAATATAAATAAAGCAATTTTTTTTAATCAGAAAAAATAAAATGGCATATAATTTTTTTTAATAAATTAAAAGCAAGTTTTTATAAATAAAAATAAAATATAACAAAAGTATGAAAGATATAAAAAATGAATAAAATAAATAAAACAAAAGATTTAAAACTTTAATAAAAACAAGTGAAATATAAATTGAAGACTGTTTTTCCAAGAAAATTATAGAAAATATAAACAAATACTAAATTAAAACTTCAGGCATATGTTGTCGAGTGATTTTAACTTGAAAGCTTTTGAAAATAAATTAAATTAAATAGAAAAATTAAACCTCGACTGCAAAACCAAAAACTAATTAAAAAAAAAGAGAGACGAAGAGACCAAAATATAAAAAGAATAACTCGAGTAATCTAGCAGAATATCCTTTGAAATGAAGGAATATTCCAAAACTGTTAAAGAATGACGGAGTTCTGACGTAATAAAACTTTAAAAAATACACAAAAACTTATATAAGCTTCTGCTTTTAAAAAAATACAAATAAAAAACTGATTGATAGTCATTGAGTTTTGAAAAAAACAATTTATATTAAACCCCGACAAGAAACCCCGAATGAAAGTCAAGCGTTGAAAATATAAAAAAAAAACAAAAATAATAAAAAACTCATGAATAATCAAAAGATATATAAATAAAATTAATAATCAACTAATAAAGCTATAATGAACTTAAAAAATAAAAAATACGAAAAACTTATAAAAAAGCACAAAAATTATTTCTAAACAATATACAATATAAAATACAATGGAAATTTTTCAAATTTGATTTATTTTGATTATTTTATTTTGTGAGGCGCAGATCTATCTCAAGCTTCTTTTTAAAATTTAAAAAAATTTCTTTAGCAATAGGAATGTGGAATATTTTAGTAATTTTGAAAAGCGAAACATTTCTTGGATCTGCACAAGCTTTAATTAAAAGTTTTTTAAACCAAGGAACATTGTAGAAGCTAATTAATTAGGACATGCGCGGCAGTATATAAAGACAACATTGTTGCCAGATGCCACTACATCACCCCTCATCATTGTTCATGTACATATTTATTTCATGTATTTCAACACTTTTTAAGTGATCCTGTTTGTATGTAAATCAAAGTTTTATTTATACAAAACAAGTATGAAAAAACAATACGAGAATTATTATCATTCCAACATTCATACAAATTCTCAACACTAATTAACTTTAGAAGAATGAATAACAAAAGCTTAAAAGAACACATTTTTATTGCGTCAGTTATTATCAGATTTTGGTGTGTTAATTCAAATTATGTGTATTTTTATGAAGCAACGAATACACAATACAGCTTAATAATTCAAACAATGCAGAACGCTAATTCCACTTTTCAGTTGGCTGATTATTATAATCGAAAAAAAAATAGATAAAATTAAATTATGAACTGCACACAATATGATCGATTGTCATAGTAATCGTTCGATTAATCTTAAAATCTCTACTGAGAATTAAAAAGTACTAAACTCAAGTTTCCATTGTATTTGAAAAATAAAATCAAAAGTGAAAAACATTCACTTAAATAAAATATGAAGTCTTAATTTTTCTTTGGCCTGTTATGGAGATTTTTTTTAATATTTCTAATATTTGTTAAATATATAAATTTGTAAACTTTTGCAGAAATGATAACGAATTTTTGCTAAAGCCTAAAAAAGAAGAATTTAAAATTCAAATAAATATAATTTGAAAAAAAAGAAATACTCCGTCCCTTAACAAAGACTTAAAATATGGTCAACAACAACAACAAATAGCAACAATAAATATCTACATCTGGAAGCTTATATACATGAGAGCAAAGTGTCTAAACATTGAGACTCAACCCCTGAATTAAAAAAAAAACATTTATTTACACAGAAAAATCTTCATTTTCATACACTCATTTTGAAAATATTTTTGGATATAGAAAATGAATTCTGAATGAACGCAAGTGCATTTATATTGTATTTAAAAAGAAAAGAAACAAAGAAAAAAACATTTTGTATACATGTTTTGATAAATATTTTTATATACAAAAACAAAAAATAATAACTCAAGACTATATTCAATAAATAAAATAAAAATAAAATACTGCCTTAATATTAACAAATTAAAAATATTATATTAAATATAAAAAAACAAAATCAAGTTCACCCTGCTGTTTATAAAAATAAATGCACTATTAAAGATTTTTTATATCAATTTAAGCAAATGTTGCACACTTAACATATAATTAATAGCAATAGTATACTTAATAATTTAGAGCAGCATGTTGCAAAACAATTAAAGAAAAAGACATTAAAGACTGGAGTAAAAAAGTTTAAATGCAAATTAAATCAAACTGTATGTATACAAACAAAGTATCGAAACAGTGTGTTGCTGTTAAGCAAAGTAGTATATAAACGTTGTAAAAAAGTTATTTCTACAAATAATATAAAATTATTACGATTATAATTATGCAAAGTTAATAAACTCGTTTGCAAAAAATAACTTAGAACAAAGTACACGCAAAATGAGCTGCAATATACTGTGCAACATATGAATCTAAACATGTTTATTAACAGTTTCAAGCTGCAATAGCACATAACAAACTATTAAAAATCAAACAATGCAAGAGCACATACAAAAAATTCAAAAAATGTTTATAAACATGTCAATTAAAATTTGAACTATAAAACTATAAGTATACATACCTTGAGACTTGATATATGTATGTGTATTGGAGCATTATAAAAGCTGAAAAGAAAAACATTATAAGATTACAAAACAATTTTAAGAATATAAATAAAAATAATAATCAACATCATCATCATAATTAGTCTAGTTAGCAATATGTAACTAAGCACTGCCACAAATGAATATTTAAAAAAACAACATGTTGATAAAAAATGTCAATGATAAAACAGAGAAGTAGAAAACACTGGTATCAACCAGACAAACCATTTGCATTTGTAAGCCACAGGAAGCTAAACATGATCACCAGGATTGCGAAGAGAACAATTTAAGTGAAAACCCATGTAAAACAAAAACTCAATTATAAAATTGCCTGAGCTCTCCGCAATGTTTATATAAAATATAAAAACTGAACTAATTTTAAATAAACTACGACTTCTCTATTAAAAAATGTTGCAAGCACTTTGAAACAAATCAATGAAAATTTAATTTTTTGCCACCTAAATCGACCAGCAACTAGAGGCATCACTTTCCAGCAACATGTTTCTCTTCAATGATTTAAGCCAGCAAAATCGAGGCAAAAATGTTTAAATAACTTTCGAATTAGTAAAAAATAAAATAACATCAGTTTAAACAAGAAAAACTAAATTATTATTTTCTTGGCAAGATTTCGCAAAATGTTTATAAACATGTAACATATTTTGTCGAGCAAAAATACCAACAAAAAATCTATAATAAACTTTGCTAAAGTTGTTTAAAACAATTCTATTCAAAATTTTTTAGCAACATTTCACTAGACAAAAACAAATGCTTTAAAAAAGTGCTTAACAAAAATAAATTCTTAAAGAAAGAAAAAACATGTGAAATTACACTTGAAATAAAACTACAACTTCAATTCAGTCACATGTTGCCAAACGAGATTTTTTTTCTCAATTAAATAAATCATTAAAATAAATCAAATAAAATTTGATTTTAAAGTTTAGTAAACAGCAACATGTTGCCTTATAAACCTTTAGCAGCATGTTGCTTGACAAAAGTAATCATAGATTAGATTAAAAAAAATAGACAAAAAGATTTTGTTTTAAACAAATAAAATATCCAAA
This sequence comes from Gymnocheta viridis, assembly GCA_956483585.1. NCBI lineage: Eukaryota > Metazoa > Arthropoda > Insecta > Diptera > Tachinidae > Gymnocheta > Gymnocheta viridis. Next base: position 4,773,444 of record OY101443.1, on the reverse strand, counting down.
TGAGTGTGGAACAGCAGCAGCAATTAACGGCCATTGAGTTAACAAAATCAACGAATAATAATAATAATAACAACAACAACAACAACAACAATAATAATAATAATAATAATAATAACAATAACAACAACAGCAGCAACAATAACAACAATTCAAGCCTTAATCTGCTATACTCTGCAAAAAGTTCTAATGACATTGCCAGCAATACTTGTGATTTAAAACACAATGATATTTTCCTTAAAACCAAAGACTCATCATCCTTGGACAAAACGACAACATCCTGTCCTGTCAAACAAAATGGTCAACATTACACAGTACACGATGCTAGAGAAACCAATGGCGAACACTTAAAGCATCAGCAGCAGCAGCAGCAACAACAGCAGCAGCAACATGAAGATAATGAAAAAGAAAAAGAACAAAAGGATGTGCTCAGCGAACTCCGAAAACATTATGAAGACGACCAGGAGCAAGACGATGAGGACGAAGTTTGTAGCCTAAATACAGCCTGTATTATTAAGACTCCGCTCAATAAAACTCTCTTAAAGAAATGTACATCCAATGGCAATGGTAATATAAATAATTTACCCTTGTCCTTTAACACCTCTAACTGTAGTTGTATTTATGAAACGGACTTGCACAAACATGCACAGTTTAATGAAAACGCGTTAACTTTTGATTATTTTACGAAAATTCCCATACCCACAACAACACAAATAACAACAACAACAGTAAAAGCGCCAACAACAACTTCCTCTTCTTCTTATTCTTCTCCGCTTAATGCCACAATAAAGTGTACAAACTGCAATAACAACAATAATATACATTACAAAAATTACAATTGTTATTATCGTAAAAAGGCAACGCGTTTAAAACCATCAATATGTCGTCGTTAGTATTTAAATTTAATATCTCTTAAAAATAAAAACACTCGAAAATTAAACATCCTCCCAAAACTGCTTCCTCTATTGATTGAAAAAAATTAAATTCTTTATTTCTTTTTAGCACGATTTTTTTTTAGATCTCAAACGCAATTTACCTTAAAATATATATATAAAAAATAATAAACAAAAAATTTTTATAAAAGAAAAATCAAAAATGGCTTTTCAACATGTTTATTGATTTTTTACAAATATTGGCTTAAAAAAAGTAAAAGAAAAACAATTTTCAAATCCCAAATATTTCATCACTACACCCACCCACCACCTCTAACTATTAAACCACACAAAATTGGCTTGAATCCCGCTCCTGAAAATGTTATTTGGTTTTTAAGAAAATTTTCATTAAAAATTGGAACATTTTTTAATCAAAATTTTACAACAAAATTATGTAACCAACCATCTTTAGCCCCAACCGCCTAAACACTTACATCAAAATTATGACATCAATAGGTAAATTGTGTTTATTTCATTATAAAATTAATTTAAATTAGTTTTTAAGTTTATATCGCTCCTTTAATGCAATGTAGTCATATCTCGGAAAAAACTCGTTCTTCAGGAAAAAGTTTTTAATTTACTCACACCTCAGTGGAAAAATAAAAAAGTATTATCCTATCAAGAGGTGAGTAAACAAGATATTTGTATACATTTTATACAAAAAATTAACACGGATGCGACAAATAGTTTTGCATTCTTAACTCAAAAATCACATTTTTGGAGAGATGACTACATTGCAATATGGGGCCGATATATTTAGAACATATTTTTTATTTAGCAACAAAATTGAGAAGAATTTGGTATTTAGGAATTTTTTTATTGCGTTTCCTTAGTAAACTAAAAGATTTTTGCTAAATTTAAGGGACGTTTTTCGATGCATTTCTGAAAACGTGTTATTTTTATACGAAATTTTCGGTGGATTTTTTATTTTTTCGCAGAAAGTATGTATGTACATGCTTTACGAGTTTTACAATTCTTTGGTGAAGGTGCGCTTAAAGCATTTTCGGTGCATTTTCGAATATGTATTGAATTTCGAGTTTTCAAGGATTTTCTATTTTTCTGGGAGTGATTTCGATATTCAGTGAGATTTTGATTACTTTAGTGAAATTATGTGTTATCGATGAATTTAAGAAGGCACGTTATGCGTTTTCGAACCAAAATTAATTTCGATTAGATGTATGTGTCATATAATAAGAGTAGTGAAAAATGTTTTTCTAAAAAAGCAAGTTTTTAAACATTTGAAATTTGTAGGCTAAATTTTTAAATTCGTATTATCTGTAAAAAAAAATAAAAATTTTTAGTCTTCAGCGTTTCGATTATTAAGTAATTAATTATTGAGAAATGAACGAATGAAAAGAAACACGAGTATAATGTCTATTACTATTAATGTCTATTATTGTTAATGCATTTGAAATCTTTCAATTTGCCATCCCTGAGATCAACTGTTTGTTACACTTATGACAATTTATGATCAACACGAAAAAAACTGCCCCCATCAGGCACATGAGAAGTAACATCATAAAAACAACAATAACAACAACAATAAATAGAATTTTCGTTATCAAAATTTATATTTAAAAAAAAACACTTATGCAAACATGTCACAGATACTACAGTTGTGTTGAAAATATCAGCAACTGAAATCATATTTTCACCACATTCAGTTATTCTCAGTTATGTAATTAACAAAATAAATAAGTGTTGAGGTGAAAGATACAAAAAAAAGAGTTTTAAACGAATCGGCTGATATTAATATAAGATTTCATTCAGCCTCATGGCTTTCCAGGCTCTACAAGAGTTCTCATTTACGATGATGTGCTTATTTATCTAATTATTATTTTTACTTCAAAGTAATTCTTCTATTAAGCCGAAGCTGGTGACATATTTATTCCCCTTATTCTTGTGTCCACTGTCGACAGCAATTGAGTACTACTAACAGTCCGTTGCCAATTTCTAGGCCTTAAACAATAGCAGTAATAGTATATTCTTGTCGACAACGTCTAGGAAAGTTCCTATTTTTTATATTGGCTTGAATTGACGTTGCCAAAAAGTGACAGAATAAGGGCGAATAAGAAAGAATGAAGCCTAAGGTAACATTCCAAGTTACAGGGGCAGAAAGGCTTTCTTCTCTCAATTCGCTGGAATTGTAGCTGAAAGAATGAACTCCAAGTGAAAAATTAATTGCCAAATATAGAATAAGTATTTCTAAAAAGTGATACACATTATCAATTCTCTTGCAGAAATAACTTTCTTGACAATATGACTAATAATATTGGAGTGTACCTGTGAATTGTTGTTTTTTTTTTTAATTTTAACATTGACTTATAATTCAAATATGTATAATTAATTCCTTTTATTTTAGTCTAATGTATTCAAATAATTGTTAAAATTCGTTTTTGATTTTTTTTTTAACTGAAAAAAATATTATGTTTTTGCTCACAAAAAACTTTACCCTGTTTTACTTTAAAATTCCTCTATTTTGACCCCATATTTGCTTAAATGCCCATTTTATGACCCTTTCAACGGCAACCCTGCTGGTGTTGCTGTTTTTAAGTAAATTTAAATATTTATAAATTTTTTTATAGTTCTATATGATTTTTTACTTCCACACCGATCTACACGAGCAAATTTTATGACTTAATACAAGCAATAACGCCGGCAGAAATTCCGTATCAAATTGTTAATATTCAAGCTTTTATTTCGAAGTGGCGAATACATAAATATCTTAGAACACAAACTTGAAAATTTTGGTGAAGAAGGTTGTGCTTTATTTTTGTTGCATATAAAATAAGTGGTAAAGTAAAAAAACTTAACACTTTTAGTTGGTTTAAAGCAAATAAAAATTGATTTTGTAAATATTTTGCGGAGGAGGTCGGGTCTTCCGAAAGGAGATATTTTTCATAATGACAGGTTTAATTTAAATAATTGTGCAATTTTTTGCAGTCACGACTTTAATTTAAATCATTTTTCAATATTACTTATAATTGCAATTTTAATTTTAGAAAATGTTTCACTTGTTGCATCAGCTTCCTTTTTGTATGTACGTTAAATTTGTTTTGCACCTACATAGTATATCCAAAAAAAATTAAATCTAAAGCAAACAATAATTGAATTTAACAGCTTGTGTTAAAAGAATATTGCTCAGCAATATATTATAGCAATTGTTGCTAAATATGTGTTCCAATACACACGTTAATATCTTGTGTTATCAATTGAATTTGACAGTTGCTACGGCAATAATTGCCAAAGTTATTGCTCGTGTGATCAGGGTGTTCTTTATGTTGCTGAAAAAATCGGACTGGACCTCAAAACGTTACTTTTTCGCAAAAAAAAAAAAGTATTGATATTTCAACCACAATTCCAAATGTTTTGTACACTACTGTAAAATGCATATTGTGGATTTAAATACATATGTATGTATGTAAGTTCTAAATAAGTCAGTCGTCACTCACGCATTTTATTCTGAAACGCAACAACAACAGCTACACTACCACTATAATAAGAACTTGATTACAGCTGCAATAACAACAACATGAGAAACGTTGTTGCTGTTGTTTCGTTACCAAACATGTGTCTCATAAAACCAGCACACAGTTTGTATGGAGTACACTAGTATCTCTAAGTGAGCCAATACAAAATTTTTTATTATATCTTTCTGTTGTTGTTGTTGTCGTTATTGCTTTTTTTCCTAAATTAATTCTGTTACGTTTCGTAGGTATTGTTTAGAATTAATCTTATACTTGATAATGAAAATGGGTCAAATAGTTTTTTTTTTCAAATTTACTCACAAACATTTAGGCACAAACACTTGCACACACACAGACGCATACACACACACACCCAACTAATAGAACTTAACAATAAACGGTTCTTTTTTGTAGACGAAATACTGTTATAGCGAGTAAAAGTAAACGAAAATGTTTGTATTAGAATGTTTAAAAAAAAAGAAAGGCAGGGCTGGACAGGGGAGGGTGGGGTAAAAACAAATAGAAAACAAAATGAAAATACATAAATACATAATTGAAAGAAATCAACAACAAATAAAAAATAAATGGAAATATGCTAGACATGTAAAAAAACATTTCTTTACATACAGTGCAGGTGAAAATAATAGCACTATGGGATTTATAAAAAAAATTTGATTTTGCCATCAGCATTTTAATCTTTTTCGTGATACTGTAATGAAGTGTAACACTGCAACTCCTTTCTGAAAAAGGCATAATAACTCTAAAAATATCAAGTGATGTTTTTGTAGGTGAAGCAGTTTTTTTTTTTGAGGGAAACGTAAAATCTAGCGGTAAAAAAATAGCACTGATTAAAATTTTCTTTAGAAACTTTGGCGCACATTCAGAAATCGTAAGCAAAGTCGAAACTAGTAAAACAGAAACTAAAAAATAATTCACAGACACTGTTCTCATCAAGTGCCACCTGTTAAGACTACTGTCAAATTTTGAGCAAATGTCATCATTTACTTTGCGTTTAACAGCTGTTCAAAACATACAACCTCCTCGTGTATTTTTCTAAAAATGGAAAAAAGTGAATTTCGAGTGCTCATCAAAAATTATTTTTTGCGCGAAAAAAACCGCCAATCAAACCAAAGAAAAGCTCGATAAATACTATGGGGACTCTGTACCATCGATTTCAATGATAAAAAAGTGGGTTACTGACTTTCGTTTTGGTCGTATAAGTACAAATGACGCTGAACGTTCGGGAGGGACGGCCAATTGAGGTCAGTACACCCGAAAATGTCGAAAAAATCCACGATATGGTGTTGGCCGATCGAAGAGTAAAACTGCGTGAGATTGTTGATGCCATATACATTTCATATGGCAGAATGTGGTTTCGATTTTAAGCGATCAGCTGGGTTTAAGAAAGTTGTCTGCAAGATGGGTGCCGCGTTTGCTCTAAATTGACCATAAACGTAAACGTGTGACAACTTCAAAAGGATTGTTTGGAGTTGTGTAACCGCAATCCGAATTATTACCTCATCCGCCATATACTCCGGATTTAGCCCCTAGTGACTACATCCTATTTCCAAACCTAGAGGAATGGCTCAGTGGAAAGATATGTAGCTCTAACGATGAAATTATTGACCAAACGAATGCCTATTTTAAGGACCTCAAAAATCTAATTTTTTGGAAGGGATACAAAAACAGGAGAAACGTTGGACTAAGTGTACTGAGTTAAAAGGAGATTATGTTGAAAAATAAATTTTTGTTGGAAAAAAACTGTGTTTTACACAGTTTCACACGGATTTATTGATACGCCCTCGTAGTTAAAGATCTTATTCAGTGCAGCAACTACTTTCAGCTGATGTAAGAAATGCAACCCTGCATATTGACATGTAGAGATAATAAAATGACGATAATATTTTGAACGATACTTCCTGTAATTAATTAAAAAGATTATGAACCAATTAAAAACAATTTTTATTCTTTAAAACATTCATACAAATCCTAAAAAAAAGAATTTTTTGTTTATAGTTTGTATAAAAATCAATTCAAAAAGAGGACTGTAAAAGTAAAGTTATTCAGTAGAACTTTGTTGACCAGAAACACATCTCTAGTGTATTTTTTTGTACGGATGTTTTTTGGTAAAAGAATGATGAAAATCGGTTGGCAAACAAAGGAGAAAAAGAGATCTAAAAATTTGTCCTTGCCGATTTATGTAATAGAAGTTAAAAGCTACAAATGACCTCTATTTAAATACATTTTAAATACTGATATGTATCAATAAGCAGAGGTAAAACTGTGCGCATAATTGGGGTTGGATTTGTCGTTGACTTGATAGAAACAATCCAACGAGGTAAACAATTGTGCTTGAATTATCATGCTCAGTCGCCAGATCTTAATTTTTTTTAGGGAATCGTAGGCAGGGAGGCGCTAGGGAAACCATAGATCGCAAAATACAACCCGAAGTTGTACGCAAAAGGAACCCTTCTCAGATGCAAATACAAGCGAATGGTAAAAAAATATCACAGGAAACGATTGACAATTAAATTGTATATCAAGTTACCGGCGATGTAATGCGCTGACCAAAAAGAAAAGATGTCCTCACAAAATAATGAATTGAACTAAAAGGGACAGGAAACTGAAGTTTTCATTGTTTTGTCAATACAACAAAAATGTATGATTTTTAAGTTTGTTTTCTACATTTTGCAAATTTCTTAAGAACTATTTTAGTTTTTTGACCTGGTCTGGCCTAAGAACGAACATATGAATACTCGTATATATTTGAAAATGTGTTCATTATATTGCCGCCCACTGTATATAGTGTAGTCTCCATGTTCCTACATAATTGTTCGGTGTTTTTTAAACAAGCAACAGCAAAGCAAAGCAGAATATTTGGCATACAGAACTCTTCGTTATCACTTCACTATTCTAAATAATGGTGAATGTTTTCCTTGCATTGTCCAATTTAAAATTGAAGTAATGATATGTGATCTTGGTGACAGAACTGCTTAATGTTGCACAGCTCCCTCTCTACCATCTGCCCATATAAGCAATATTTCCATTGGGAAAACTGTACAAATAGCAATAAAAAATAAAACAATACAGTATTTTTGTGGACATAAAATTAAACAGCATAAAATATTTATTGCATAAACAAATAGATCATATATAGGTTTTTGACTTCAAGTTCACCCTTTTCAAATTCAGGTATTTTAAAACAAATTCAGAATTGTCCGAGTTAAAACACATTCAGTATTTTTCAAACCAAATTCGGCATTTAAAAGAACAAAATCAGGGTTTTTCAAAAGAATTTTATCTAAAACGGGCTGATTTTGGGTTTTAAAATGCTGGGTTTGATTTGTAAAATACGAAATTTGTGTTGGAAAATTCAAAACTATTTTTTTTAAAACCTGGAGACAATTTACAGCATTCGATACCGAATGAAATTTCCATACAAATTCTCAAAAATTTTTATGGGATTTCGTTCGATATCGAATGCCAAAATTTGTCCGCTGAATTTGATTTGGTAAATGCGAAATTTGAAGTTAAAGGCCTATAATTAGAGTAATAACTTATTTACATTAAATTCATTCCTTTTTTTCTGGTTACATTATAAATTTTTTTATTAAACTTGCTATACTTTGTTCAGAATTTGTACAATTACAATTATGATCAGATTTTTAAAAAAAAGTCTTCGCTCCTTAAAATACCACACAATATTTTTATTTTATTTGTTAGTTTGTTCTTATTGATATTGATTTGAGAAAAAATTCTTCCGCCGTTAACTGTTGCTACTGGTATTGACAAAACTGTGTAAACAAATTTTTTTCAAACAAGGAAAAGTTTCAGAGCCATCGCAACGATTTGCATTCAAAATGATTTCCCAAAATGTTTCAATTTTCATCCAATAAATTATATTCTTTAAAGTTGAAGTGGATCAATTCTCGCCATTCGTCATCAATTTTGTTGAATTTTATTCAAATCGATAACATTTGGAAAGAATTTCGTTCATTGGGGAATACTTTTATTACTGCTTTTCATAATATTAGTAGGTGCTAGGAACTCAACACATTTTAAAAAATCTCTGACCAAATCAAACTTTTTGTAATAAACTGTTACATGATTTAACATAAATTATTTCATCTGACAATTTAAATTTTACTGTTGATCGATTAAATATCGAGTAAAAAGTAGGGACGACAAACAAAAAAAAAATGCAGCTGTTAACATTTCAGGTTATAGCTCTTTTAATTGTGTACGTTTACTGGTTAATTTTACTTGGCAGCGTGAAATTCTTTCCCTTATTTTGTTCATAATTAATATTCATATAAAGAAATTAAGAAATATTTTAAGTGTGTCGTTCGTTGTGTTCAAAATAAATAACAAACACTGCGTCAGATCAGCATGTACATATACATATATACATACATACATACATACATGTATAACAAAAGTGTGTCAAATCAATTTTTAAAAAAGAACTTGTTGGTTTGTTTGTTTTTTTATTTGCTTTTCTGTTCTAAGTCTCCCTGCTAGAAGATTTAACGAAAAAAATGACTGGCAATTAACTTAAAAATAGACAAACTTTGTACAATAAGAAATTTTGTTATTAAAATTATGTGCACATCTTAAATGATATACATATGTAAGTACATATTAGGTATATGAATGTGTTTTATTTATATTGTTTGTTTCGAGACCTAATAGTTTCAGTCTATGCCATGCAGATTGCATCAAGCACAAGAGCGCGAACATTGGACATGGTGGACCGGATTGTGTTTGTCTGTTTTATGACAGAAAAAATTCAAAGGCGACAAAATAAAATCCTCCGTATCATCACAGCTGCCCCCTGGTATGTCAAAAACTCGCATATGCTCAAAGATTTACATGTCCCGATGGTGAAGACTGCTTTCTCCAGATATGTGACTGCTACACCCAAACGCACTAGCCCGCATCATTCTGAATTTTAAAGGCCACAACCGGCTGAGAAGGAGAGATACCTTTACTTTCAGCCGCACACGGGAGACGTAAAAGAACTAAAGGATCAACCGTTGAACCTATTATTTTGTCTAGCATTGGCTGGACTTATAGTTCACCCTTTCTTAGATTTAATATTTTAATACTTAAAGGCCAAATAAACCACACAAACAAACACTCACTTACCGTGATCGCTGAGTCAAGTTACGCGAGATTGTTGAAATGGTAAACATATGAGTATCATATGAACGTGTGTTCAACATTTTGCATGAACATTTGCATATGAAAAAACTATCGCCAAGATGGGTTCCGCGTTTGCTCAGTGTCGAACAAAGACGAGTTCGACAGACCACTTCACAGCGGTGTTTGGACATGATAAAGCGTAATCCTGTTGATTTGGCGTCGATTCATAAATTTTGATGAAACGTGGGTCCACCACTACACACCTGAAACCAAAAATCAATCGAAACAATGGGTGGAAGCTGGTGGAAGTGCTCCGAAGAAGGCGAAGACAGTGAAATTGGTTGGCAAGGTTATGGCCACTGTAGTTTGGGATGCACACGGAATATTGCTCATCGATTATCTTGAAAAAGGATCCACAGTCACAGGAAAGTATTATCGTGCATTATTGGATCAACTGATTGATGCGATCAAGAAAAAACGACCACATTTGAAGAAGAAAAAAGTACGCTTTCTTCAAGACAACGCACCGGTTCACACAGCATTAGATACGGTGCTAAAATTACGTGAAATACACTTCGAATTGGTTGATCATCCACTTTTTAGTCCAGATTAAGCTCCTAGTGACTTTTTCCTATTTCCAAACTTAAAAAAATGGCTCGCAGGAAAAAGATTTATCTCAGACGAAGAAGTGATTACCGAAACTAACGCGTATTTTGAGGGGTTCCCATCAAAATCGTATTATTCAGATGGTATAAAAAAGCTGGAGTATCGTCTTAGTAAGTGTATTGAGCTAAAAGTAGACTATGGTGAGAAATAAATGGTTTTTGGAAAAAATTATTTTTCCTTAAGTAGCTCAATATCAATCCGCCTTCGTAGCTTTATACTTCAGCCAACAGCAAGCATCCTCTAGTAGATAAGCAATTGTACAAATACTTTAAATTAATGCAGATTGGTTGTAGTCTGTGTTTAGACACGTCATGTCTTATTGACATGATTGCTACTTTATAGGCGTGAGCGACGAGAGGAGAAGAAACGAGTACAAACATGCATATACTGTCATTACGTTATGCTTTCTCATTCGTAATTTTAAGCCTGAAGGCATTTGCAAGCAAAAGTCGTCAACGTGACATGACTTGTGTGAACAACAATGAAAGTTCAAAGAAGAAAAACTAAGAATCATATCAATAAGACATGACGCGTCTAAATACAGACTAACTGCAAGATATTTGGGGTATTCACACGGTCGTCAAAAAGTCATATGTCTTAAACTAATAACACGAAAAAATATGACTGCTGTGAAGAACCCCTCATAATTTAGTGAGCTATTTTAAATTTGAGTCAGCTGATAAAAAAAACAATAATAAAACGGACAATTGCTGCAATCATAAAATATTTAAATATTAGAATGCCGAAAACAAGTAAAAAAACGAAAATAATAGGTAGTTTGTGCAAAAACTACACTACTGTTTACAACAAAACCACAGCATAAATAAATTTTAGGACTTTTTTGTTTGAAGCACAACAACAATTTTTTAAGACGTCATAAAATAATAAGACATTATGACAATATGACATGATAGGACACCGTGTGAATACCCCAATTATCAAGTTTTTGCTGAAATATTATTATTGAAGTGGTAATAATTGCTCACGATCATGAGTTATCACATCGACGCAACGATCACTGCTAAACCTCAAAGATCACCAGAGATGACACAAGACTACAAGCTATTGTAGTTTTTGTTATTCTATCTCTGTCGCACGATAATCTGATACCATCTACTGCCATCTCTTTTCATTTATAATCTGATAGAAGAATCAAGAAAAAGCTGACTTAAGCTAAAACATAAGTTCATTGTTTCATCTCTGGTCTACCAACTGTTTAAAGACAACTGGCAGCTTGTGCCCCAACATAACGAATCCTAGGTTGCATATATTTACATAATTATTCGTTGTTGTTGTTGTTGGTGCTGTCATTGTTTTAGCTTTTTTATATACCGAATAACGAACGAACACAATTCATTATTATTTTTATTTATTTTTTGCTCATTCGTTAATGGGTAAACAACTGTCATGTTTGTTATCGCCGATAAGTATTACAAAATCGCTGTATAAAGTGTCGACTCACAAACGCACACAAAAACAAAAAGGTTAACAAACTTTACATTCGAGTGGATGTGAAAAAAGTTTAAATAGTTCAAACTTCAATTCTTTTTTTCTTCTACAAAAAAAAAATAATAATAAAAAAAATTAATAATAAATTTGTTTAAATGTCAAACTAAAGTTGAATAAAATTTTTACTTTAAAAATTATATTTATTTTATGAAAATTAACTTTATTTCCAACACCTTTTCTTCTTTTTATAACTTTTTATATACTACAACTGCTTCGATTCTACAATAAGATCAACATAAAAAACGCATAATTTAAAAATATTTTTAATGCAAGTTACCACGTGCTTGCTAAGCACTCGACTGTTAAGTAGGCGTGGTAAAAAAACGTATTATTTTTCATAGAGTGGCCAGACGAATGTGATGGATGGAAATCCGAATAGGTTTTGGAAAATATCAACATCTGAAAAAAATTATTTAATATAATTGCCCGTCCCCTTTTTGTATTTTTGAATAATTACGAGTATTCTATAACGGCATTTATACCCCTGACCAGTGATTTTCTTCTACAAAAAATGGCCGTAGGGGAAAAAATGACAGATTTATTGAATTCATTAAAATGTAGGGACTTTTCAATAATGTGAAATAAATGTGTAACTAGTTAAAATTAGTCAAATAAAACAAAAAACTCAACTAGTTGACAAAAAAGCAAAAAGCAATAGTACTTAAGTATTAATTAAACCAAAAAAGTTTGTCTTAGGTAAAATCAAAAATTAGAAGGAAAATGGTACATGAGATAAAACCAACGCAAAGTGTAACAATGGGTTAATTTAACGTTAATTAGTGATGGTAAAATTTGAATTTAAATGATGAAATATAACAAGTCAGCGACTTCAGGAACAATCGCTTGGTGGCCCATAACAAAATCGATGGCAGTGACTTCAAATACTCTCTTAATATTGTTTGATTTTCTTTTGTTTGCATTTTTCGTATGAAAAATTTATGTAATTTCATGAAAACACGGTAACATTGTTGAGAGAAAGAGTGTTTAAAATTAAGAGTATAAGAAAAAACGCTGTAAAAATAAAATAGATTCTATTTCACGAACACATTCTCTGGCATAATTTTATGTCAAATTGTATGGAAAACAAACGTCAGCCCCAGTTCTGTTTCATCATTAATAGTGGTGAAGTTGTGTTTACCGTAAAAACAACTAATAATACCTTCCACAATACAAATAACTCTCGTATTCTTTTTTCGAGTCAATCACCCTTATTCCAGTTGGCGACATCGACGTCACGTCAACACAATCCAAAAAATTGGGGCGAGATAAATTGGAGAGCAGGTTAGGGCCAACAAATATCGTAAGTAAAAAAATAATTAGTTGGGCAAATTTTAAATTCAAAACAATTTAAAATTTGTTTAAGAACAGAACTTTTTCAAAACACTACATTTGACATCTAATGTAAATAGCCGGTTTTTGCATAATTTATTACAAAATATTAGGCGAATTTATTTAAATAAAAAACGAAAGGCATTTGTAGTTTACTAAGATCTTGGAACTTTTTTCTGTTTATTGTCATTACAAATTGTATTATAACTTAATTTAGATAGCATAATAACACAGACATTAGGGCGACACATGTAATCTGCTGAATGCCTCTTATACCTCTTAGGCTCTTAAAAAATATTTCTCAAAATTTGTATTGCTAAATTTAGTAGTTTAGACGAATAAACATATTAACGCGTTCTAGTGATGCACATCAGACAGTGCCTTTGGTTGGAAACGAACCCACAACTCGTAGCACTGCGGTACACTAGTTGCAACTTTACCGAAGCATCCACAAATTTTAAAATAAAAACTCTGAGGGATTATTATGTATTTCGATTCGAAATAAAACTTTTTCGAAACGCCATGTATAAGCTATATAAATTCGAATGATTTCCTTTTCGAATCGAAATACATAATAACCTCCCTGGGTTTCTCTCATTTTGCCGTCAGTTTGAAATATCTTAAGCATAAATGCATATAAAGCACACCTTAGAATTGTATATGTAGTATAAATATTTTGAGTGGGAAATATCCTAGTTTCTCTCCCTCTAGATTCATGCCTGATGAGTCCCTGTTATGTAGGCGCGCATGGTAGGAGTCTGAATAATCCCTTCAATGACTTCTACACAAGTTGTCAAAATAAAGATGATAAGAAAGAGAGTGTTGAGCTCCTACTCTATCATTGATCTGCTCTTTCTCAGAGAAGTGCGGTTTTTTAATAGCGATGGGATCGTGAGCGACCTTTCACTCACGCTCTTGCACGCTCACGATAAAAAAATATACTCATGCACGACCTTATATTTTTTCTCTCACGTTCATGCACCAAGCGAGTGGAAAAAAAGTTAATCACAATCACGAAAACTCACGCTTACGAAATACTTACGAAAAAAAAACTATAAAATTATTTAAAAAAAAACATCAAAATTAAGTGAAAAAAATTACAATAAAGCAAAAGTATTACGAAACAATCACGCCAAAAATCTACTCATGCACGCTCAATTAAGCTGATTTTTTTTTATACTTACATGATTGAAACAAAAAACTGATGCCGATCATGCGTGATTCGCGCTAATCACTTGAGCGGTGTCCATCTCTAATTTCTACAGACATTTCGTAACCGCCTTCTTATATTTTTGACAAATCTTAAGCGACTTATAAAGAAAATTGTCTTACAGAGCTCAGTTTTAAATGTTTTCAACATAATAATGATATTAGCAAAAACTATTTTAAAAATTGCAAATCCATCAACACACTTTTAATTCGCTCAAGACATTCACTTCTAAAAATTTTATATTTTTCCGACCAGGTTTTCGTAATTATGTTTGTTTTTTTTCAAATTTTTATTAGTATTTTTTTCTCGAAACTAATTCATAATGCTGAAATAGCAAAAATATATTGTATATTATTCTCACTGTCAAGGCCATTTCAAACATCATTTGGAGTGTTAATTTTTTATGTGTGTTAATAATACACATATTATTTTTATTCATATTAATTATTTTTGTTTTAATGATTGAAATCGTGGACGTATGTACATATATAAATAAATATTGTGAGATTTATGTGCAGAAATAAAAAAAGAGCAAAAAATTAAAATAAAAGAAAACTGGTCTAATAAAATTATTTTAAAATGTTAAAATATTGAATAAAAAACATAAAAAATTTGCATACACATTTGCCAGGTGTATGTATGATTAGTTAAATTAAAAGAATAGGAAATAGTTCGTGTTGAAAGAATGCTGTTTGAAACATTTATTTGGTAAGGCTGGCTTTTGTTATATACAACATTTACTTTAAAAACAAACCATTTTTTTCCTTTTTTGCAAACATGCGATTTGGTGTATTAAATTTTCATGTTTGAAAAGAAAAGATCTAGTTAAGAAATTCTAGTATAACAGTTTTGTACTAGAAGAGAGCAGTTGAAATTGAACAGGGAATATGTTATAATATATATGTATATATATGTATGCTCTAATCCCCTAAATTTTGTGTTTATCAATTATAACAATTAAATTAAATTTTTGTGAAACTGTTTTATTACAAAAACGATGCGATATATTTCTTCCCTGAAAGATAGCGCTTTAATCTTTTAAAACGTGTTAAAGCAAACTTAAAGAACTGTCACTCTTAATAAAAATACATAAATTACGCACATTTCAAATTTTAAAATTTGTAACATAATTTTTTTAAGCAAACACATTTGTTATACACTAATTAAACCATTGTTAAATATTAAAGAAAACAATACTTGAAAATATTTAATGATTTAATATAAACACAGACTATAAAATTCTTATAAGAGTTTACTGAAACTGTTATACTCAAAGATGATGAAAATTTTTTGATAGCAAACTCTAAAAACAGATTTATTTCTGCTTTAAAACATTAAAAGAAAAACTATTGCACTTCAAAATATAAAAATAAATTATGCTGCGTTTTCTAATTGACAAACTTCATATAAAAAAAATAAAACTTTTTTATATGCCATAACGAATTTCCATACCGAGCTGAAACTCTTATTCTCAATAAAAACTTTCAAATTACATAATCTTTAAAATAAAAGAATTAAATATGTATACCAGTTCTTAACTTGTAAGCAAAATGAGTTTTAGAACAAATTTACGAGTATAAAAGTTTTAAAATAACTACCTCATACTGATTTACTGTTATACTTGAATTTAGTTTTTATAAATTAGAAAAAAACAGCGATTTAATTCAAAAATATGTTAGACAAATTTTATAACAGTTTTAATTTTAAAAAACTTCTATACTCGAAAATTTAAACATTATTTTCTTTAAAACACTCTAAAAACTGTCTTATTTGTGCTCCTTGCACACTGTGAAAAATTACAAATTCAACGAATGAATGTATTTTCCGTAAAAAAAAAATGCTTAAAGGCATATTATAGCAGTTTTTACTGCAATTGTTATATGTACTACATAAAAGTGTGCATATAATTAACAAAACTCATCAAAATCTCAGCATGTATAAAGATTTATAAGAATTTATATAACTGTTATACTAAAATTTATTAATTTATTTCAATTTTTATGCTATACAGATCACTTGAAATTAATGGGATACATGCATACAAATTTTCTTGTATTTATATGAAAATTTTATTATAATAAAAAACGATTAATGTTCAGAACACTAAATCCTTAAAAATGTATGACAAAACCGTGCTGAAAATCAATACTTGATGCTAAAGTAGATCTATTTAAGTATATGAAGCTCTACAACAAAAATTTTTTATACTCGTATGTATGTTTATGAAATTTGTTTAGACAGTCGGACGATTTTAATAAATAAATAATTAATTTAATTTGCTTAATGCCTTATACTATGTTCGAACATATTTTTGGAAGAAATACTGCCTGCTGAAGTTTTATAATAGAACTTAAAACTTCAGTCACCTGCATGTGCGAAAAGTTCCAAAACTAACATCACATGCACGAGTTTTTTTAATATGTCAATTAAAATAATATATACATATTTCCGCAAAAGATTTAAGATTTGAACAAAACACAATAAGATTCCTACAAGAACATTAGAATTGTAAAATAGATACGTATGTACGTTTAAAAACAAATTGAAAATAAAAAATATAAAATATGTATTTGCATTTAATATTGTTTTCCTGTTGACCTCTAAAAATATACAGCATATTGAGTGAGTATAACAGGCAGTCGTCAACCAAACACAATTTAAAGCTTCTGCGAAATTTTATTAAAAAATCTCAGAAAGAGAACTTAAACTAAATACGGCAAACAAACAAACAAACTAGCCAAAGAAGAAAGTAACGCAAATTTATTTAAAACAAAACACTTAAATGTTTGGTGCGCATCAAAGTGATAAGGCTACTATTGTGTTGGATTTTTTAACAAACATAAACTGCGAAGCAGAATACAGACTCATTAGTCTACTGGGGCATCCGACACAGAATTGAAATTTTCACGCGCACTATACATACTATTCTATTTAATTTTTTTTTTATATTTCTTTTTGTTAAGAAATCCATCATACTTTCACTTCACGGATTTTAACTTCATTTATCTCAAAAAAATTTTTAATTTGTTTGATGTCATTCGCAAGCGTATACAATCTTTTTTCAAAACTGACAAATACGAATAAATCTCTGTCTTTTAAAAATTTCTCAGGGCTAACACTTTCTTGGCTGTCAGTAATTATCAATTTTATAAAAATTATTTAAAAGCAAAGAAGCAATAGAAAAGTTCAACAACCTTAAAAAGACCCAAATTTTAAACTTCTTTTATATGAGTGTGTATGAGTGTAAGAGAAACGTTCACAAATATGTATATACATATACAAATATACATATACATACTTATTTATTTTGGTGTAATGTAAGAGTAAAGAAGTAGTTAAAAGAGCAAGTGCAGATGGCTGTAAATAATTGTAACATGATCTTGTAAATTTCTTGTAGTATCTTATCTGTGCTGGAATTTTATAACAACAGTTGTTATTGGCGCCAAGTTTTACATGATTTAAATAAGTAAATTAACAAGTTTATGTTGTTGTACAATATTACCCTAAACTTATTAGAGCTGTTTTAACTTTTGTATTTCGAATAGAAAGAACGCGTTGTCGATAACAATCTTTACAGGGGATCATATTTGTATGCTTTTTTTAACAACAAATTGTCTGATGATTTATCGAATTATAATAAAACAAAAAATTTGGCTTCATAAAACATTTGATCTATGAAAACTACTTATAACACTTAATTTTAGCTGTTATAATCTCTGGAAATTTCACATGTAGCACAAAATACTGATAAAAAAACATTAAAAATTAAAAATCTGTTGCAACAATTTTCTTAAGCGTTAAACTTTTTTGAATAGTTAAAAATAAAAAAAATTAGAAGGCGGAAGCACTTCAAGAATATAATTTATTTTTAATTTAAACGTTTCATCATTGGAAAACAATGTAACGAGTGTTATACATATTAAAAAGGACACATATGAAATATGTGAAATCACGAAAAATTACCGTTTTAGGCAAAAAATTATCGTGTTCTTGTACACATACATGTGTACATGAACCGCAATCTAAATAATTATGATTTAACAGCAACAAACTTCTTAAACTTTCAACTCAATGAAAAGATGTTCATAATCTCTTGAAATAAATATTTAATGTCACTTTATCCTTAAGTCCCACTACATTTCACAAAACAAATGTCTAAGATAAAAATTATTTAACAAACGTTTTTGTTTTTCTTATGCTTCGCAGGAATTATGACACTGAGCCGTGGCCCTTACAGCGAGCTCGATAAAATGAGCCTTTTTCAGGATCTAAAACTGAAACGACGAAAAATCGATTCAAGATGCAGCAGTGATGGTGAATCAGTAGCCGATACCTCAACCTCTTCTCCAGACCTCTTGGCGCCCATGTCGCCAAAAATGTGTGATACCGGAGGAGGAGGCGGAGTAGGAGGTGGCGGTGGTATTACAAATTCGCCCAGCTCCTTACCTTTGGTAACACTTACAGCCACCACTGCTTTAACCACAAGTTCAACACCTGCCACATGTTCAACCACACAAGTAGCGGCTGAAGTTGTAATGGCTACCGCTAAGGCGATGGCAGCTGCTGTGGCGGTTAAAAATGAACAGCTGCAACAATTACAGCAGCAGCAACAGCAGCAACAACAACACCAACAACAACAACAGACTGAAATTCATTCATCATCATCATGTAGCGTAATGACGTCAACGACAGCATCGACGATGATGACACCGCCTGCACCTGTTAGAACTTCACCGCCTATGAACACCGAAATGGCAGCGGCAGATAGTAATGAACGACGGACGCCCTCAAGCAATCGTGCCACACCCACACCGCCCCACAACAATGGCAATGCCAGTAGCAGTACGAGCAATGGTGTTGGAAGTACTCGAGCTTCACCCGACTCTATGGACGATAAGCCCTCGACTACTACTTCCTCACCCACAATGCCGTCCAATGGCCTGTTGGGAATAGGAACGCAAAGCTGTAGCTTAGGAGGACCAACAGGACCGGTAGGTTGTAGCAGTAGTAGTATCAACAATAATAACAACGGCAGCAGTAACATGAGTGTCATACGCTCGGTTAAGGAGGAACGCATTTTGGCTTCTCCCACCCGCATGATGGCCTACCATCATCATCAACAACAGCATCATCAGCAACAACTTATGCAGCAGCAGCACCAGCAGCACCAGCAACAACAACAACAGTGTGGTAAAACTCTCACACAGTCTCAACAACATGTTACAGTTTTGGTAACACCATCTCGTATTAAGTCTGAACCACAAGTGACGCCCCAAACACCACATTCGCCATATTCCACAGCTGCTAGCTCTTCAACTACAACTTCTACACCATCCCCTTTATATACCACCTCCACAGCCAGCCATTATACCAGCTCTGCGCAACAGCAGCAATTTCATCATCATCAACAGCAACACCAGCAACAACAGCATTCTAATCCTACGCCCGCACCACCAATAGTCACAACACATCACCTACATCAACAGCTGACGCAACCGCAGCTGCGAAAAAATAGTCCTCCTCATGATCTGCAGTTGCCACCCCAACATCACCACTTACTGACGCAGTCCATGCAACATTTAACGCAGCAACAGCAATTGCAACTTCTACAGCAGGCTGCCGCCATGTCGAGACAAAACAATCCCGCTACAAGAGAGTTGTCACCAAGTGCATCAATGTCACCCAGCTCCAGACATTCGTCGTCGAAGTCACCGCAACAACACATGATGCAACCGCAGCAAAATGTCGGCCAACATGTGCGCATTAAGAAGGAACCTCCTACAATGCAAAATCACAATCCCAATTTCGGCAACGGCGGCAATGGTCCTCAAAGGCATCATTCGCCGCATCACTTTATGCAGCAACAGCCGCCAAATCAACAGCAATCTTCACAGGGAACTCAGCCGCCACAATTGCCACCCCAGGCTTTGGGTAACATGGCTCAAGCCTTAATGCACCCAGCTTCGTTGCAGTCTTTAAGACATCCGAATCGGGATGCGACTTTATTATTTCGCGTCAAAAACGAAATGCAACAGCAGGTAGCGGCGGCAGCAGCTGCCGCAGCTGGTTTGCCTCAGCTTATGCAACCAAGTGCAGCTGCGGTGGCCGCTGCGGCGGCTCAGCGCATGGTTTGGGTATCGAATGCGCGCATTAATGGTGTAAAGCCTGAAGTTATAGGTGGACCAATGGGCAGCATTCGACCGGGTGGCCCCGGACAATCGCCCTCACCACACCACTCTTCTTCATCAGCCTCCTCAACATCACAGCTATCGCCACAAACTCCCTCACAAACACCACCCAGAGGTACCCCTACCGTTATCATGGGTGAAAGTTGTGGAGTGCGTACCATGGTTTGGGGCTATGAACCAGCGGCACCCAACACGTCAGCCAGCCAATCACCAAATTCACATCACCATCAGCAACAACAACATCATGTTTCGCATCAGCAAATGGGAAGCGGAGCGCCGCCTTCGTCTTTACAATCTCAGCCACATCACTCGTCACAGTCATCATTAAATACATCCTCTTCGTCGCCTTCTGCTGGATCTCTAACGCCCACTCATACACCGGGACCTTCGCCGCAAAATAACGAAGAAGCCGCTCAACTTCTACTGTCACTGGGACAAACAAGGATACAAGACAACCGGCCAAGACCGCCGCATGCCTTTCGTACACCTCATGCCCTCAACATGGAAAGATTATGGGCTGGTGACTATTCTCAATTGCCGCCTGGACAATTGCATGCTCTTAACTTAAGTGCAGCCCAGCAGCCTTGGGGTGGGGGTTCTTCAAATACCACCGGCCTAGGTCGTGGTCTCGATAATTCTCATGAACCAACCGATGACGATGAACAGCCCTTAGTGTGCATGATTTGCGAAGATAAAGCGACAGGGTTACATTATGGTATTATAACGTGTGAAGGGTAAGTTTTGGAGAATTTAAAGAGAACAACAAGGCATCAAGTTAAATTTTTTTATTTCAGATGCAAAGGTTTCTTTAAACGTACCGTACAAAACAGACGGGTGTACACTTGCGTGGCAGACGGCACCTGTGAAATAACCAAAGCTCAACGGAATCGTTGTCAGTATTGTCGTTTCAAAAAGTGCATTGAACAGGGCATGGTGTTGCAAGGTAAGACAAAATCTTTCAAAGAATGTCATTCGTTTGTTATGAAGAGCGATATAGAAATAATTGATTTTGCTTCTGTGCGAACAAGCTTGCAGAGAATCGCGAAATCCAAAGTGTTTCGTTCGAGTTCGAGCAACTTTGTTCAATCGATATCGCGAAACACACTTTTGGTAATAAAACTAACTCTCTTTCCAACACTTTTCTTCTCTCTCTCTCTCTCTCTGTATTTCTCCATTCAGCTGTTCGTGAAGACCGGATGCCTGGTGGCCGCAATAGCGGCGCTGTTTATAATCTTTACAAGGTCAAGTACAAGAAGCATAAGAAGAGCAAACAACAACAACAACAGCAGCAGCAACAGCAACAACAATCGCCACAACAACATTCACCAATGCACCAGCAACATCATCAAACTCAATTGTCGCCGCATCATCATCAGACTCATCTCTTCATGCCGCAACAGCAACAGCAGCAATTGCAGCAACAGCAGCAATTGCAGCAACAACAATTTGCCGCTGCTGTAGCAGCAGCCGCCCATCAGCAACAAACCAAATTATTAGGTGAAATGAAACCGATGTTCTTAAGCAAAGAGCAACAGCAAACTATGCATTCACCACATCATCAGCAAGCGACACAGTCGCAACCACCATTGGGGCCGCCACAACAACCACCGCCGCCACATTTAGCCTCACCACACCATACAATGCATGCCTCAGCGGTAGGACCACTGCACAGTCCCGTGGCTGGTGGTCCCCAGCAACCCACATCACATCATCAGGCCGCCTCAGCATCGTCCCAACAGAACGTCGCTCACCAGCCGTCAGGAGCTTCACAAAGACCTACGCCGCCCCAAGAGACTGGTATGAAAATACCCTCGCATTTGGTAAATGGTACCATACTAAAGACTGCTCTCACGAATCCCAGCGAGATTGTGCACTTGCGACACCGGCTCGATTCGGCGGTTAGTTCGTCCAAAGATCGGCAGATCTCCTACGAGCATTCGCTGTCCATGATTGAGACTCTGATAGACTGTGATGCCATGGAGGATATAGCCACCTTGCCACATTTCTCCGAATTCCTCGAAGATAAATCGGAGATCAGTGAAAAACTGTGCAACATTGGGGATTCCATTGTTCACAAACTCGTGTCGTGGACTAAGAAACTGCCCTTCTACTTAGAGATTCCTGTGGAAATCCATACGAAACTGTTAACCGATAAATGGCATGAAATTCTCATACTAACAACAGCAGCTTATCAAGCACTACACGGTAAACGGCATTCATCATCCTCCCATTCGGCCACCTCAGCCAGCAGTCCAGCATCTTCGAATTCTTCTGCCTCCTCATCGTCCTCTTCACCCACACAGCACAACAACAGCAGCAACAATCATGCTTCATCAACATCACCTTCTCACCTAACAACACATCCTGCCTTAGTACACAAAGAAGATCCCGAATTTGTGGCCGAAGTTAATGCACATCTAACGACTTTGCAAACGTGTTTGACCACACTGATGGGCCAGCCGATTGCGATGGAACAGCTCAAATTGGATGTCGGTCATATGGTAGATAAAATGACACAAATAACAATAATGTTTCGTCGTATTAAATTAAAAATGGAAGAATATGTGTGCTTAAAAGTCTACATACTCTTGAATAAAGGTGAGTTTTAATCGATCAAGTGAATATATATATATATATAGAATATATATAATATAACTGGGGCAATCCAGCTTTCCATAATTTTAGTTATTAGTGAATGTGCTGTACATTTTGTTTTTGTATTTTTCAGCAGAAGTGGAACTGGAAAGCATACAGGAACGTTATATACAAGTGTTGCGTACATTCTTGCAACATTCTTCGCCACAAAATCCACAAGCCCGCCTTAATGAACTACTGTCCCATATACCAGAGGTGAGTTACAGAGAGCGGTAGAGCGAAAGAGAGGAAATAAATATTTGAATATTGAATATTGAACTTTTTAAGAAAACTATAATACAAAATGTTAAGACAGGAATCTATTGAGCTTTAATCTCAGTAATTGATTTGTTGTTCCGTGCATCAAAGCCAGTTCTATTTCTAAAAAACTCCAAAAAGAAAAAGTAGAAGATCATCATTTCATCGCTCCTTATTATTCTTTTGTATTTTTTCTTTTATATTTGCTTATTCAGAACTCCGGCAGTGATGCCATGAGTAGGGAATTTTCCCTTTTTGTAGGTAATTCATTGGAAAATTTAAGGGGAAGGGAAAAAAGAACAGATTTCTCATTATATTCATTTCAATATAAACCGAAACAGTTCAACAAATTATGCATAAACAATAATTATTAAAAACGAATGCACTCGTCATAAACTCCATGTTTACATTGTCACACAGGTGGTTGAATACTAAGAAAGCCAACTACAAAAGACAAAAGCAAGGTAAACAAAAATGGAAAATAGCTTGATCTCAGCAACCAGTGGCTCTGGAAAAAGCGGGAGATTATGTGATATATACTAACCTACTAACTTGTAAAAAATTAATATGTTGCACTCTTCGTATTCTAATTCGTTAAATAATACGGTTAAAAAGTTGATAATCCTATTCACTGGTATCCACCGTCAAAAGTAGTAAAATTGAACAAAGAACGATGATGAGACGGTGTAGCGACCTCGAAATCAGTACTGATCCGTTCTGCTAATCTGTTGAATAATAAATTGTTCTAAATAATATTAAAAAATCATGAATCTATGCAAAAATTTCTAAAATGCAAAAAAAAATTAATGAGCTCGGATTTTAGCTTGAGCCAGCCAAACAATTATTTTTAATATAAATATTTTTTTTTTCTATCGTAATTGATATTTTGACATACGTAGAGGTTGTATTCAGGAAAATCTAGTGCAGCCAAAAAATCGTCAATATATAACACCCGGTTCACACGCTTCAACTTTTGCTGCTTAACTCTTAATTCAGCTGTAACCAAAAAAAAGAGATATTTGTATTTCCTTCTCCGTTTTTCCAACAGCTGAATTGCGAGTTGAGCAGCAAAAGTTAAAGTGTGTGAACCGGGACTAAGGGATACTAAACAAAAATCGTCAATCATAATTTTGTGAAATTCGCTGTAAAAAATCGTCAAAATGGGGTAAAATCGTCATGTTTGGCACCCCTGGTTACACATGAAATTTTTCGTATGAAACAATCGCAATATTTTCCACAAACTTGAACGAAGTATTATTAGGCTTTAGATCGTCTCTGGTAGTCGATTTTTTTAGGACCAGTACTCAGGGTATGACCGCTCCATATGCAATGCATTATGCTGGAACTACAACAATAGGTTATGGGAAGGAGGATAGAAGGAGGAGTAGTGTTTATGGACATTCGATTTGAATCTTCCCACGGAAAAGATATTTATGGGTAGTTTATTACAGATGCGAACTGTGCAACCAAACGAATGTTCATTGTAGTACCATTAACTGACCAATCGACCACAAAAGTAGATGGGCTGTTAGTGAAAAATGTATGGTACTCAAAACAGTTCGGGATATCGCGAACATATTCCTTGATTTCATTGGAGCACAACACATTGTAGTAACGATAAAACAGCAAAGCACACAACAAATTGTGAAGATGTCTTAATGAATCAATATAGTTGGCTATCCCAATGTCGTCACCGATGAGCTTCTTTGTCCTCTAATGCACGTAGTCGAGTAGCACCGGCCCATACATGAGCTGTATTCCATATTCGGTGGGATACAGATGGTATGAATAGTAAGAAGATCTGGTGGTGTGAAGTAACTCTGACACTGTCTTGAAAAACGGAGACCTGAAAGATGTGATCTGCCCATCGAACATCACATTGAATATTCATGGCAAGAACATTAAGAGCTTCCGATTCAGTTATATCCACACTGCACGTAATTACAGGTGTAGTAGCGGTCATACGTCTATGCGTAAGCATGCAACACTGGGTCTTACGATCGTTAAACCCGACCCCATTCTCATGATCCCATTTAGAGATTGCTACAAGATCGTGATTGCGTGTATAATTTTGTTTTGCTAGAGTTATTTGAATTAATTGAAATAATAACAATTCTAAAATATCCTGAAGCTTGGAAGTTTTCGAAAGTCTAAAGTATTATTTTTCCTTTCTTTTCTATTCTACAGATCCAAGCTGCTGCTAGTCTTTTATTGGAAAGTAAAATGTTCTACGTTCCCTTTGTCCTGAATTCTGCTAGTATAAGGTAGCAAATGCTTCAACGTGGTTTATTAACAATTGCCGAGAAACAACAACAACAACAACAACTGCAACAAACGCAACCGCCTTACGATATGACAAGAGCATCAACAACAACAACAGCACATGAAACAAATTTATTACAGGAACAGGAACTTTTAACTACCAAAAGCAGCAACAGACGACAAGATTCAAATGAGATTTGTAAGGAGAGAATAAATTGTCTGCCAATTATTGAATTGCCTCAAATAAAAATAGAACAAGATGTAGAATATATGGAGGGTATAGAAGAACAGCGAGAGCCAGAGCAAGAATCGGAACAAGAAGTACGAGCAGAAGAGAAACAAAATCAAGAAGAGTTGATCATTAAACCAGTGCCTCAGTTGTTGGAACCAACATCGATTTTAAAGACTTCTTTGCTTACAGGAGCAGCGAATACTTTGGCCACTTTAACAGCTGCTGCCGAACAAATAGCTAGAATGCCAAATGAAATTTTAACAAAAACTTATGCTTATTTAAAGGAGGAAAATAAACGAACTTATTGTCTAGAGGAACAAAACGAAAAGTCCGCGGCGACGGCGTCTGAGGATAACAGTATGTGTACTTCAGCCACGGCTACTTATACTTCAATTTTGCAAACAGCATTGATGTCTAAACGTCCAGCAACTTTAAATGTTGCAGCAGCATCGACAAGCCCAGCAACGTTAGCAACATGTAGTTTAGTTTCAAATAAAATCTTACATGTAAGAACACCAGATCAAGTTTTAAAGACTGCAGTTACTTTGGCCACTTTAGGTGAAATAGCAGCTGAACAAGAACAACAACAACAGTTACAGCAACAACAACAGCAACCTCATATTTTAGTGGTGCCTCAGGTACAGCGTAAAATGTGCACACTGCCTTTTAAGAAATTAAATTTTGCCAATGTAACATCCTCATCATCATCAAATCCACCATTAGTAACATCCACATCAACAACAACGGCATCGAGCACTGCCTCTTCAACTTGTTCAACCTCAATAGCAACAACATCGGAAACAGCCGCAGCAGCAACTATCACTACCATAACAACTAATTATTTAGGTTATAATCATAAAACAAATACTAATTCAACTAATAGTAGTTGTATATTAAATACAAATAATCTGGCGGCTTCAACTAGCAGCAACAGAGAGAAATTACAAACAAATACAGCAACATTTTTTGATACTAACAATATTATAAACAATGTCACTATATGTAGCAGCAACAGCAACAGTGACAACAATAATATCAACTTTAAATCCCAAGCAATGGCCACACAAACTTTAAAAATTCCCACAATTAAGCCCCATTTGGTGACAACGCAAACACAAACCGAAGAAACAGCTACACAGACAACAGCAGAAACTGCAACAACTACACTTGTTGCCACAACATTGACAAACAATAAAGCATCTTCATTACAAACAGCCAGCAGCGGCAGTAGTAGCAGCGGGCTGTTAAGGACTGCCGTGTCAACAAATACACAAATGTTGGCACAAAACTCATCACTCAACTCATTATCAAATAAATTCCTAACAAAATCTAAATTAGAGGAAAATAAAAATGTGGCCTCAACATTTGCGGCAGCAACAAATGTTACTGACAATGAGGCGGGCAACATTTTCAAACATGTATCCAATAATAATAGTAATAATACATTAGCCAAAATGAATGTTATACAGAAAAATAATACCGCCCTTAATCCAACTTCAGTGGTTTCGGATAATGCCGCCTCTAGTTCTGCAAACACTGCCACAAATGTTACTGTTGTTGTTTTTGAAACATTGTTACCTGAGGACTGAAAACTTTGTTTATAAACATTTTATAATTAGCTTCTCTTTTTATTTTTATTCTTATTTAAGCTATTAACTCCCTGTAATACTTTTTCTTATCGAAATTTTCTAAAAAAAAAAAACTAACAAACCGTTGCAACAGGTGCGCGTCAAAATGATAAGGTAACTTAAGTTTTATTCCGTGTAGGTGAAATTATAAAGTGAACTTAGGGCTCATATTTGGTTTTTGGTTGTGGTGGCTCCAAAAAGTCTTTACATCCAACTTAATTGCCCAATTCACAAAGTTATTGTAAGCTTGTAAGTTGTAACAATGTTGCTGGTAATATCCACATAAGCAAATGTTTCTAAGAAAATTACCAACAACATTTATACAACCTACACTCCCACAATAAGTTGTGAATTGAATAAATGTGTTTGGTTTGTTACATTCGAAATATCATGCGAAATGATGTCAAATTCGATATAATAAAAATTAACATGAAATTTGTAAAAACTTATATATCAAAAAATAGGTCGCGTTGTGCTCTGTTCGTATTGTGAGAAACATATGAGATGTATTTAACAACATTCGAGAAAAAATTTTTCAAATTACGAAATAATATGGACGTCATTTATTTCCAGTGAAATTTTTCTGGGAGTTCTAAGACACCATGTGTTGTCTAAAAGTTTTCATCGAAAGTTTTCTTAATAATAGGCTAGAGCACTCTGTTTATTTACTTCGAAATTGTAAAAAATGTTGAGCTACATTAATTATTTCATTCGAGAAATTTGACGGAAAAGAAAATTTTAATTCAATTAAGATACATACTTTATATATGTAATTAAATTAAATTTAAAAAATAATTTTAACAATTTGTATTTTGTGTTAACTTCATATGCTGCTCCGGCAGCAACTACGAAAACTTTTGGATGATATTCGGTCTAAAGCAATCCAATTTCATGCTTTGAAAAAATTCTGCCTGAATGTTGCCAGTTACCTTTCCTATGTTTTTCAAAATCTGTACAGAGTGCATACCACCCATTCGTAACAGCCTCCTATAGCCTGGCACTAAGTTCAACATTTCATGTAAAATTCTGTAAGAATACATGCAAAAAATGGGCTTGAATTGTTTTAAAAAAAAAAATGTTGCACAAGTAGCAAGTATTCGTCTGTTAATTTTGAGAAAACCATATGAAACGTATTGGCAACATTTTAGGTCAACATGCATTATGTATACGTAAAATTTTTCGTATGAAACAATCAATGTTGCTTAACATTTTACAGCCTTTACTTCGAAATGCTTTATTTATCAATTAATTATTTAGTGACTTTTATATTCTTTGTGTACCATTACGCGCGTCCTGCAACAATTTCTAAATTTCAAATTCCTACGCAACTGTAATATATTGACCCTTTAGTGCCAAATTACTGTAAACGAAAAAAATAACTATTTCAGGAGACATTTTTTTTAATTTTTATTGGTTTTAAATATGTTTCATAAGATGTGTATACATATCGCTCCTTTATTGCAACGTAATCATAGCTCAAAAAACTTGATTTTTTAGTTAAGAATGCAGAATTATTCATCGTATCGTTCTTCATATTTTGTGAAAAATTCATATAAACATCCTGTTTACTCACCTCTTGATGGGAAAATATTTTTTATTTTTCCATTGAGATGTGAGTAAATTAAAATCAATAAACTCGTTTTCTGAAAAACGCGTTTTTTTAGATATGACTACGTTGCAATAAAGGACCGATATGTAAACGGTATTTTGGAAGCCAATAAAACTTTCGAAATTTTAAAAGCCTTAAACTTTTAGTATGTTCATAAAATCATAAGTCTAATGTAAAGAAATTGTTTTTGAAAAAACGTCATTAAGGATAATTTTGCGCTTAGTGATCTGACTGTATGTATAATTGGAAATAAAATTTGGAAAATAGTTTCTTGAACACGCTACAAGTTCAATAAATATTATTGCATTTATATTTCCTTTTTTGACATTCTCGTCAGACCCCTACTCGCATTTCAGCTCTGGTAAATTTGCGATCGTACTCGTACATTAAACAAAAATATTGCAACATATTTATATAAAGATCGCATTATTATTATTTTTTTATCATACAAAATTTATTATAGTTTTTCCCTTAACAGATCAAAGAGCATAAGTATATCCTTATCACTTTGCCACTCACTTTAAATGCTTTGAACACCTTTTGTTACCCCACCTTTTATTTTGTTTTAATAATTTTTTATATATATATAAAAACTGCTTTGTTTGCTTATATAATTTTTAAGGTTATTTTTTCGTTGTAATTTTTTGTATGTATACAAAATTTAAACAAAAAATTGTTTTTGTTTTTATATTTTTTACTACAATAAGTAACATTAATTATTTTTATAAACTATTATTACTATGTGTGTATTTTTTTCGTGTATAATTAATTAATAATAATTTATTAATTTTTAAGTAAAATTTTTTAATTTTTATTAAAAAAAAAACATGCAACACTATACAAAATTATGGACTTTTTTGTAGTTTAATCTTGTATTTGTTAAGCTTTTATTATTGTAACTATTTTAAATATATATACATAAACATTTTTAAGTTCATAAATTTAAAAACAAAAAATCCCAAATAATTTTTTTTAATAATTAATATAATTTTATTTTTTTTCGTGTAGATTAAACAATTGTTTTTTTTTTGTTTTTATAAAAAAAGTATGTGTATTTTTTCTGTGTTTTTATTTTTTTGTAATTGTTAATTATTAATCATCTATAAATATATATACAACATTAAAAAGAAAAAAAGAAAAATAAAATAGAACATTTTTTGCAAAGCTTCTTTTATATTAAAAAAAACATACAAATCCTACAAGAAAATAATTTTAATAAAACAGAACTTTTCAAATGAAAAAAAAAATTCAACACGGGTCTTTCAAATAATTCGTTTATTTTCTGTAAAAAAATAGAGCAACCAAGGAGTAATATATGTAGATATAAACATGCTGCTTTAACATATTTCCGAGACATGTAGCTGCAATATACATATTTTTGAAACATGTTGCTAGTCACATAAAATAAAGAAAATGTTTTATTAACACTACTTTTTCAGCAGTACGATTAAAAACTGGTAATCTCTTAAAACATTTAGAGAAATATGTTAGAACATTGATTTCCTATGAAAAATTTTACGTGTATGGCATGTTATTTTTGCTTTGAAAGTATTCTACAAAAATGAATGCTGCTCATATATTATGTGTTACAAGCACATTTCATATGCTTTTCTCAAAATGAAACGAATAATACTTCCCCGCAAAGACAGAATTGCGCATTAAATATTGAACAGAGTACTAATCTTAAGTTAGAAAAGAATATTCCACAAATAAACATATTGCTGAAACACATTTCCTTAAAAATATATTTCACACCCAAACTCGGTTTTTAAACAAGTCAATAATTTATTTAAATCAAAATAAATAATATACACCTGCACAAAATATTTTGATGACATGTTGAAGCTATTTGTTTTGTTTCAAATACATTTGCAGCAATAATGTTGCAGCGAAAAACAACACAGTCGGAAGGAGAGTTAATTTTAGAATGTGTAGAAACCTTCTTCCCATTCTATAAGTTTAAAAAAATTGTTTTTTCAACTGTACTTTAATGTACGTTCTTTGTAACATTATTGCTACGAAAGTATTTGAAACACGACAAATGTCTTAAATAACACAAAATAAATTAGAGTTTAAAGTCATATTGCTGAAACATGTTGACTTTGTACAAAATAATATTAAAATTTGTCTGCAACAATTTTTCAATTTCTCTTTCAATTACGCCTTTCTTTTTGTAATTTTAAAAGTTTTTCTATATTACAGGGATTTTTAGACTTAGATCCTTTTAAAATTTTCACATCTCTGCACGATATTAGCCACATTTTCTGATTGAGGCCATTTATTTTATTTATAGCGTATTTCTCGTCTTAGGTTTAATTTCGCATTTTATGCTATTTCCTATAGTTCGAATTCACATTTTCGTGATTACAATTTCTTAAGACTATAGCTTTTGTTATTTGAAGCTGCTCTTTTCCGTATCCGAGTTAATAATTTTATGACGGTTTTAGCAGACTTTTTTTTTTAATTTCAAATTATTACAACAATTGTTCGTTTCACAACCGATTATATGTATATAAGTTGCATAGATGTTGTTTGTTTAGACACAAGATTTTATGGAAATTACCAACAACATTTATACAACATACAACTCATACAGTAGGTTGGGAATTGCAAAATAGTTTTTCACTTGTAGTCTCTTTGAAAACTTTCTCTTAAAAGACTTTGTCAATTTTTTTGTTAGATTCCGAAATTTATAATTTAATTTTAATGTAGTGATTTTTTAAATGCATTTCAGTTTCAATTGAGTTCGGGTCCCACCAAACAATTATTATTATCTAACACTGTTTTTTTTTGTAACAAGTTAAGTTTTAAAAACAAAGCATACTTTAAGGCTGACTAATTTAAAAACAACAAAAGAGTAACCCACACGTCCAAAATGGTAACAAATTTTTCTTTTTACAAACGAAATAAATTAATAAAACAAGACTTAACAAATTAATTAATTTAAAGCCTCCTAGAAATATACTGCCGCCTCTCCCTCTACTAAACTAATTAGTGTTCCTCTAAAACTTGTCGTTTTGTTAAATAATGTATTTAAGTAATTAAAGTGTTCATTTGTGTCAGAACTTTGAAATAATCTATTTAACACTCATATTAAAAATTTAAAAAAAAATTAATTTATTATTTTGAAAAAAAACAAGCGATTAAAAAACATATGCATTAAATCAAAATATTCGATAAGTTCGAATCGTAGGGATTCTCCACCATGAAGCTAAAATAAAAACATTAGAAATTTTAATTTGGCTAAGAAAATATTGTTTCATAAAGTTGAATTCTTTAATAATTTCTAGTTAAATTAAACAAAAAAGAGCAGCTGTGGCGATTTGCAATTTCTATAAGTCGCGTGACAAGATTTTTCTTGCAGAAACGACACTGTATTTTCATTAATCATGATATTTCAGTTCCTCACATTTTGTCCTTTTTAAAGGGTCTTGCATATTTTAAGAATGTTTATTTTAAATTTAATTTTTTCACATTAATATATAATAATTTTTTTGAAAACTCGATAGGTTTCTGTAGAATTTTATAAAAAAAAAATTTCTTCAGTTGCCTGAATAAAAAATAAATTAAAAATTTTTACTCTATAAGATTTCCAATTTAATTTTATGATTTTAACACTCTTAGTTCAAAAGTTATGGCACAAAATTAACTTCTATAGAAATTTTATGTAGAAAATTAATGTATAAAAAATGTATATGTATGATGTAGCCCTACTGCAAGAAAAAATTAAATTTTGTCACGCGCTCTTATTCAAATAAATAAATAAAATAATGCATTTATAAAAAAAAAATTCTTAAATTATAAGAGGAATGGGTAAATTCAGATTTAAGCTTGAGCCAAACAATTCATTTATGTCGTTTTCTGTTCTAAAAAAAAATCAGGGCTTTTTTGAATTCATACGAAGATATAATAAATTTACTATATACATTTTTTTTAATTTCTACAGTTATATCATTAGATATAAAATTAAATACTACACCAAATTCTATTTCTTCAAAAATGATTTTATTTTTATAATTTTCTCAAAAAGTGTTATATAGAACCTAAGTTGCAAGATCTTATTCATAAACGATTAATAAAGTAATAGTAGATTTATTGTCGGATTTATATACATTTATGGAAAAAACTTAATTAATACACACATTAAATTTATTAATCGTTTATGAATATGGCCGGTCGTTAAAGTTAAGAAATATTTTTAATAGTTCTGGTTCACACACATCAAGTGAACCTGATCAGTTTTTGTTCTAATTTCTTTTGAACTTGCGTTCAAGTTCATACACAAAAAGGTCGTTTCAACTATTTTCGGTTTTCTTTTTTTTTTTTACTTCAAAATCAACTTCGTATTTTATTACGGATATCAAATGAAAAGGATAAAGTAAAACTGACTGGTACGGTCAAGTCTTTTCATGTGTGTGAACCAGCTATTACGTACATTCATTGCCAAAATAGATTTCTTAATTTTGAAAATATATACATATACACATATCGTTCGACATCGTGGGCCATGCAATAATAATTGCTAATTTATAAAATTCAAAACATATTCAAATTTGTTTATTTTTTTTTTGCTTTTCCAGTTCTATATACATATATTATTTTCCGAATGTATTTTCTGTCTTTTTGAAATATATCCCGTGACACTGTATCAAAATTATGAAATGTAATAATTTTTATTAAACGCTATAAAAAATATTTGAAATTTTTTGGTGTTTTACGCAATTTAACTTGAATTTTAAAGGAGAAAAAAAGTTTTAAAAATTTCTTACATTTTCTCTAAAATAAAAATTAAAAATCTCTCTAATTTCTTCCTGCGCTTAAAAACTTCTAATAAATTTCCTACAAAAGAGAAAATTCGCTACTTTTGGCATCACTGATTCCTTTCACATTTCTACTAGATTATGTGAACTTAAGATTTCTTTTAAATAAAATAAAAATTTAAGTTATTAAATAAGCGATAATTTTTCCAAGAAAAGTTATCACAAATTTTTTTTTCTTGTAAAAGTTACATTATAGATAACTTTGGTATAAAAATGCAAGGCTATCAACAGCTTTGCTACTGAAACGTAAAGATATCGGAAACTTTTTTATAGAAAAGTTGAGTTAAAAATAACTTCCCTATAGGAAAATAATGATATGCGAGTCTTTCCATAGAAAAGTAGTTATTGAAAAATTTTCATGACGAAAACGAAGTCATCAGTAACTCTTCTATAGAAATGTATAATAATCGTTAACTTTTACACAGTTAATAAAGGTATCAATAACATTTACATAAATTTCACAACTTTTCGATAATCTTCCAACAGAAAAGTAAATTCATCGATAAATTTCTTATGGAATAGTAAAAATATTAAAAATTATTTAAAAAAAATAAAGTTTTCTATAGGAAAATAACATTGCCGATAAATAATATTCAAGTTATCGATTACTTTTCTAAAGAAAAGCAGTTATGCGTAAGTTTTCTATGGAAAAGTTAAGTTAGCGATTAGTTTTGTTTATAGAAAAGTAAAGTTATCTATAAATTTTTTTTTATAGAAGTAGTTATTTATTACTCTTCTATTGAAATGTTAACTTATCAGTAATTTGTGTATACAAATGTTATCGATCATTTTTCTAAAGCAACGAAAAGTTAACCATATTTTTTTAAGTTCTATCACATTAAGGATTTTTGAGTACATAATATGATGTTTTTCTTGGTTTGAATAACCAATTAACCAGTTAATCAGGTATCTGCTTTGGTAGCAGTGATCTCCGGAAAAAACCTGCTTCCCCAATCTGCTTATTGTCTAAATAACTTGCATTCTCACTTGATTCTCAAACATTGTAAAATATTGAAGAATACTCTTATCTTAATAAAATAATTTAATAAGTCAAAAGAAAAGTAAACGAAATAGAATCGGATTTAATTAAAATATCTTTGGATTAAAAAATATTTTAATGTTTAATTTTTGGTGGAGAATCAACACAAAATATAATAATTTTACACAAAATCATAACGAATCACACTTAGAAAATTTATTATAAAATATAAATTATTTTAATAACAACATTTAAAAAAAAAAGCAAGAGTCTGATATAAAAAATGCCTTTAAAGTGTTTTTACGGTATGAAAAAAAGTAGCACGTAACATTTAAATTAATTTCAAAAAAGTTCATTAAAAAGTATAATTAATAAAACGTAATTAAGTCTAAAGTTAAGAGAAAGAAGAGAAAATACAAAAAAAAATAAATATAGAAATTAAGACATACAATAAAAACAAAAAGGGTTATAATAGAAATTCATAATAATAATAATAAAAAAATAGATAAATCGAAATAAAACTTAAGCAACAGCACATTTGCATTTAATAGTTTAAAAGAAAATAAGAAAAAAATAATTTTAGAAAATGAAATACAAAAAAAAATACTAGTAATATTTTTGCACATAAAAAGAAGCATATTAGAATTAAGTTATAAATTAGTTATGAAGAAATAAAAATGTTAAAAGAACATTATTTCTATTCAACCGCTCCTACTGCCATTAACATACAAATATAGAAGAGAAAAAAACTCTTATAGTTGTAAAAACTTTATTTATAAACTTTTTAACACTATTAAAACAAAAATGGTCTCAATTTAATCTTTCGGTATATGAAAAATCCCTGCTGGACAAGTACTTCGTGACGCCACCTGTTACCGTGGCATTAGTTTGATAAGTGACTGGTCAGACAGGTGCGGTTGTATTCTACTACCGGCTGTGGAAACCTGCCAACACCGAGGTGTTAGTACACCTCAATAACACAAGATCTCACACCGAGGGGAGAATGCCGTAGATATTTTTGAGATTTAAGACAACTGTGTGACTTACAAGATGTACACATGTTGCAACTTCTGTCTCTCCTATAAGCATAAAAACCACCGATAATCTTCGCTTGAATTAACAAACTCCGAGAATCATTCTTTTATTTGATGTCATTCAAAAGTAAATAGTTTTATCATCTGAAAATATCTTTTTTGCTAAATTTTATCAAAACTAAATTCCATTTCAGATATCTTTATGCCATTTAAAATTTCTTAACTTTTAATTAAAAAAAAAAGAATGAATTATCAAAAGTAGGAAATCGTTCCTGATTGTTTTCTCAGTGTCGAAGAAAGAAGGTATGAGATGAGAAGTTTTGAACAAAAAATTTAAAACAAAAAGAGTTATTTACTTTTTTATTCAACCAAAAACAAATTACATCTAATTTTAATAGTGTTAAAATATAATTTCCAATCTAATTTGTAAAATTGTATATAATTGAAACATAAAAAATCGCTCTACATTTTAGTTTATTCTATAAGGTTATTGTAAAAATTACATCAATTTTTAATTGTGTTTATAACATGAAAAGAAACTATCACCATAAAGTGCGTCAATAAAAGGAAAATAATATAAACTAATACACTTTTCGTTCAAAGTTATTAAATTTTCTAAATATATATTAATACTTTAACATTAAAGCATTTAGTTTTAATCATTCATTAAGGAAACAAAAAAAATATCGTGTAAATATTTTCATTCAGAATACTTTCAATAGATTTGTATAATTTCCAATATTATAAAAAAAATAATAATAATGGAACAGAAATGAGAATTTGAAAACGCATTAGCAACAAAATAATTAACGAATTTAATTCATAAATTTTAGTTAGCAAAATTTTATTTGACTTAATTTAACTCCGACAAATAGAAATGATCTATTAGCAATTTAGTATAAAAATATATAAAATGATTAATATATGTATAAAAATTATCAATCAAATATATTTAAAAGAAACATTTAAAATGCACTTACATATATAAAACAAAAACATAAATTTTTCAATAGACCTTTATGAAAATATTCAATAAATTGTTTTTAATTTCACCACCATATACAAACATATAAAACTAAGAAAATAATTGGTTTTTCATAATTCAAATTATAATCAAAAACTCGAATAATGGTGCTTTTTTGTCAAATAAACCAAAAAAAAACAAACAAAAAACCAAAAATTCCCCTTTCAAAATTTAAGAGGAACTGCTAAACGAGTGGAAACTTGGCATGTTAAGAAAGATTAAGCGAAACTTAGCTAATCACATTATCAATTTCAGAATAAAACTTAAACAATTTTGGATTTCAAACATGTTCATTTTGAGCGCTTGCTTGTATTCCTCCTCTTTGTGCCTTATTTCAAAAAAAGTTTCAGTAAAAATTATAAATTCCGTAACAAATTTTGAATTAGATTAAAGTTATCATTAAAATTTGCTTTAGTACACGGAATATTCAATTGATGGCACTAAAATTTCAAAATTATTAGCAAAATAATAGAGGATATTTAAAAAAACTTATTAACATAATTAATTTTTAATAAATTTCATGGCCTTCTAAACTACATCATAAATTATATTCATTATTATATTCAATATTTATCGTTTTAACACAAATTTTAACAAAAATTATGATGTGAACTGAAATAAGAGTGCTTGCAGGAATTGAAATCTGTCACAAAGTTTAATTAACAACATGATGCATTAAAACACAAGATTTTATGATTTACTATATGGGGACAAAGCTCCGTGCGTCATCTTAATGTCAGCAGTGGATCTAGATGGAATACGTTTAGAGTGGATATAAATCATGTGCACGGAAGTATTTCTGATGACGCTTCGTCATTAACGCTGAATTTAAAGCAAATGAACATGCATATTGCAGTAGTATGCGGTATCCACTAAGCTTATGAATATAACACCTCGGAGGTTATTATGTATTTCGATTCGAAAGAAAACATTTTCGAAGCACAATGTGTAACCTATGAAAATTCAAATGATTTTCGTTTCGAATCGAAATACATATGTAATAACCCCCCAGGGTTCTGTACCAGTCGTATTTGAACAAACTGGTACTATGATTCTTTTAAGCAAGTCAGCTTGATACTGAATGGAGCAGGCATACACAAAAATATTAAGAGTTACAACACCGGACAGTTGATTAGTTATTGAAATATTTAACAGCACCCGCGTTTTTGTTATGGAACAAAGACTGCAGGCTTTTCGATTTGTCCGTAGAAATGCTCATATACCTAAGCGCAACAAATGACGTGTGCATAGGCAATCCCAAGGAAGCTTTTACATTCCTAGATGTTGAAATTCTCTCATGCATACATATTCATGTACATACTTATATAAAAGAAACGCCGCAATGGATATAATAAAAAATAATGTTTTTACCAAAATAAAGTTTCCATAAGGGGCTGTTCAATATTAAGAAAATCTCTTTTGGTAAAGGGAATGTTGTTGAAAATATGTTAAAGAATTTACATTTATACTGAAAATTCGTTAAGTGATTACAAAGGGCGGGAGTGGGTTAAAACAGCCAAAAAAGTTTGCTCTGTCATTTCTGAACAGCCCTTTAGCTCACCTGGAATCTTATTACCGGCTTCAAGTTTGGAAACATTAAACATGGCATGTTTTTAAGTGATACTAACTTTTGTTTTTCAAAAACAAAAACGATTGGCTTACCTGTGGCTTCTACGCCAAGCACTTGAGGTGTATTATTACTTTAATTAAAAGATTTTCTTTTTTAACACACTAATCACACTTTTTTATATCTTTGCAACACTGACATTTTCTTTTTTCACTTTCAAATAATTATAATTATTTATAACACTTATTTTACCACTGAATTCACGAAAAAAAAATC
Organism: Gymnocheta viridis; assembly: GCA_956483585.1. Classification (NCBI taxonomy): domain Eukaryota; kingdom Metazoa; phylum Arthropoda; class Insecta; order Diptera; family Tachinidae; genus Gymnocheta; species Gymnocheta viridis. The sequence goes on along the minus strand of OY101443.1, from coordinate 4,734,678 downwards.
AGTTTTCGCTTTTACGAGCACTTTTGTGGGAGAAGTTATATTTACATTTGAAATCATAACTCATATATGAAAGTTAAATATTGTGCAAGTTCTATGATGCACTCATGGCCTACTTGAGAATACAAAAAATTTAAAAACAGCTTTAAAGAATTTCGTTTTTTTTGTTTGTTTTCATTGTGACAACCAACTTTGAATATCTAATTTGTTTATTATAAAATATTACAATCATTATAATTTTAAAACCAACAAAATTGTATAGTTCTAATAAAAAAATAAGAAACCCTTTAGCAAAAACTCCTATACATAAAAGTTTATTTTTAAGAGTATTTAATAAACATAAAAACCCTAGTAAATAACGAAATAAATCTTCTGCAATTAATTGTTGTTTTTTTTTAATTTTATAATGGATAAATTGTTAAGAAAAAATATTATTATAGAATACAAAAAGAATATACAAATAAAAAGAATATTTAAATTATGGTAGAGAAAAATTATTTATAAGTTTTATTCATTTATTATTATAAAAATTACTATATTTAATTGTTATTGAGTTTTAAACCAAAAATTAAAAAAAAAACACAACAGAAATATTTTACTTAATTATAAATTATTACAAAAGAGGAAACAAATTTAAATTATTAAACACTTTTCGTTTAACCAAAAAAAAAAATATATAAAAAACATGATAATATTGACATGTAATTTTTTTTTAAAAACTTTTTAATAAAAATTTAAAAAGTACTTAAAAACGTATTATAAATTATATAAAAAACGCTATATACACCTTGTATTAACTATAATATTTAAAACGAAAAATAATAAAATTAAGAATTTATATATAAATAACATAAATCACAATAATGTAAACCATTTATTTACCAAAAATTATTTAAATAATAATACGAGTAAGTATTACAATGGAAATTTAAAAATAAAAAAGAAAAATGAAACAAATTAATTAAAAGCAACTGTAATAAATATTTAATAAAAAAATAAACAATATTGTTTTTATTTAAGCTTGAGCCGGGATTGGATGGCAGTTGCTATAAATAGGTTTTAAAAATGTCAAAGTCAATGCGGATTTAATATAAAGTATTCTGATATTGGCCCCCCTTTCCCTACCACACCTATAAATTAAACAAAATTTTCATTATGAACTATTTATTCAGTGACAAATTTTCAACTAATTAATTAATTAGGAATAAATACTTTATTCTACTTAAGGTACGGCCACATCTGACAAACCTTTGCCGAAAAAAACGTAACCAACAGACAAGCTAAATTTGTATTTTCTTTAATTCTAATATTTTTTTAAAATATGGGTTCGCATTTATTAAAAATAATATAAAAATAGCATTATGCGGCATAATTGACTTCAATTTGTGATATAAAAACCAAGTTAAATCTCACTAATTCTAAGCAAAATTAGTGGTTACGTTTTTTTTGGGCAAATGTTTGCCAAGTACTTTTAGTAATGTTTATAAATTAACAAAAAGATTGAACCTAATGTTTGAATTGGTGGAAGCAAACAGCAATATCAAATTATATCAAATTATCAAAATGGATTCTTTTTAATTAAGTACATTTTAAACCTGCTATAATTAGCATAAATGATTAAGAAATTAATTTTACAAAAAAATATTAAATCACTCGTAGGCGCCAGATTAATATGTATAATTTATAATAATTTAATTTAGGAACCAGCAATTTAATAGTCATACAAATTCCTGGCAATTATTTTTATTCAAAGAAAGAGCAAAATTCCACTGAAAACATTACCCTTGAAGTGGTTTTGTATACATACATACTTGTTTAAATACCTATATGGTGATTTTTTTGTTGTTTGTTTTTCGAACATGCTTTACCATTTTTCAGTTTTTTCCCCCTCTTTTAACGACTCGGACGATTTTCAGACGATTTTATTCTTCTATCAAGTTTTTTTTTTGTTTCTGGCTATTTTTTCGCAAAATTCAACTATTTCATTTATTTAAATAATAGCTACATATACAAGTTTTAAAAAATAAATAATGAAAATTACACATTAAATATTCTTATTAACGACTTTTATTAACAATATTAAAACAAGTTTTATTTCTTTTTAATTGTTGTTAGGGAAGAATTTTAATTTGAAAATGTCTACTATGAAAATTTTCACAATATTTAGCATTTATATATGTATGAGCTATAGAATTGTTCATATTTTTAACTGTATAATTTCTCCATATTTAAAAAGTGAACTAAAAGCTGCACGTTAGAAGTGAAAACAAAATATTTTCGTGCATTCAGTGACAAAATATGCAATCTTTTCATTGAAGTAATGCACACACACCTCAATTGTTTGATGTAGACAGCTAAGTACATATAATTTTTAATAAGTTTTTTGTTTAAGCACTAAATATTTATTGACAAGTTTAATACAAGTGTTGGACGAGGTGTTTTCTTTAGAATCCACTCATGAGAAAAAAATAACAGTGACCAAGTCGTAACCTGGAGAAATTATTTATTTTATTTTTATCTGTAGCTGTATGCCCCATACATACATACATACATACATACATATGTATGTAGGTTGGTTGTTATACATATTGGTTTATATTAGAGTAGTGATTGATAGTGTGTAATTTCCTTTTGTTTAAGTTTTTTCTCTATGAACTTTGCAATATGACATCGAATATATATTTTCTATTGTGTCAAACCATATTATTGGGGCATATGAAGCGAAGCGTATTTGGCGGCTAGGTATGTTTTTTCGCTTCCGATATTTCCCATGTGACTTGATATATGTAAGTGAACTCTTAGTATATATGTACATATACTTTCATTAAGCGCGTCTCTGATTTTTCTTACAGTGGTCCATTTGCAGTTGAAAGGGTCTTAAAACCAATAGACTTTCGGTAAAGATTACAGTTTTTTTCTTTGTTACAACGTATTGCACAGGTAGACTGGTAAATTACGCGTGATTAAACAAATTTTCAATTATAATTCTTGTGTTTAATTTGTGAAGAAACTTTTCCAAAGTAAGCCCACTCTTTTGTATCTATTATTTCACGACCAAAAGTTCGAGTCTCAAATAATATTTTAAAATTTTTCTTATAAGAAAAAAAAAATCAAATATTTGTGCTTAATTTCAAATGATAACATTGTGTTTAATTTCTTAAATTTATTGTTGTACATTAGTAAAAGAAATTTATTAATTAGAACATCCCAGCATGACGAAATCTTCATGAGAAATAAAAATCAAATACTTTTTCATTTTAAAATGTAAAAATTCCTGTATATTTTAAAACCGGCCGTCTGTTTAAAGTCGTTAAAGACCTTTTTGTTAAATTGCGCATAGTGTGAGCGTAAGTGCATTGTACCCTTGTTGATACATTCAGGTATTATCAAAAACGGAACAAAGTTAAAGCGATAAACGTCTTTTAATTAATTATTTTCGTGAGAGTTCTTTAACTTCAGCCGTTTTTTTAGATTTATTTTCTCTTCCGATATGAAATTTTTTTTGTTTGAACTTGGAAGTTACATGAGAATTTTAAATTGAAGTCGAAACCAAAAAGTATATTTTAAATTTATCAATTGAAACTTTGAATACAATACAATTGAAAAATTACTTGTTGGGCAAGAATCTCTGCAGTTGAGTACTTTTGGCGTTCGTATAAAACATGATGAGTTTTGTTATGAAATTAACAGTTGTTTCGAAAACATTGTGGTGTTAAAACGATCATTGAATCAAGAAGAAAATCATCAAGTCTTAATTAAAAACTCATTTTTTAAAAGATAAAACCAATTTAAACGAAATGAATTTTGCCGTAGTTATTTTTGTTTTGTGCTCCTTGATTGCTATAAATGAAGCTGCCATTGCCAAGGCCAGATTTAATAATCCAAGTAAGAATATATTACTTAAGAAATTTTTTTTGTTAATTAAAATATTTAGAACTTTGGCTAGAAGTTGTTGACAATAGTCCTTGATAGCTTTTTAAGTAATTTTTATAACTTCGAAATTTATTTCGACTTTTTTAAACTATTCAAAAATGTTTCAAGTTTGTTAATTTGGCTTTTTATGCTATCTCGAACATATTCCATAGCTTCGATTTTTCGAAAACACTTCTATTTTCATTTTTCATAACTTCTAAAATTATGTTTGTCTTTTTTCTATTTCGAACAGTTTTCACATAACTTTGAAATTAATTTTAAATATTCAAAAATACATTAAATCTCAATTAATGAGAAAAACATTTTCTTCTTTATTTTGAAAATGCGATACAAAAATCGACTTTTTTATAAAAAAAATATTCTGAAAAACTCAAATTATTGGCAATATTTTTTAATTTCATATAAATAATTTTACAATTTGCAGCTTATCCCGGCAAATGTACCATTGATGAAAAAACCATTTTGTCGCCCGGTCAAAAAGGCAAAGCCCCCAATAACCCATGTGCAGGCATTACCTGTATGGAAAATGGTTATGTAGAATTTAAAACGTAAGTAGCGTAATAAAGATACACATAATGAGGTAATACATTAAAACACTTATTATTTATTAATATTCTTAACAGCTGTGCCGCTATGGCTCCACCAAAAGGTTGTAAAATGCGTGATTTTGTTAACATCGACCGTCATTATCCCGAGTGCTGTGAACGAACATATGATTGTAGCCCAAAGATTTAGAAAAACCAGATTTACTTTATAGTCACGCATAAAACAAACAAAATCGTCAGTTAAAAACAAAGATCATTAACCAATCAATAAAACCAGAAATTATGACGTATTTGTTTTTTATTACTTTATTATTCACTTTTACTGTAAAAAAAACTTCAGGAAGGTGTGTCTATAGCTGCTGGCTTCTAGACATGTTTACAAGCTAATTTGATTAAAATTAATAAAAAAGAGCACTAAGAACAAATCAAAATCATTATCATCACTTATTAAAGTAGGAAGTAAATAGTTTTTGTTTAATATTTAAATTGTTTATTAAGTTTAATTGAAATGTGTTTTTATTATTAAAAGATGTAATTTATTTTGTTTTTTTATTATGAAATAAAATAAAGAATGGGAAATGATTATTTCTTTAAAGAATAAAAACCTTGTTTTGGTATTTTATTTAAAGCAAAAAATATATATTTATAAATATATACTCGTATAATTAAAATACCTTTTTAGTAATTCATTTAAATTAAGAAATTATTTAAAAATTTCCTTGAGAAATTGTGATTCAAATTGTATATAAATTCGTTTTTGACATTTGACTTTTTAGCTTCGAAGGCAGCAGAGTACTAAAAATATATAGGAAGTACCTGTGTACTTAAAAATTTTAAATACTTGCAAATTTTATTCACTCTTCCTCAGCCAATGTTATATTCAATTGGCCTTATGATCACTTTGTAGGGATCTCTTTTATATAGGTCTTTTCGTACTCCCACCGTGAAAATGCATAGATATTTAGAACGGAAAGTCGTTAGCTAAATAAAAGCCCTTTCCACGGTCAAAGTTTACTTTGCAGTCTTGTGTTTGTTGGTAATAAGGGAAAGAAGAAAGGGGGTGATTACGCACTTTGCTGCACTCGCAGAGTTGCTTTCTTCTTCGTTCGTCGTTTACACATACTTGTAATTGTTTTGCATGTTCATTCAAGCCCCGGTTCACACATTTCAACTTTTGCTGCTCATCTCGTAATTCAGCTGTCTTTGTTTTCTTCCAGCTGAATACGAGTTGAGCAGCAAAAGATGAAGTGTGTGAACCGGGGCCAACAAAGCCCATATTCTACGAAAACCTTTTTTGGTGTTCGAAATAACGAAAGTAAAGTTTTTGAATAGCGAAGTAGAGTCAAATGAAACAAAAAAGCATCATTATCTTATTTAGTATTTTATTAAAAAATCACTCTTCTTGCAGTCTTAAGCGATGTTGTGTCAAAAAAGCCACATCAAATATAGCTTCTTGTTGTAGCAATTCGTGTACTTCATATTTCATAGACTCCTCATAGGCATACAAAATACTAGTATCGTAAAGCATCATTTTGCAATGAGCCAAAGCCAAAATGCAATTTCTTAAGCGGCATATAACTTCTCGATCGGCCCGCGGTATAACTTCAGACAGATTTTGTGAAAAACCACCATCCCCACCATCTTGTTCCAAATTTACTAATGGTGATATCCAAATGAAACCATTATTACCCAATATGATGCTGGCACCACAAGGCAAATTATGAAAATGAGTCTTACGACGTTTTACTAAAGAGGGAAAGACCTTAACCAGAACTCCTTGGGAAAGCTTGCCATACTTTAAAGATCTAGTATATAAAGACAAAGTACCCTCATCATATATATTTTGCACTTCGGCCGATATAAGATCGCCCTCTTGTAGATATTTGCGCATAGCTTGTTCATCTTCAGCCACACGCCTTCTTAGTTCACCACCGGGCAAGTTAACGGAAGACAAAAGTAGTATAGAATCTAAACGCGAATTCGTGTCAACTTTCCATCTTTTCTGTTGCACTTCTCTTATACGAGCAACCACTACATCACCAATTTCGCCGACATAACGGCTCTTTAAGGGTTTGATGGAAACCAATTTGTTTACTTGCTCAATTACACCAGCAACAGATGCTTTAATATCATCTCCCTCAACATAGGTGCCATGACCCTTCATAAAGCCCTGTTGGGCTGTAACCACCTCACCGGGTGTATACAAGCGTGGTGCATTTGTTTGATTTTGAGCCAGCAGGCCCATATTTACGCGATCCAAGGCTAGTTTTATATTCACACTTGTGGACATTTTGTTATATTTGATTTATTTATTTGCCGAGAACTAAGAAAACCATAAACAAACGCATTTATTTACACGCGGGGTTTATAGAGAAATAAATAATAGTGCTGCCCATTAAATTAATTCATAGTATTAAAGCTGCCATTTAACATTAAATTGAGTGGCAAGCCTCTTTCTTGTGTGGTGAAAAATTCCAACTGCAGTTAAAGCTGCCAGATCTTTTCTCGATATGTTTAGTTCACCACAATTTTTTGTTGCTTATATGCGTCTTTCTTCCCTCTATAGTTGTTTGCTGGTGAAATTCAATATTCATTTAACACCAGTCAAAACATAAAGTGAAAATTGTTATTAACAACTGCAATTGGGCGGAAAAGAGGTAAACTGGTTATTAAATTAGTATATATGTATAGTGAATTATTTATTTAATCGCATGAGCCAAGTCACAAGAGAAGCATTAATAAGGTGTATTTGTTTTTCGAATAGTTTTTGGCACAACATTGTTTGAATTCTTAGCAATTTTTCAAGGAGTAATTTGCAGTTTAATTATATTTAAAAAAATAAAAAGCTTCCAGAGCGAATCAATTTTTATCGAAGTAAATTTTTCGAAATGTATGCGGCACCATGTAAATTTGTGATCGCTTTACTAATAAGTGTGTTAATTGCGTCGGCACCAAAATGTGAAGCCAAAAGATCCTATGGTAGCAATCGTAAATCAGGTGGTGGTTATGCCACACGTAGGCAACCAAGCACCAGTGTAACTAAGCCTTCCTATAATACCAATAGTGGCAGTAGTAGTAATTCGCATGCGGATGCAGCTAAACTAAGCTATCCCAACTACAATTCGCAACCTAATCGCCCGGCCAGCGCACCAACTTCTAATAACCAGCCAATTGGGTGGAATGTACCCAATCAAGGTAATGCTGGACCACCGCCAGCATATTCAGCATCAAATGCACATGGAGGAGCAAAAACTAACATGAATGAACCGCCACCCGTATATCAAAAGCCCAATTATGGCGCTGCTCCTCCCAGTTATAACCAGGCCACAGGCAGCAATAATTTCGGAGCGCCACAGTACCACAATCCAGGCGCAGTACCTGCTGGTGCCACATATCATAGCGCTAATAATATACCACCTGGCGCTACTTACTACAATAATCCTTCGCAGGTTCCTGGAGGTGCATATCCTGGCAGCTATGGTGGTTATCATGCTCCTGCTGGAGCTACTTATCACCCTTCCCCACAAAGCTTGCCTCAAGGCGCTACATATTTGCCAGCTGGTAATGCTTTGCCACCAGGCGCCATTCTTTATTCATCACCACCTCAGCAAAGTTCGTCTGGTCTTGGATTTGGTAAGTGGAATTTTTGTATTTATTGTGTTGATTTTCTTTAAATAGTTACATACATACATATGTAATAAAATGTGTTTAAATTTGGCATTTATCAAAGCATTTTGAAGTTCGTTTATTTTAAATTATATCTTGCTTCGCACCATACATACAATAGATGTTTTGATAGAACATATAAAATTTATATATTGAATTATAAAAAACTACATAGCATTATTACTTAGAATTGCTAATTACTTTTGCAAACATTAAGTTTTTTCAATAAGGTAAAAATATTGCATACCACAGGAAAAACCAGTTAATTGATTTGTATTCATTTGTATAAATTACTTACTGTACAATGAGTTTTCTTCATATAAAATTTATTTGAAAGGCAAACTTAATTGTTTTATACCCTACAGATTTATATATTTTTCAACGATTATTTATTTTTAATCGCTATACAATATTATGAATTATTTTATTAAATGTTTCAATTTGTATTAGTACCATAGAACCCACATATTATGTATGCGATAGAAACTATCTTTTGTGCAAGAGGTTTATAAATCGATGACAGAAATTAAATCTTTGCCACCAAAATCTGACACATGAAATCAAAAATAGCGAAAAGGACTTTTAAGTTCTAATAAAATATTCTAAATTATAAAAAGAATCAGTTAGTTTGCTTTTAATAGAATTTAATTTTTTAAATAGATCGCTTCCATTACATACATATGTACATATCGGTAAGGTTATTTTTCTAAACGCATGTTGCTTTACAGTTACATATATATCGCATCGTATTCGTAAACGTAACCGGGAAAATTTTTACAACGTAGTTGGATCACAAAAGCAACACCTAAAGTACATATATTTATTATAAATTACCTTGGTCACACATTTGTAGTTAATACGCAGATAAAAGCAAACTGCGTAGTCAAAATAAAAAATACCTTCAAAAATGTTTATACAGATTGTGCCAATACGGTTTCAAAACTATTTTCATTTATTGTAAACATTTAGGTAAACAACTGATATACAGTAGCAACTTACAAATAAATTAAATGAAATAGAAGATACAAAGATAACTTTTGTATAATTGAAAAACATCAGATTTCTTTTTATGTTTTAACCCAAAAAGAAATACAATTATCAAATAAATCTATGGTAGTCAACATAAAACATAATTTACTTAACTTCTGGGGCACCGGTGATATTAAAGTGCATTAAAAACTCGCTAAATATTCATCAAAGTGGTTTAACATTTTATTTTTACTGAAATAAAGTGTCTAAGAAGCAATGTTGTAATTATTGAACTTTTTTTTGGAAATTCAGCTTCTGGCGCAGTTGCTGGTGCAATTGGCGGAGCCGTTCTAGGCCATGTTCTTACACCCACACATACCCGCGTTGTTGAACAAGCTCCCGTCGCTAGCGGTGGAAGTTCAGATGGAGGACATGATCGTATCATCATAATTAACAATGGGCAACCTGTAAATGCTACTGATGCCAATGGAGTAACAGTTATTAATAATGGAGTAGCACAGGCCCCAGCAGCAGGTGTTGCTGGCGAAACACCAGCACCTTTGGCTCCTGTACCAGCCGGGACCCCCGAAATGGCTCAAAATGCAACCAATCCAGCTGAGACCCCATTAGCCCCAGTACCAGCAGCTGTTGCTGGCGAAACACCAGCACCTTTGGCTCCTGTACCAGCCGGGACTCCCGAAATGGCTCAAAATGCAACCAATCCAGCTGAGACCCCATTAGCCCCAGTACCACCACCAGCAAATGGTAGTCCAGCGGCAGCCAATTCTGAACAGCCTGCACCTGGTGGCATAATATGTGTGCCAGTACGTATCAATGAAACTGATCCAAATGATGCCACAAAAATGATGGAAGTGGAAAAAATTGCTTGTTATCCAGCCCCTCCACCTCAACCACAAGTACCTGCTGAAGGTGAGGATCCCAACAAACCAGCAGTACCTGCTGAAAATCCAGCAGAAGGTTCTGCTCCTTTGGCCGCCATGCAACCACCATCTCCTGGTGCTTCTTCGCAACAATTACAACAACAGTCTACCATAGTCGGAGATCAAACCATTAAATCAGCCAATGATGCAGCTGGAGCTAAAGCAAATGGCTTAATTGCTTTTATAATGTGCTTCGCATTAAGCTATTTGGTAGCTTATAATTAATGTTTGTAATCACTCTCAGCAAATTAAATCAAACAAAAAATATTATTCACACTAAAAAATCTGAATGTGAATTTAATTAATTAATCTGGTCAAAAACTAATAATTTTTTTAGCTGTTTTAAATACAAATTTTTTATTATATATTATTGCTATTGATCTATTAAGCTATTTGCACTACTACCTTAACGAATATTTGTAATTCCAAACATGTGTATTGACCGTTTTAATTAACCTTGAATTCGAATATATCCATAGAAACATAAATATAAAAAAATGAACCAACATTATAAACGTGCTTATTCGTAGTTTGCCTCAATGTAATAGCTTTAAAATTTATTATCTGTATGAGTATATGTTTCAGTTTGTGAACCTCCAAAATTTTATTATAAACTTCCTTAACGTACATACATATACAAATTTAAACGAAAAAAGACACAAACAAAAAGTATTGTTGTTTACATTTTAAAGGACATTCGTTCGCAATCGAATAGTAAATATAAATGTTAACCTTGTTACACCTTCAAAATATCTAACTTTTGTTATACCTAAATGAACTACTGTTGTTGTTTTACAGAAATTCGCAAATACTGTCCATTCCGCAAAAAAAAAGAAATAACTGTAAATTAATAATCTTATTTATATGAGCAAACTGTAATTAGGGACCTTTTTTTAAATATGTAACTTCTATTTTTATCTCATTTTACTGATTCTGTTTTTACATTAATTTTTTTAAATGTTATTGTTGGTATATCTCAATGCATGTCTGCTTTTATTATTATTTTTAATAAATACATTGATATTTTAAATAGAAAACTTCAAAATTTATATTTTTCAATAAATTTCACGTATCTAATAAAAACACAGCATAACATACATGTTTTATTAATAGATTTTATTGTTTGAAAGAAGCTAGTTTTAAATATTTTTTACATATGAGTACAATTTGATTTTTAATTACTGAAAACAAACGGAAAGTTTTTAAGGTTATGAAATATATTTTAGTTAAACTGGATTCTTTCTTTCCGTTCCAAATTGGCTGGTTAAGTAAATTTTCTCTCCATCAGCGTAACCTGGGTTTGCATATATGTAATTGTAATTTATATATCTTTTCCTCACATTATAAAATTGAATTTCCCTGCAGAAAACCTGAGTAGTTCATACACAAGTGTTTGGACCAGTGAGTGGTCCAAAATTAGTCCAAATTCATATTAAAAACATGGTATTTTTAACGTTTCGATGCCCTACGAAGGAGTAATAAAAAAACTTCTCCATGTCATTAATACATGGACCACTCACATGTAGTTTGGTCACCACGAGTACGATCGTGAAAGCACGAACAATTGTCGTATAGCAATAAGTTCTTATAGGACCATGTTGTAGCTAGTCCGTTTCAGCTATAATGGAGCACGTAGTCCCATATCTGCAGGGTTACGACAACAATTACGTGTCTGCTATAAGTCCAATCTCATACATATGTGTAAGAATGAGAAAGAGTTCAATTATTGCCAAATCTATTCTATTATATATAAAAGCTTTAGCTAAATATTTGCTGTTGGAAACGGTTTAAATTAATTTTTTGTTGTTGTTGTTGTTTTTTTAATTAATATCTCGCTTGTAATTATAATTTAAATGGCATTTGTAATTAAGGTTTATTTTAATACAAAGAATATTTATAAAATATTTTTTAATTGCTTTGAAATGTAAGACTAATTGGAAGCTGCGGTTAACAATATTATAAATGAATCCGCAAATTATGTGAGCTTATTAAAATGTAAGAGTATGACAGTCACCACAAATACATATTTAAGCGCCGCCTTTTAGTCTCAAATGTACGCTCCACACTGCTGTATGGATGTGAGTCCTGGAACTCTACGGCAAACAATCCCTGCAAGTATTTATTAACCGCTGCTTGCGAATATATTGGCCGATGAAAACATAGATAGTATGTATGTATGTAAGTATGTATGCGTTCATTTGTACAAGATGATACATTTTTGTACATTAATTTTATAAAACTTTTTAAAAAGAGATCAAAAATTTATAATAATTATTCTAAATTAAACAGGTGTATATTATTGTACAAAGATTTTTTTCTCACACTGAAATAAAAAGTTGTGTTGAATTTGCTTCGGTGCCACCAAAAATTAAAGAAAGGCAGCGAAATTAAAAAAAAGCGCTCCGCGCACCAGCTAAGCCCCGGTTCACACACTTCATCTTTTGCTGCTCAACTCGTAATTCAGCGGTAGGAAAGACGGAGAAAGAAATATGTACAAATATCTCTTTTTTTTCTTACAGCTGAATTACGAGTTGAGCAGCAAAAGTTGAAATGTGTGAACCGGGGCTAAGGAATTTCTCGCACAAAAAAATTTTAAAAAGCATCGAAAATGGTGCGAAATGCACCCAGTTGACAACGCTGAATATATGTATGTATGTAAATGATAATTTTAAAACGTCAAAGGGTTAAATTCCATATTAGTTCAAACATGAATATAACACCACTGAGCATGCACTCACTATCATTGCAAATAAATACCTTAACGAGAATTAAATACAGATGAGGAGTGAGTAATCAACATACAATATTACAAAAACATGGAAAACACACAAAAAAATACTTAATGGAATAAAATACATTAAAATAATTTAGTCAATGAAAAACTGCTCCAAATTACTCTCCTTTTAAGTTTCATTAAAAAGAGCGCAGAGAATAAGTTCAATGAGTAACTGTTATAAATAACGTATTTATTTTCAAATATAAGAATGGTTCTTACTCTGCGAAAAGATAATTACAAAAAACAACAACAACAACAATGCAATGCTTTAGGAAAGTGATAAGATATAATGGGAATCAATTTTCAATTGGCTCCCACAATAAATGCCAAATGAATAGTTTGTCATAACAAGAGTAGAGTTTGTAAAAAGAACATTTAAATGTATAGAATAGAAGAATTCGTTGTTTAGAATTGCATTTGTTTTGAAATGATGTGCATGAGTGATTAGCAAATATACTACATACATATGCATATAAGAACACTTCTAAATATACATATGTACATAAAAATAATTAAATAACAGATAAAACTATAAAAAAACAAGAAAAAATACCAAACTGACCGCAAGTTGGTATAAAAATCATATGAGTACAAATAAACACTCTTTGCCTCCCAACCCTTCTTTTGTTAGCACTTTAGAGGCTTTAGTTAAAAAAATGCAGCAGCAGCAACTTTATTCATCTCAGCAAGATTTGCCACAAACACCAGATTCTGCGGGCATTCTTATCGCCAATGCAGGCTCAGCAGCCAACGAACGTAGAGGGCAAAAAAGCATTATGAACTGTTTTCGCGATCGTACGCCTAGTTATACGCGTTCAAACAGTAATATCGCACGTGTTAACGGTGTTATTACAACAAAAAATTTCAATTCGAGACACGAAGGTGCTGTTTTGCTCAAGGAGCCAAGACCGCGACCCATTAAGCTTACGCTACTTAAAAGCTCTAGTACAAAGGACCTTACCAGACTTTATGAGTTCGATACTAAATCTTCCAACCCGCACACACCATCATCATTGTCATCAGCCTCCACTAACGATCTGAACAAAATGACTTCTTCATCTTCTTCTACGACTTCATCCTACAACACCAACTGTTCTTCTGCACATTGTGTAAAACGTTTACAGAGATTGGAACATAAAGTAGACGAACTGGAAAAGCAATTGATTAGCCAAAAAATAGAAGCAAAGACAATGGCTTTACAGTTGGAAGAATTAAATAAAAAACTCGAACATTTTTCTAAGGAGGAGTTGCAAAATAAACGTAAAAAGTCAAATAGTATGAGAGTGACGAAGAAAGATTCAATTACTGGAGCAGCACAAACAGCTGTACAACCCTCCAAATTTGTGGCTTGGATGAAGCTGTCTAATTTTTGGAAGCAGAGACCTAGTATACAAACACTAAAAGAGCAAAATATTTACAATGGTAAGAAAAAAATCATTTATTTTCTAATGCCATTTTCATTTCTAGAAAAAAAGTGCAGCATTTTTTCCCTTTTTATTGAAAATTTGCAATATAATGATTTTTTGAAATAGTGAGTTTATTAGAAATTATTGTATCATCACTGACTTAAGAAATCTTTGAATTGCAATTTTTTTTTATAAAAAGTAAAAGAAATGTTACTTACATACATATATTATTATTTTTTTTTTAAAGAAAACGGCAAAGAATTTTGAAATTTAAATTATTTTAATTCTTCCACCTCTTTATTGATATTTTATTTAAAAAAAAAACTTCTCCAAGCTTAAGGTCCACAATAACAAAAAATTAAGTATTTATTTTGTAATTATTAATTTCATTATTCAAGACAGGTCTCGATATCTTTTTTTTAAAGAATTAAAAAAAGTTTTGTTTTAAAAGTTTTTATTTTGCTTGGAGAAGTTTTTTAATAAAATAGAATAAAATATTAAAAAAAAAATATTATTTTTAAGACGAGCCGTGTTTTGATACCGAAATCGAACTGGTCTTAAAAGATGAAGTACACAAAACCGTACCTAAAATTGTGATCGACTGCTGTCAAATTATCGAGGAAAAATATCGTAAATCCACAGAGCCAATTGAAGGCATTTATAGGCAATGTGGGGACTATAATAAAATGCAGGCCTTAAGATTTAGCATTGATGCCAATGATTATATGGCCTTGAGACAGTCCAATGTAGATATACACACTTTGGCTGGTGTCCTAAAGCTATTTCTTAGAGAAATAAAAAGTCCTCTGGTATCGGCCAATGAAGCTAAAACATTTATAGGAAAGCCCAACCAATGGTGTAAGTAAAATGGATTTCAAAGGACAAAATAAGAGCAAATATTTTATTAATATGTATGTGAATTATATTTAGTGTTGACTGATTTGCCCAGTAAATTGGAAATTTTAAGAAGACTGATACGTTCTCTACCGGAGGTGAATCGTGATACTATGGAATATTTGTTTGCACATTTCAATAAGTAAGTTTTGTAAAGCGTTTTCATGAAAATGAAATAATTTATACAGCTGCCTTTTTTAATTGATTAGCCAACAATCTTATCTATTAACTAGCCAACCTAAATTAAATTTAACCAACCATTTTTTTATCAGATTAACCAAAGTACCTTTACAACATATTAGTGCCGAAACTTTATCATTATCTGTAACCCCCTCCATATTTCACACCATACAAGCAGGTGCCCGCATACAAGATATACATCTGCTTTTAAAGGAAAGTGAAATTTTGGCCGACTGTGTTAAAATCATGATTGAATATCATCAAAAAATATTTGAGTAAGCCGGATTTTTGTTTATGTCTTCTTTTTCTAATCTATTTTTAAATCGCTAATTTTCTATTGTATTTTACAAGTTTTAGCCAAAGTCTAGATAATAATTCTAATACAGCACCGACACCTTTGCCTCATTCCCCAATCCATAACAAAAACTCCTGACTGCATTCTTCTCCCTTCTTTTTCCTGTTGATTTGCTTCATGTTTTAGATGCACCTCAGATCGTAAGCACCAGAGAAATCGCATTAGTGTAAGGAATTTGAAGAAAACTTTGTCACATCCGGATTTATTATTTCAAAATCTATTTTGAGTTGAAACGAAAAAAGTGTTATTTTGAAAATTTTTCTTATTTATTATTAAGTAAATACTCAGTGCTGAAAATATGATTAAATTAATTAAATCGTAATACAAATTTTGTAACAAAGATTGAAAATTAACCAATCAAAATTTTATAAATATTTTTCAAAGAAATTGAAATTAAAGAAAATATTTTTTTAAATTTAAATTAGGGGTCAGATTATGTAAAACATAACGTTCGTGTATGGAAAAAAATCCAATATATCTTATTTCCTCTCAAGTCTTTCGTTCTCAAAATGCTACACATACATATGTACGTTGCCTTGTGAAATATATTGAAATCGCTGAAAAACTAAAATACGTGTTGGGGCCTTTCTACTTAAGACCAACGATATGTACATATGTATGCATATAAACCGACGAAATTGCATAAACTACATATATATTTTTTGAAAAAATGGCAATGCCATTGAAACGTTTGACTTGTACTCCAATATTTCGTTCCCCCACTAAAATCAATTCTGAATAGTCAAAACAGAGGAGTTTTTTAAAATAATTATTTGAAATGCATTATAAAACTCTGATGCAACAATGCAAAAAGGAAATTGAAGAAATATGGATCGACAGTCGTCCCGAAGTTATCTTGTACCTGCAAAAACTTTTTCTTTGGGAAATTGAGTCTAAAGTTTCAACATTATATACAAAAAGTAGATATACAATAAAACGCCTCCGCAATATCTTATAAACCAAAAGATAGAGACCTGGGGATTGCGCAGATCGATAGATCTATAAAATTTACCACAGGAAGCGGTCTTATCTATATTCTTTTTTTATTTTTGTAATATAATTTGGCGCGACGATATGGCAGCACTTTTTGGTAACAAGTCAGTGCTTTCTAAACTATAGTAATATTTACTCATCTGGCAGCCCGTAATATTGCAATTGTCGGCTCATTGAAGAGAAACAACAACAATAATCAAATTTCCCTTTTTGACATTTCACACATTGTTTTCATTTGGATTACTGAAAGGACGAAATTTAATCACTTTCTCCAAAATTTATTTAAATGAACCGCAAAATTTAGGATAAATATAAAATTATTTATTTTTAACAAGTAAGTATTACATTTTAATAAAAAGTTCTAAATTTAATAAGAGTATTACCTCATCTCTAAAAGTAACTAAATGCAAATTCATAAAATTTTGAAGCAACAATTTAAAAAAATGTAAGCTGGTATAAAGAATGCAGAATTTTAAGAAAATACAATTTAATTAAATAGAGTGCAAAAAGATGTACACAACTAAAATTGTAAGAAAACATGCGTTCTTGTCGAAGGCTGCTACTATATCTTATCTATTTCTTAGATACAGTGAAACTCTTATTAAATTTATTTTTATAAATCCATAAAGCTATTATTAATCTATTGCACTATTTACAGCATTTTGAGGGAAGTACTAACGAATAGTACAAAAATATATTACTTTAGAAGAAAATATGTTGAAAATTGCAGCAGAAGGTGTAATGCCACATTTGGTGTCTTGCATACAAAGCTCGTCTAGTGCTCATAATGCCTGTCAACGTTTGGCTCCCCTGGCCGTAACAGCCACACAAAAATGTTTATCGCAATCACAAACGGCCTTAAAGAAATATGTAGTTAAAGATCATTATGAGTTTGATCAGAAAGTGAGTATATACAATCGAAATGATTTGTTTTAAAATACATAGTACTTATTAAAGATCGTTTGATTTCATCATTTTTTAATAATTTTAATTTATTCATTTAATTGATATATGATTTATATAAACACTCGTGATGTTTTTCGCCAACGGTCAATAATGATGCTTCATGTTTCTTCTTAAAATGTGTATAACGATAAATTTTTGGTTTCTATAAGTTTGTTATATCAATTCATATTTCATGATAAAAAGGTTTTAAGATTTAATCTAGTTACATATTAAATTGTATACACTTTTGTTCTAATATTCCAATATTGCCCATTTTTTATTGTTTTTTATTTATATACCTTAACTTAATTTTCGTTTCAATTTTAATAATTTATATGTCTAGAAATTAGCCTAAGTAAGCACTATGAACATTTCTCTAAGTAACTGTTCTCTTGCTTATTCTTGTGATTATTACTTTTCATTCCTCCTTCTTCTGTAACTATTTGACAAAGTCAACTAACATAAATAATATGCAGTTGTCTATTCATTTTGAAAAATAATTTACTACTATTGACATCTGCTTACTATTCTCTAAGGGCTACGAAATGGCAACTGACTGGTAAAGGGTCTAATAACCTGTGGTTAAAAGTAGTCAATTGGCAACGACAGCCAGTAGAGATGTATCTAGTTTTCTTGGTGTTAAGTTGAATTGACGTCGACAAATAGTTACAGAATATGTGGGGATTATTTCGTTCATTTCCTTTCTTTTAACACTAATTCATAGTTAATTTCTTTGTTTGAAAAGCTGAATCATTCTCTTTTGTTTATCGCCATAAAAAATATGCAAAAATGTACATACACACATACATGCATACATACATTTATAAACACATATGTATGTAGTTGTTTTGTATGCCTTATGTCTGATTTTAACGAATTCTCTTCAACAATCATACAAAAATACAAAATTATTCTATTTTCAAGGTCATCAATAGTGATGTACCCGTTATTGTTAACTTTCATGCGGAATGGTGTGATCCTTGTAAAATTTTAACACCAAAAATGGAAGAACTTCTAAAGGACTCAACAGAAATTGATTTGGCCATTATTGATGTGGACAACAATACGGATTTGGTGGAAACGTTTGAAGTTAAGGCTGTACCTGCGGTTTTAGCTTTTCGCAATGGAGTTGTGGTGGATAAATTCATTGGACTCGTCGACGCTAATAGCATAGAATCGATAATAGATAACTTGAAGCGTAAAAATCGTACCACTGATGACAAGAAATGATTCAAAATATTCTAGTTAAGTTTCGATTTCTATTGAGATTTATAATTAACACAGAAAAATTAATCATCCTTATTGTGATTGGCGTTTTTATGGCGAAAGGTAGGTGTTTTTAAAATATGATACCGTCTTTCGCCACAAAATCGTCAATCACAATAATCGGGAATATTTAGAGGTCTTATTTGTTCTACTGAATGTGACAAATATTTTGTTTGTTTAATCTTTTTTATCTGTTAATAATTAGTGTGAGTTAATAAAAGTTTGTGATAACTATAAAACAAAATTATAAATATTTAAATAAATGAAAATAGATCGTGTGGTAAAGTTCAATAAGGCAATGTAATAACATAAAATTGATTGATTTTATTAAGCAAGAAAACTAACAGAATGCCGCACACTGTCAGTATTATTTTATTATTTGTATAATGGGGTTCGTTGAAGCATGAACTGAACATATTTAACTGCGATCCGTGTCGAAGTATCATAAACAGTGACGTTATATTGACAATAGATAACATTATTAAAATTATATTCAGTTTTTAATAAAATTAAACAGATTTGTTTTAAATTTGTTAATACTTTTAAAACTTTATTGACCAATACAAAAATAATAGCATTAACATTATGACCAAGCCAATATAGTTATCTGGTTTCACTTCTCCATTATGATAAAAATTAAAAGCGGAATAATAACTAGGCAGGTATATTTTTATTATAAACCATTCGCTGATGTTAAGAGCGGAAAGTAAACTTATAATACTAAATTGCAAAAATATAACAATACATATTTGGGAAAAAATTTTCAAATCAAAAACAATTAAGTAATAAAAAGCTAAAAGCGCTCTAAAAAGCCTATAGTTTTATAAACTTTATAAAACAAAAAATATTCTTGCTCTCATTTGTCGTCAGCTGCTACAGTTTTAAAAACTGCACTCGCTAATGTTTTTTTTAAATATTTTTATTAGTTTGTAATTTTTTGGTAAGATACTTTATTTAAATAAAAATTAAGCCCCAAGAACTAAGTTATGATTTTTATTCGATAATTTAAAATCCTAATTAGAGTTTAAGAATTGTTATATGTGGATTTATTTTGTGCTATAATATTCTATAAAGAACGTACAATTGATAAAAAAAATATTTTTTTCATTGAAATTTCCTTTATAAAGCTTTAATTGATAAATCCATCCTCTAAGAGCTAGCTATTGGG
Organism: Gymnocheta viridis; assembly: GCA_956483585.1. Lineage (NCBI taxonomy): Eukaryota > Metazoa > Arthropoda > Insecta > Diptera > Tachinidae > Gymnocheta > Gymnocheta viridis. The sequence continues at coordinate 4,714,644 of OY101443.1, read as the reverse complement.
GAATTACTTTAAATAAAAAGAATCCGAATAAAATGAACTTAAATTTATGGAGCAGTTGTAAATTAACGAGCCAATTGGATAATTAAAGCAGCACACATTTCAAAAAATTCCATTGTATGATGACCAGTAGGTTGTGGTGGCATTATGCCTATATTGCTCAAGGGTGGTGGTGTTAAACTCTCCAAAATAACATCATCGCCCTGTTCAACTTCATCGTTTGTTAAAGATTTGAAGTCCAATAAATAGCTCTTCGCATCCACTTGATACAGCTGCAAAGACATTTTTGAATATTTGCCCGTTTTAGTGTTCTGACGACGTACACGCACATGATAAGGATTAATAATTTTCCATTCATAGTCCAAAGCTTTCATGGCACGATAGACCTCCAACATAATATCATTTGGTTTACTTTGAGAACGTATGCCCAAATGCCATTTAGCTCGCTTGATGGGTGTGCCCCGTGCAGCTTTTTCGGGGAAGGCAGCACCACCTTGTAATTGTACCATAGACATAGCCAACTGTCGTTCTCTAAGCGGAGCTATACGCTCAGGGTGAGGTTTCATAGAGGGTGTAAGAGATGTTCTGCCAGGTGTAGATGTGCCAGAACCGGAACCTCCGGCCATAATATCGGGACTTTCATTGGGTGAATGAGCAGCTGGCGGTGGAGAACCAGCTACAAAGAAGTTATTTATTTCTGTTTTAGCTGCCTCATCGGCAAACCGTTTGTTGTCGATAATCAAATGATAAGCAATGGCCAATTGGTCGTGAGGGTCTCCACTAAGTAAAGCATTATGTACTTCTTGCTCTTTAACTCCGAACTTTGAGCATACCTCGGCTACCGCATAAGTGTCAATAACATTCGAGTCTTGTTCTATGGACGAGGGGAACAAGTAGGATGGTAAATCCTTTTGGAACCACTCATGTTTTTTAATCTCCTCTATATTGGCACGTTTCAAAGGATCCACCTGCAACATTTGACAAACTAAATTAACCACTTGCTTGTTAAGATACTCCGGTATGGGGAATATGCCCGATTTTATTTTGCGGAATAAAGTAGGAACATGCTCATCATCAAAAGGCAATGTGCCACATAGCAAAGCATACAAAATGACACCGCATGACCATATATCAACTTCGGGACCGGCATACAATTTACCCGATATAACTTCAGGAGCCGCATAATTAGGTGAGCCGCAAGAAGTTCTCAAGAATTCGCCATCCAACATCATGTTGGACAAGCCAAAGTCGGCGATTTTTACATGACGATTATGATCCAGCAATAAATTTTCTGGCTTTAAATCACGATGCACTATCATATGACGATGGCAGTAGTCAACGCCTGATATAATCTGTTGGAAGAACCGGCGAGCTTCGTACTCTTGTAATTTTCCATGTTTAACTATATAATCAAACAACTCTCCACCACTGACATACTCCATAATCATAAAAATATCAGTAGGTGTAGATATAACCTGGTATAGTTTAATTATGTGGGGATGCCGGAAAAGCTTTAAATTCTGTATTTCTCTTCGAATTTTTCCCACCACATCCAAAGATTTAATTTTTTGACGATTAAGTATTTTTACTGCCACCTTGTGCTTGGTCATTTGGTGTTCTCCTATCTTGACCTTGCCAAAGGTGCCCGTACCCAGAGTGGCACCTAAAAGATAATGGCCGATCTTTACTAGTGGCTGCGGGCCCGAGCCGGTGTGCACCATATCTATTGCTCCCAAAGATCTAGATGTAGGCATTTTAGCTGCAGCGGTCTGTTAATTAGTGTCAAGATTTTCTTTACGAATTTCCGTAATAAAAGTGCAAGCGTTTTGTGTTATTCTTTCCTTTTATGGGTTTTATGCTTCTTCCTATTGGAAAAATGTCGTCGTAGCTTTTATTTTGTTAACTTGATTTTATTTCTATTTTTCGTTAAAGCTCTTAAAGTGAGCAATAATTTGTAGATAATTCCTATCCACACACATTTAAAATCGTAATTGGTTATTAATTTTTAGAAAATTTATTAAATTTTCTTAGACAATAATTTATTTGCAAAAATTGTATGAAAATTTCTTATTGTCTTGTCAATTAAGATGGGAATTTTCTATGATGTTTCGATAGTAGTTTTAGTTAGCACAACAAAAGAAATTTTCCCTTTAACAGTTTGAGAAGCACAACAACAAAAATGCGAATGGAATTGCCGTATTAATTTCTAAATTAATAGACGTGAAAATGGCTTTGTAAATACTTAATAAACAAAAATCATTATAAAACCACAAAAAAATCAAGTTCAAATATTAAATTGGAACTTACTACATAAAAATAAACAATTTCCATGCGTACATTTTCTCTACTGAGCGTATTTTGAAATATTGCAGAGTCTGGCAAGCCTTAAGAAGCTTTATATTTTATGTCAAAAGAAAGTAGACGGTCGAGTAAATCACAAGAAAAACAAACGGTAATTTTGAGTGTTGGCTGTGCAGAATTTATATATATTTTCGTAAATATAAAAATTTTAGTTCAATAAAAATAAAAATAGTGCTTTGCATAATAAATAATATCTTAATATAGTGTAAAGTTGATGAAGTGTATGATGTATAGTGTTTGCAAATAAAGAAAAGGCAAAGCAACAAAAGAAATCATAAAACAACGTCATCAATGTATAAAGTATAAAAAATACTTGTTAAGCCAAGAAAAAGTTTTAAAATTTAAAGAAATAATAATACTTGGAATTAATTTTGGTTAATATATCTTTATATTTTGGGAGAAAATTTATTAAAAGATATAATGCGCGCAGGTGCGCTGCATTCTAAAGGGTGGCCGTCACCCAGATGTGAGTCATTAAAATCCGGTCAATTAGTGTATTACGCCTCTGTATTTTTGTTGTTGTCGTTAACTGGCTTAAGAGCGCAGTCGTCGTCGATCGAAAATGAATCGTTTATCAATGATCCTAGATATTTCGATAATGCCGCAATCGGTTCACTTTTCTCAGATTTACAACGTCAGTTTCCACATTTGGCTCGCGCGTATTCCATCGGCGAAACGGTCGAAAATCGTAATATTAATGTTTTGGCTCTAAGTGCCCCGGGTAAAGAGATCGTGGGTGATTTGTTAAAACCGGTAGTGAAAGTTGTGGCCAATATACATGGCGATGAGACTTTAGGCCGCCAAATGGTACTGTATATGGCTCAGTATTTGGTTATAAATTACGCTATTATTCCCGAAGTTCAAGAGCTGTTGAACACCACAGAGATTCATTTTGTGCCCAGCTGTAATCCGGATGGTTTTGCACTAGCTGAGGTAAGTTAAAACAAATGTAGAACATATTGGAGTCTATAACTTTCCAATTGATTTTTATATATTAGTGTAAATATAATATTTTGGGAACAGAAACTTTTAAATTGAGAACTATAGAGATTTAAAGCTTTAACATAAGTATGTTTATAAATCATTAGAAAGTGCAAGGGAATACCTTCAGAAATTACAAAATAAAGGCATTCGCTTTATTCTAAAATGCAGTAGATTGATACACATAAGAGATATGTTAACTACACTGAAGTGGGATTAAATCAATTCTGCTACATGCGTCAACGGAGCTGAAGTACAGCCATAGAACTTAAGAAATGCCTATGATTACAGACCGCCTTTTGCAACAACAAAATGTAAAATTTTATAAAGGCCTAAAGATTTTCAATAAAGTTCCTTAAGAACTAAAATTTTTATTTACTTAAGCATAAAATTATTTTAGAAAGCTTGTAATTACAGAATGTAGTAAATACATCAATAACACTTCCCCAGAAATTGCAATAGTACTCTGCTTGTCCTTTATTGTGATCTTATGACCATAAAGCAAAACGAATATGGTGTTCCACAGGGATCGATTTTGGGTGCATTACTATTCATCATATAAATAAACGAACTACCAGAAATTTTAGCAAATAGTGAAGCTGTGCTATATGCCGATGACACGTTAATATTTACGGAAGCTGCAACTGATCAAATATGTCACAGCAACTTACAAAACGATTTAAAAAACGTTAACAAATGGTTAAAAATGAACAAATTAAAACTAAATGAAAGTAAAACAAAAGTTATGGAAATAAATATGAACAGTAATATACAAGTTAAAATAAATGATGAACAAATTGAAAAAGTGAAAAGTATTAAATACCTCGGTTTCATACTAGACCAAAACTTAAAATTTAAAGAACACATCGAATATATTTGTAAAAAGATTGGAAAGAAAAGAGGTTTTTTTAAAAGACTGAGAAACAAAGTATCAGTAATAACTGCAATAAATGTATATAAAACAATAATTAAACCACACTTTGAATTTGGATCAACAATAATTTATACCTGCTGCACGGATCAACAAATAATTAGACTTCAAAAACTTCAAAACAAAGCAATGCGATGTATATTAAAATGTAACCGTTATACACCAATAGACCATATGCTATATAGTCTTAAGTGGCTTAAAATCCGGCAAAGGCTCGAATTAAACACTCTGGTATTTATCCATAAAATGAAGATGGGATATGCCCCGCAATATCTATGTGAACAACTGATGTATGTGGGGGAGGTTCAACCTTATAATCTAAGAAACTGCCAAGATTTCAGACTTCAACGCGTAACAAACAATTCTATGCAAAGATCACTTTTTTATAAAGGTCTAAATATATATAATCAATTACCTATGCATAAAAAAAATGAAAGAAATATTAATGTATTTAGAAGACAAATTGTACAATTTATAAATAACACTTAAATATCAATGTTCAAAATATGAAATGTATCTGTATTTATAAAGTATGTTACATACTACTAAATAAACTAATAATAATAATAATAATAATATGTAAAATCTAATTTAATAAACTTAAGTTAAAAAAAATTGCCACGTTTGCCCAGAGTTTGAAATACTTTGAAGTTAATTATATTTTGTTTTTCTTTTTTATTGTTTTTGTTGCTGTCTTAAAAAAAACGATTGTATTCAATGACTCTCACAAATATTTGTTAATTGTACACACATTTTGCATGTTTTTGTACTCTTGTATGGATAAGTATTGCTGTGTAATCGAATCTGCTTTTCCTTAAAAAAGATAAAAGGTTTTAATGATAGTAAATTATAAAAACTATAAACGATATAATAAGATTATTCAATTGGCTATGAAGAGAATGATAAATTGTATAACACAGTTTTTATTATCTTTGATGATAATTTTATGATGAGTTACTGAGAGAATACTGAAGATGGCACATAGCCGAAACCGGTCTGTTTATCAACCAAATTTGACGTGGGATGACGGAAATTCATTCCAAAATGATTTACGTCTTCATTTAATGCCTGTCGCCGATACCGAAAGAATTTTTTCTATATCGAAAAAATAGCGCCAGTACTCTTGCGATTTCTTGTTACTTTCGATAAAATTCGTAACTCGCTTTATTTGTAGAATAAAGTGTTTCATACAGGTAATCGCAAGAGAATTCGCCTTGGCAAATATTTTTGGATGTCAAAATAAACTGTTCAAAACTAATTTAAAAACAGAACAATTTACCAAAAAGCACATTTTGCCAATAAAAGATGATAAAACATAATGAGTCAGCTGCGCTTTCGGGTTCACTTAGTATGAATTCGCCTTGGAACTTATTTAAAAAAATATTTATATTATACAAATAGTGCCTGGCCCACGATATCGAACGATATCGTTCTTTTGTGAAATTATATTTAAAACAAAAACATTTTCTACAATTTTGTTTTTGTTTTAAATGTAATTTGTACGAAATAACGAATACAGGTGAGATCGTGGGACTGGCAGATTTTTTCTCTGGCGTGAAATTGGCGCTACAATCTAAATTACATTTTCTCTTCCTGTCTTTCCAGATGATGCAAAGGATAAGCTTTCTTAGATCCAAGTGTGCTTATAATGCATATTTTGATTCTGTCTTTTTTTTCTAAGAAAAAAATAAAAGAATATACATACATATGTATATTTTTATAAAAATTTTCGGGAACTAAAAATTTTGTTAATCTGGCCACAGTGCTCATTAAATATATTATAAGTTCATCGGCTTTTTATACATATTTTTATATTAATTCCATATTAACATAATTTGTTTGCTTCATTTTGCCGTAACAACTTACGTTTGTTAAGTATTTTAAATCAATTTTTGTGTGTGAAAATGTTCATGTGACAACTGTTTGTGCAAAAATACCTAGTTTTTCGTATGAATGCATGTATATTGGTCAAGTCCAAGTAAACTTGAGATACTTGTGATGTGCTATTGCATGTGGCTTTGTGGAAGCCTGCATTTTGTATCTACTGGCATAAAAATGTATACTTGACTAGTGCAAATGTGGTTGGTTGAAAGGTTATGTTGTGGCATGGCAGCATATAAATTGCTTATACATATATTTTGCTATTGGTGGCGTCTAATGTTTGTACAATGTAACTATACAAATACATATATTATTTCAAGTATTCTTAAAATAATAATTGAAATTTGTTTTTTTTTTTGCTTAAAGTGAGTGGTTTTAAGTATTTTTATTGTTTGTCAATAATGAAGAGATCTTTCTTAGTAAGGCAGAATATAGAATTATTATGTATATTTTTAATAATATGCATTTAAGTTTCAAGTTTCTAAGATTTATTTGCGGCAAGCAGAGTGATCAATATAGATCTATAGTCATTATTAATAAAATGCTTATATATAAAGGCACTGCTATACGTTCAATATTTATTGACCAGGATGCAGTATCGCGATATTTATTGAACGTTTAGCGTGCAGCAATGACACAAGTACTGATGGTTCAGTTAATATTTAGAAATCCAGAAAATGGAACGCGATCCAAATTACACAATATCTATTGCACGTGTAGCAGTGGTCTTACAGTTTACAATAGAAATGAATTAATGCATGAACTTTATGCGACTAATGATTATTTTGTTTAAATCATCGTTTTTATGCTTTTGTATTTTTCTCAAGGATAATCGAACACGTGTAGTTGATAATTTATTCGTCTCTCTTATTAGCATAAATATTTTTTATATTATTTATTTTATGTCATTTTAACTTAATTGTTTTTTTTTCTGGCATCTCTCCCACGTTTATTTTATTTTAATTGATCCTTGTAAGTAGAATATTTGTATTACATTTTTTGTACATACATTCATATTTGTTTGTTAATGATGATATCTAAAAATAAGTTTGTGATGACGCTAAAGATAACTAATAAGGGTTTACATTTTAGTATTTCTTCACTGGCTTGAGACGTTCAAACGTTTAACAAAGACAAAAGCCATAATATGCAAATATGCAAAGGACATTTTTCAAGTTTGGTTCTTGGAATTTTTTTTATTTCAGGATGAACATTTTGTTATTTAGTCATGAATATTTATAGTACATAAATTAATAACCTATTTTGGTAATATATTTTTAATCAAATATAGACGGAGGGAAAAATGTATACAAAATTTCAAAGGTACAATTCAGATAAAGACTGACGTCATAAACGCAGTTTGCAAAGCTATGTCAAATTGTCAAACGTTTATGAACGCATAATTGTATTGTCATGTGTTGTGTTCAGAATACACAAAACATCGAATATTAATATTATGCACATTTTTCCCAACTACGACGCATTGAAAAGTGTTACACTGCAATTATGAACAAATGGCATTATCATATATAATGCTGTTTTCTTTTCTAAAAAAATTAAAATTTCTCTTACTTTTTATCAACAGATTTTATAAATATCTAATTTCTCACTTATAAAAAACTTTATTTCATTATTAATTTCATATTCTTTTATTAAATCGTGCTACATTTTATTTGTTTGATTACAAACACAATAAAACTCCAATACATTTAAATAAACAACAAGTTTAAAATTAATAATAAATGCCGCAGAATATGAAAATGTTCAACTAATTATATTATTTTTATACAAATTAATCGTATTAATTTGCTTTTGGTTTTTGTAAATGTTTTGAAAGATTTTTGTATGTAATTCCGTCAGTTTTATAAATATCAACAAACACAAAAGCAACTTTATCACTAGTTTTTCAAAAGGGGATTTTGTACGAACATCTAGATATTATTAGTGAAGCCAGGAAAGTAATTTAGGTCTTTGCCTTAGGTTGGGTAACAACTACAATCTATTTTTCAACATATGTACATATCTAATGTCGTTTTAAATGGAAACTTTAAAAAATTTCACTGCCTGTCCCACGATGTTACACATTTTCGTTTGCAGGCATTTTAAACGACAATCAGCTGTTTTGCGCCCCCACTAAAACCTTTCAACCCGACAAGTCGAAAGAAAATGAATGCGAATGATAACGTAACCATTTCAATACATATTTGCGTCCCACTAACAAATTTTTCAAGCTTTATATTTTAATTGTCGACTGAGACAAAACAAACAAAATTAAAAAAATAATAATTTAAATTGGTGAAAACAAGAAAAGTTAGTGAAATATTCAAAATCAACAAAATGGAGCATAAAGTGTACATAAGTATATGAAGCTATAACTTCATATTTATAGTCGCTGCAGTATAAAAAAGTCAACATTGATCCAAATCCAGGAGTTAGTTGGGTACATGGAAGAAGATCCAGAGTTTGCCAGAGGGGCTGTAGTGTTTGGGAGCACAAGAACGTCGATGGAGGAGCAGTGGATAGCGATCGTGAAGAAACTAAACTCCTTAGAGCCTACAGTGCGTTCAATCATTGGGAAGAAACCCACTTAACGTAGACGAAGACTCCCAAAAGCGTTTCTTGGTGCAAATTTTGTATTCGAAAATCTTTTGGGTAACTTTGTACACTTGCTGAAACATTAAAATGTCCATTTCTCGCTATATGAGTGAATTTTAAAGTTTGTGCATTTTTTGTAGAGCTGGGCCGATTTAAAGTCCCGTACAAAGAAAAAATAGCTGAGAATAGAAAAAGTATGTGCGAAACTAGTGGAGGTTTTTATAGTTTAAGTAGTTTATCGGATTTGGAACAAATAGTGGACCGAACTTTGTTTCTGTCTAAAGCTGCAGCACCTAGTGGCACGGTGTTTGGATTTTTAGGCAGGAACAGTTCGAAAGCTACTGCCCCAACCGATAACTATTTCACGCCTTTAAAAGATACACCACCCAGAGGTAGCAAAGCGGTAGTTGTGGTAACTCCTTCCAGGCAAGAAGAAGTCGTATACGTGCAACAAACACTCCAACACAGCCAAAAAAAAAACCAGCAAGAGCAGGTACTTGTTGTGCATGCAGCGAAACCGACTAAAAGCAGCAAGCAATATAAACTACAAAAAAAAATGTTGGAGCGGTGTGAGGAAGAAGTTTCTGTATGCTCCTCGGTATCACTTATTCGCCTTCAAATAAGGGTTAGTGAGCAGACAGCTGCTATAGCTATAGAACAGACTGAAGCAACTACTAAAACTTTGGCTGAAGCGACCAATAGTCTTGTTGTGGAGGTTAAAAGAATGGCAAATTCAGCTCAAATACAAGAAAGCAGAAATCCAAAATAAAATTTTAAAAGCGATTCAAGAATTTAGCCAGCAATTAAAACCTATCACGTATATTAATAAATAAAAAAACTTTTCTGTAATCTTATGTTTCCGCTAATTCCAGTTTAATATCACTATATAATTTTTTTTCATCATAAATAAAAACATTGACTACCTGTTCGTTGATATCGAAAGAAAAATTTCTTTTGAATTAATACATATAAAACAAAAACAAGTTTTAAAATTTTGTTTTTGTTTTAAATGTATTTATATGAAAGAAAATTTTCTTTCGATATCGGCGAACTGGCAGTGAAAATACCTAACTTTTGAAAAGGCAAGAATAATTTTCTTTTATTTAGTAATAGTATTATTTTGCTGTCATATGTTCCTTCTTTTGATAGCATAGAGTTTCATTTTTTGTGGTACAATTTATACAATTAAACGATTTTTTTTCTGTTATTGTCGACTAATTTTTAGATTTATAGATATGGCAACATAATGATTTCACAATTCATAAATTGCTTACGTTGCAAACGTAACACTGGGTCTTCACGTAGCAACATCCATTGCGGCAATCGTCAATTTTGATTGCGTTCATTAAATTTGCTAAGTGTGGACTGCGGTTGCCATTAGTGGCAATCCATTGCAAAATGATTGCTCAACTGATTGCATGAGCAATTATTGCATATCAATCTGCTGTCATTTCTCTTTTCTGTAGTCAGGGCATTTGCGAATTAAAAAAAAACACCTATTGGAGTGGAATCCGAAGAAATATTTAAAATAATAAATTTTACGTGTTCTCCACCTAAAAGCAATCAACAATCGAACTATCAAAATCCTGCTGACGTTTTTGCTTGTTCTCAGCAATGAAATTGCTACATACGTGAAGACCCAGTGTAAAGTCAAGCGACCGGTGAAGTCGAAAGATAGTGGGACGCCTTTTTTAAAAGAAAATGAGTGACTGCCTATCGTTCTTTTAGATTTTCTTTCGATATCCTGGGACAGGCAGTCACACTCTATTTTCTGAAATTGCTAAATAAATAAAATGCCTATAACTATGTATGTAGATATATACATATATATGTTGTATATGCCTGCAAAATTCACTTTTAACCTATAAACAATGGGTTTTGTTTACAAAAGCTTGGCAATTTCAGCTTCAGATAAACGAGCTATGAGTACGAGCACATGTGCAAGAATACACAAAAACAAATTATTTGCAACTGCATAGACATCAGCTGCGTTCGTGTACTTTTGCATTAAAATACAATAAATGAGTAATTAGTGAGTAAACTGAAAAATTTACTCTCAAAAAAAGCTGTTGCCCAAAAAAGTATGCGAACGGAAAAATTGTAAAAATTAGTAAGATTAAGGAAACAGGTGATTGCAAATAAATATAGTGTTGAAATATATTTACACTTTGGACTACTCAACTCTTTTTCTTGTTGGTACTCGATGCAATATTTATTATAACACGAATATTTTAAGAAAATATAAACAAATTATTTTCTGTAATCTATTCCATATGTTTATTTTAATTTTATTTGATTTTCCTAATTTGTGTCTGATTAAATTTATTCAAAAGTATGTGATGATTTAGTTTTGCTATTGAATACCTTTAAAGAAAGTGCAGTAGGTACTAAGTAACCATATACTTAGCATTTCCGCAACTCCAGAGAAATAACAAAATAACAACGAAAATGGCTATAAATGGTTTCTACAACATTCCTTTCCTTTTAAAAGGAATATGAATACATGTTTAACGAAGGAATAGTTGAAATATAATTGTTCACTTATTATTTTTTATTATTTTGTTTGAGTTTTTCTTTTTTTTTATAATTTTTTCACAAATTGCATACTTTTTAATTTCTGACTTTTGTTTGTTTACCATTTAAATCGAATGTTTTTTGGTTTTATTAAATTTTACTTCAAGAAATTTCTGCAGTAAAAATTTGTAAATTCTCAATCATGAACTGCCACTTTACGCTCTCAATTTGTGTTCTCATTTACTGTAACTTGAGTAAACGAACGCAATTTAGTAAAATGCAGTAAAGTTCAGTAAAAATTTTTAAAAACTTTTGGGTACTCGAACACACTTATTAATTACATTTCGTAACTATTGTTTTTATTTTATATTGTTACCTTAAAAATTGCACATGCATTCATACATACATGCATACATATGTACACTCATACGATTATGTATGATCAGTTAGTTTGAAGCTTTATTAACATTTTCATATATGTACTCGTATAACAAAGCTTTTTCTCCGAAATCTAGACTTCAACTTTTTATTGAAATAATAGAGAGCTGTTTTGAAAAAAAATAATTTGAATAAAAAAACAAAACAATCTTGTTAATTGTATTGAATTAAGTTATTTACTTTTTTTTAATTATATTTTATAAATATAATCATGTATTTTATTTTTACTGATAACATTAACTTTTACCCTTAATACTATTTTTGCCATAATCTATTTTGCTTTTTTGAAAACTCTGCCCTTCCTTTGATTACTTGTTAAAAGATAATGTGAGCAAATTTTATTTTGGTTTTTTTTTCACACAAAGCAGTGTTTTTTTCCCTAGCAGCTCAAATCTCTTGGAGAGAAAAAACGTCATAGACTATGAGTTCAAACCCCGCTTTAGTAGTTTGTGCCAAGAGATATTTTCTAAATCTACAACTACAGGAAACTTTGCGCATGCCAAGGCATTATTATTACGTATTACATATTAGTTTCTTTTTTCATGTGGAGTCTAACACTTGGAAATGGAAGCTAATTACAGTAAAACCTGTTTATAGCCAATTCCCTATTGTTCCGACATATTGGTATCCCTTTTCATACAAAAATCCTTCATTATAGCGAGCACGCTTACAACGAATTCTTACTTTTAACGTACAATGAAAGTTATTTTGTTTGAAGTAGTTAGCGCGTTGACTACAAAGCAAATAATGATTAAGAACTTGTGTTTGATCCCAGTTTCAGGCAATTCGTAACATTCTGCATTTTTCTGATATACATATCAGAAGGGCATCATCCGCCAATATGCACACTTTAGATCTTTTTAGCACTTTTCCTCAATCGTTAAATTAAGAAAAGTAGTCTTCCTAAAACTGCTCCTTGAGGGATTCCCGAAAAAGTTGTTTCTATTTCACATTTCACTATGCTTATAACGAACTAATTTTGCTGGTCCCGTGGAGTTCACTATAAACGAGTTTTACTGTATCTGTTTAATCTGTTTCGATGCATGCAATTTGTTGTTGTAATAACACTGTAGAATACAATGCAAAAAAAAAAGGAACTGATTCTGTTACCGGGCACAAAAAAATATACACGTGTGTCGGCGTTTTGAAAGTTTACATCTGGGATTTTAGGGGGAGTTGAAGTTCACCCCGTTTTGCACATCGTTTTAGTGAATCGGTATGAGAAATCTTGTAATCCTTATGTTTAAGGTATAAAATGTGTTCAACACTTTTATGAAAAACACCACGAGGGGAGCATTTTTGTAGAACATTTTCCCACTCTAACATTTCGATGTATGGGTATTTTTTATCCTATTGCACAAAAAGAAAGGCACAGTTACAAAATTTCATATTTGCACACATTTTGTGTTGTGTTTGCAAATTTTTTTTTGCATCATTTACAATCGAGACTGCACTAGAAATAAAAACGAAAAACACAAAGCATTGGCTAAAAAATTAAAAAAAAAATAATATGAAAAACAGTGCTAGAGGACTGAGTTCCCAACGCTGATGCTCACAGCAGGTAATTTCAGGTAGTTTGTTTTAGCTGTAGATATAGGACGACTTCGTTTCAATATATTTAGGTACATACTTTGATATGTGTTATTTGTGCAAAAAAAAAAGGAAAAGTCAAACAACATTTGATTTCTTGAAAACAGCAAATGACAATCAAAAGCAACCAGTCAACCATAAACTCAATAAAAAAAGTAACATAAAATCGATTTATGGGAGATTGTAAACAGAGAATTCGAAGAAGGAAAAATTGGTCAGTTTGAGAGCTGTGAAACACAAAGAAAATATAAAGAGAGCATTAAAGTAAATACGAGTGGCATGTTTGAAAAGTCATGCACGTAGGAATCGATTTAAAAAAGTATATACATATATAAAACGTCATACCCTCTGAATTAAAAATTTGTACTGAAAATTTCATTAGTTGCCTCAACTCTTTCATCAGGTGTTACGTATTAAGTAGGATCAGGAAATGGTGCATTCTTTTTTCTCGGCGCTCCATTAAGAACCTAGAAAACTTTTTTACTGAATATTTTATTGCCGCTCGTAAGAAAATAGCTGTTCCCGTAGCTATTTGTCAATTAAGTACTGCTTAAGTACACATATACATACTTGTAACATAAATATGTAAAATAAGTGGTGCATAATATTTCTTTAAATGTGTAATTTGGAAGCCAGTGATGGGAAATTCTTCATTGGCAACACTTGTAATATTACTTAAGTTTGCTTTTCCACTTCGGCTTCACATGTATAAGACACTAACACATATGCGCTGCCCGCGGGCGTTCTAGTGGCAAACACTGATTTATATACAGTATGACCTCGGTTACTGCAATTAATAAAAACCAAGGCAGTTGCAAGAACCGCGGTTGTTGCATTGACCGAGTAACACATATATAAACACTGCTTTAAGTATTTATATACAAACAATATCTAGTTTATATTGTCCTAAAGATAACTTTGTACATAATTAATATATTTTTTAAATAAAACAACTTTAGTGTTATCAATTTACTTCTAAAATGATAATTTTTCAGGAAAATTTAATTCGTTTTATTAATAAGAATATAAAACACAAAACATTACATACAAACATATGTAATTTAATTAAGCAAAAAAATAAATAAAAAATACACATTCTTATGTACAAAATATGAGTAATGGGTCATTTGGTCTAGTTTTAAAAGAAGTCAGAAATTTTAGACTGTGTTTTGCTACTAGAAATATGTTTCTGCACTGCAGTTTCGCGAAGATCTTGAAGAAGCAAAACTTCTTTTAAGCCGATTTAGTTTTCTTCACCCCATTGAATACAAATGTTTAATGAATTAATGGCATCCTTGGACTTTATTTTAGACAAATCCTGGACAATGCTAGTGATTTCAATTTCAATTTACAATTGAGAAATGCACGTGCAAATAACATACACATACATACATACACATAGTATGTATTTGTATATTCTGAGAAAAAACGGTAAAAAATAGTTAAGAAATAAACAAACAACCTGACGGAAAAATTTTAAAGTTGCGTTTACTGAGTCACAAATTTTTTGTTGCATACACTGAGTCTATAATGTAAATATTTTAGTTGTTGCAATAATCGAGGAGTTGCGCTCATCGAGGGTTGCAGTAACCGAGGTCATACTGTAAATTTATAATACAATTTCTAGATTTTTTCTCCTGAAGAATTTACTCAAAGGGTAATGAAATATCGAGATAAAATAAATTTGGATGATTTTTATAACAAATAGTGGCTTCAAGCTTAATTAAAAAAAGGTCGTAAAATTCTATATTTTTCCCTTAACTTAAGTAAAAACAAAATGTTAATGTATTTTTAAATTAAAATAATTATTTTGTTAGAATCAAATAGAAATTTAGTTTTTTATTATTGAACTTTTTTTTTGCATAAAATAAAATGTCAAAAGTTAATTCGGATTTTCCCTCTCCTTTATTTATTTATTTATTTATTTTCTGTGTTATTAGAATAGGAGAATTTTTTTCCCGGAAACAAATTATTGGGAAGGGAGAAACATAATTGGGCTGACAATTTTTTGTTTCAATTTTGAACAAAATGATAAATATATTTTTTTAATATATAAAAAATTAGATCTTTTTAAACCGCATTAATTCCAAACACTTCTAATGACCTAAAATTAGCAATAACTTTGCCTTAAGGTTGTTTCTTCCTGGTGTGCCATCCAGCAGTGTTGTTGAATTTGATAAAAGTGCACCAGTCTAAGTTCACTTATGTTTATATTCAATTAATCTAATTCTTTCTTTTTCCTACGAATGAAAGAGAAAAAAGAAAAAAACCTTGATCCCCGACTATTGAGCACCGGTGTGAACGAATTGAATACATTTTTATATTTTAACTTTTGTTCTGATATTTGTAAATCTGTGAGCTGATATGATGTAGCTTACACGTTACAATTTCAGTTGCTCAAGTTTTTATTTTTTTATGTAAAAAATTAAAATCATTATTTTTTTGCAAATGTGTAATTTCCGAATTCTTCATTGGCAACACTAAAAACCCCCTTTAACTGGCTCAGAGTTTACACAAAAAAAACCTTTTTCTCTCCATCTCTTCAGCTCATTTAAAATACTCGTATCTCGCAAAATCTCATGTAAGAAATAACGAAACAAAAGATACAAAACTCAATTTACATGCGCTTGCACCACTTTTTAGTCCGTCATACAGCAAAAACCCAGTGTGAATTACTAATTTCAAATAATATATCACGTACATATTTATAAAACAGCAAATTGCTTCAGTTAGTCTTTTGTACTTATCGAAAAGAGTAGCACCAGCGGATGAGCACGGAAAGCAGCACAAGTAACAAAACGAACAACAAAAATCGATACTACCACAAAAGCACTTAAACGCAAAACAAAAAGTCAACCACAGTTTTGTGGGAAGATTTTGAAGCAGGGAGTAAAAATGTTTAAAACATTTCATAGAATCTAATTGTGCAAGAAAGAAGAACGTGATTTATGTACATTTAATAATTAACGTTAATTCTAAGCAAGCAAAGTGTTAACTAAAGTTAAAAGTGGAACAGGGCGGTCATACTTTCAGATCAAAATTAACAGTTGCAGACTTAATTTGTTAGCAGAGATTTGTTTTAGTATACCAAAGAATTTTTGTTGTTGTTTTGTAACCAAACAAACAGCGTCACTCAAAAAGGACGTTAAGGATAAAAATAGTAAAATTACTTACACGCCTACGTGAATATAAATAAAACATCATCATTGTCATCATCATTAAAACAGTTGAAATAAGCAACAAGAAGCAAAAGAAACTACGTCAATTTTCACAAAACTACGAGTAAAGAACTTCTTATCACTATTGCTTTTAACCACCCAACTACCCAACCAGTCAGTCAGTTATTCAACCAGCCAAATAGGGAGCCAACAATATGTTTAATTTCAATGAGTTATCAGAACACCCACAACCACGACCACGACCACAACCACACCACAACAATAATAAAAAACAACACAAAGGTTTTTTAATACTTTCATTATGCAGTTTCATTACAATCGTTGTCATCTGTACACCAAGTTTGTGTCAAGGTTACATTATTAAAGAAGATGAAAGTTTCTTGCAACGTCCCTACTATGCTGCACAACTTGATTTAGAGGATAACTTTGCTCGTCTGACTAAACAGTTCCCCGACAATGCCCGTGTCGAGACAATTGGCCGTTCGCTGGAGGGACGACCATTAATTGTCTTGCAAATAGGTCAAAATATGCGTCAGCGTTCTCTCTTAACACCAATGGTTAAATATGTGGGCAATATGCACGGTGATGAGACGATTGGACGCCAGCTTCTTATCTATTTGGCTCAATATCTGCTGTATAATTATCACAGTAATTTAGAAGTGGCTCAACTGATAAATAGCACCGATATTTATATAATGCCCACTATGAATCCCGATGGTTTTGAACGTTCTCAGGTAATACTTTCTTTTTTACTGTATTGTGTGGGTCGCTTAATTTTCTGTTTAGTTACGAGTACTATATAGAAATTAAATGGTATACAGTAAATTCAAATGATTAAATTCACTGATAACAACTGCTGTTGTTGATAAAAAAAGATTTCCTAAAGCAATTTAGAAAATAGGTTAATAATCAAAAGCACTCTAAACAAATACGGGGGAAAAAATTGTGTGTATAACTATATCCTTAAAAAGCGCACAAAATTTAATTTCTCAGAAAAGCTTAAATTCAACAAGTTTTTTTTTTTATAATTGTGAAAGGCATATCAAGTGTTTTAGTTGTTCAAAATGAAGCGTGTTGAAATTTGAGCGGATTGTAGAATGCTAAAAACAAATACTTATAAGGAATTTAAATGTGACTCAGAGCAAAAAGTGGAATAAACTCGCCAGCAACAAATGCTATTGATTTGAAGGCGATAAATTATTTTATTACAATTTCGCTGGAGCTTTGTTGTAACTAAGAGCGAATGCAGTTTAAGGTTTTTGGCTGAGGAGCAGTTTTATATGAATTATATAATATCAATAGAAGCAAGAGATATTTTATTCGATTTGTTAGCGGGCGGGATATTCTCTTTTTCCCCCTGAAGTGGTTGGAGCGTTCGAGCCAGGTCGGCGTCGTTGTCCTCGCCTGATCCACCACTCATTTAGCAGACGATTTTATCAGATAAGGTGATTATTTACGCTTCTTTATGCAAAACACGAGTGTAAAATATGGTACCTTTTTTAAGAAAAAAAAAATAAATACATAAGAAAAAACTGAAATACCTCCCGGCCGGTAAAAGTACGGCGCAAAAAAATTTACTCGGCTCAACTGCGCGGTTGGAACGCTGTCGGTTCAGAGGGCTACAAAAATTCCAAAATATTTTTACGTAATGTGGTAAAAGAGCTCCTCCCAGACATCAATTGCTTGAGTCTTAATTCAGTTATAGAAAAAAATTATAGTTCTTGCGAAAAAGGAACATCCATGCCAATAACTAGTTCATATATCCGCGAGTTTACTGTATTCGCGCAATCATATCGAGAGATTTTTTAATAAAAAATTTTTTCAAACTTAATCCACGATACAAAAATATTTATCGATAACATTTAAAATATAGTATAATTTGTCATCCCTGGCTGTCAGAACAACAGCTGACATTTTGTTCGTGGCGCTTGCAACGCATACAAAAGTAGAAAGTAAACCTAGTTTTTGCATTTGAAGGGGGTTGTACGCTTGTCGCTGTGTAACTTGTCACATCTACTTACACTGATTCTACTTTTTTGACAAACGCTTAGAACGCGTTGAAGTGTGTAACGCGTGTTATGAACTTTCAGCCAAAAAGTGGATTACGATTTTATAAACAATCTTTTAATTCTCTTTGCTTTAATAATAAGAGATCCCCAACACTAGATTTCAATCTCCAAACAAGAAAAAATATGCCAGATTCTGGGGGAAATCTCCTAAATTGGACGCGCTGCTTATTTTGGGTGATTCTCGCATCTTTTTTTGAAAACCAAACAAGAATCCTGTAAAACAATACAAAACAATTTAAAACTTTTTAACTTGTCTGCAGTAACAGACAGATAATTTCTAAGAGAAGTTGAACTCGCAACTCCTACACTGATAGTCTGAGAGCCTACCAAACAGTGTAGAATCGATTGATCAGTGCATGCTTAGCCAGCCATTCGAATCTTGTGTAGAGATCAGCTGCGAGAGTTTTGTCCGGGGTTTTAATTTTGTGTAAAATGATATGTGAAGTCTGACACGAATCTATCTTCTATCTATTCTATGTTATTAATAGGCAAACACGTTTTTTTAGATTCCCTTTTACGGCCGTAATACCGAACCGATTTTGAATTTATAAGATTTGCACAATCTTGATTTTATGTAAATCGTTTCGTTATTTAGGGAGCTATAAGCATTTAAAGTTGCTACTAATACATGCACGCTTTTTTGCACATGCATGTATCAGCTTCAACTTTAAAAATAAACAAAATATGCATTTGTATTTGTCCAATTTGCTTTTGCATAGAAATGAGACAAAGTTTTATGTTGTTTATTTAGAATGTCTTTTTGTTTTTGTATTTTATCGTATGTATTTATGTATGTAAATGTTTAGTATTAATTTCTAGAATGCGGTCGATTGACTAGTACTAATAAAATGACGAACGAAGTCTTTAGGATCTTCCAATGTTGTTGGTTTGCTATCATGAACTGATTTGTTTGCTTGATTGTTTCGTAATAGAAATGTTCTCAAATGTCATTTGAAATTTCGGAAAAACAAAAATGAAGTTGTGCCTTAGCGCAACATGATTCATATTTTGCATCATGAGCGAGCATGTGTTAAAAATAAATCACTGTGATTTCCTTCTCTAGTTGCAAGTAACAATTAAGCTTTTCATAAATAAATTGTTTGATAATTTACTAATAAGTAGTTATTTAACTACTTTAAGGTAATGCAGAGGGTATGTAATGTGTTACTATAGACTATCTATGTACATATGTTACATTTTTTGGCTGCTTCTGTTTTTTCCGTGAAAATCCCTCGAATGATTATTTTATTTATTTTATTTTTTTCATTTTAATCTAACACTATTTTAGTATTTTCTAAATTTATTAATCCAGATTGCCTCGATATATTTTTTCAAAGATTTTCGAAAACCTTTGTTGGTTGAGGGTTTTTTTTAAATCAAAAATATGGTTTAAGGTCTACTAATGACAATTTATCTCTTAATCTTGCATCTTTACGAAAGTCTAAATTAAAAAAAGCACAATTGTTCAGATTTAATGACAAAAACTTCGGGTTTAGCCGAACTTTGCAAAATTTACCGAAGTTCGAGTTCGGGTTTGGCCTGTAAAAGTGCTTTCGGTGGGACACTACTAAAAGGAATAAACTTGTTTATTCGTATATGAGGTTGGTTTAACACCGACCGTAACAAAAGATTGGAATAGACTTTTCTCTATACATCCACCACAACAAACATCACAAAGGGACCGACCAATTTCTGAATGCAAGTGGGCCGGCTACTTGCAAGTGGCGGCTTGTGCAACCTAACCTAACCTAGATTTTCGCTAAAAACATTTTTATAAAAATAAAAAAAATAAAGGAACTAAAATTATTTAGGAAATTATTGTCATTTCTTTTTATTATGATAATATTGGTGTGGTTGAATTATGTATGGAACAAAATATCGGCCAAATGGCCGCCGCGACCTCGGCGGCACACCTCCATCGATGAGGCTGAGACATAATTGAGGTTCGATGCCCTTAATGTGCCGAATAATCTCATCGTTTACCTCTTGAATTGCTGCTGGCTTATCGACGTACACCTTTACTTTCAAATAATAAGAAAGAAGTCCAACGGTGTTAAATCACATGATCTTGGCGGCCAATTGACATCGCCACCACGTGAGATAACACGGCCGTTGAATTTGTCGCGCAAAAGAGCCATTGTTTCGTTAGATGTCTGGCAAGTGACACCGTCCTGTCCTGTTGAAACCACACATATCGTCCACATCCATATCTTTCAAATCGGGCCATAAAAAGTTTGTTATCATCTCACGATAGCGAATACTATTCACAGTAACTGCCTGACCGGCCTCATTTTGGAAAAAATACGGCCCGATGATGCCGCCATCCCATAAACTGTACGAGCATGCACTGGTGTTTTCACATCTCCTACAGACCCGGTTTGCTTAAATTTTTGCACGATTTTTTTGATTGTACGCACATTTGAATGATTACATTGACCGAAAAAATCACGAAGTGCACGATATGCATTTTGATTTGAACGCCCATTTTCATAATAAGCCTGAATAACTTTAACGCGTTATTTGATTGTGTATCATTCAATGTGGTTCAAATTGAGTTAGTCTGAATTGAGAAATGTCAAATGAAACACAGAGAAAAACTTGACGTTTAAGTGTGGTTCACACTCAACATCGGCCCTTACAATTTAACCACCCTTTATTAAGGATTCTAACTCATGTGCAGTAGAAACTTTAGTTAAATTTTTAAAAATTTGTTATTGAACATTTTCAAGGTCTTTGAATTTTGTTGGTGTTTCTAAAGAGAAAAATACACAGAAGTTGGCATAAATAAATAAATAAATATAGGCTGTAATTTCTCTTTGAACATGCTGTTAATTTATATTTTGTTTTAATGTTCAATTTTGTCGGTATATCTTGTGATTGTAATAAAATGTCACATTTTGTTTTGATTCGACTAAAAATAATATTATTAACACACTTAATGCACTTAAATGTTTAAATTATTTTTAACTCTACTCTAAAGTTTACTAAAGTTTACTATTAATATTGCTGCTGATATGTTTGGATAGTTTGTATGTAGTGTTGGGTAAGGCCAAGTTGGCCAACAAGCCTACTACTGTGTTAAATGGCTAATTGGTTTTCTGCTTTAATATCTGGCAAATGCCTTTTTTTTATTTGCAGAGGAAAATATTTAACATGCTTAAAGCGTGCGCCGGCTGCCTTTAAATATTAACAGCCCCCTAAAACGCAAACCAACAAAATTGTTTTAATTGTGTATAAATTTTATCACATGTTACGTAGTTGACATTGATAATTGATTGAATTATTTTTTTAAATAATTACAAAATTTGCTACACGCTTCGGATTTTTCATATTATAAAAAAAAATTCAACTCTAATTCCAGCGAAATTTTGTTATTGAGAATAATTATTACACAGAAAAAAAAAACGCCGTACTAAATTCAAGTATTTTCAAATTACTTTGAGTACGACTCGTACTCAAATTTTTTTTTACAAATAACAATAAAATGTACTTTAATCAAGCCGAAAATGAGAATACTTTTGATAACCAATACTTGAGTTTCTGAAAATGAATACAAAATTCTTTAATGACGTGAAAAATCTTGAATCAACTAAAATATTCTTAAATTAAATTGAGCATTTAAATCCGTCCGTACTTAAATTAATCTTTCTGTACTTGATTTTAGTAAATTTGGGATTTCCGTATATTTAACACCGCTTGGGATTAATTTAAGTACGGATTGATTGATTTTTCTTTTGAGTGTAGGTTTTACAAGATTAAATAAAGTCTAATGGCCTTATTCACAAACGAGTAATAAAGTTATTGTAGGTTTAATGTTGGATTTTTATATTGGAAACCCGGTTTTAATGCACACATTAACTTTATTAATCGTTTGTGAATAAGGTCATAAAGGTATTTTTTTTAACAGCGCCATATACATAAAGAGTTTTCTAATAAGAGTAGGTTCATTTTATCATTCTCTGGCATTTCTCGAGAAAGTTTATCGTTTGTTTGTATTTCGATCACCGGGGCAATGACAACCTGTTCTACACATGCCCTGCGTGCCATCCTGCACATTCCCCCTTTGCACATCATAGTGAAGGAGGAGGCCCGCAGGAGCGCAATTCGGTTATCAAATATCTCTGCAATAAAAACTGAAGATCTATTTGAACACATTTAGGGCATTTTAGGACATTTTCTGAACAAATATTTTGAAGTTGTAATTACTGAAAGGAGCCAACGGCTGACTCACACTCCATGGCACGAAGAAGCCGACCAGATCTATTTCATTGACGTCTCCAACAGGAAAATGAAGATACGGGGGCATGCATATATGGTCCTAACTTCCAAAGGGTAAATACCCAACGATCTTCCAGGCAGAAGTCTATGCCATTTTCATCGGTGCTACAGAATGCTTGAGGAGAAAATGTAAGAGTGTCCGTATCTACTTGATCTCAGATAGTCGGGGAGTGCTTAAGGCCATAATCTCTTATGAGATCACGTAGGTTTGTAGAACCGGAACCTTACTGAAGAGGATATGTAAAGGAAAAGAATAACTCTTGGGATCAGATGGAATTTAATCGCCACTGGGAAGTACTTCACGGTCTTAAACTCGCAAAACGTTTCATTACCCATTATCCCAAAACAAATCCTAAAAATGACTGTCGAATAATTCTTATTCGACAAATTTTTATTTGAATAATTTTTGTTCGAATAATTTTTATACGAATAATTTTTGTTTGAATAATTTTTATTCGAAATTTTTTTTTAGAATAATTTTGTTTCGTAAAGTTTTATTCGATTGATTTGACTAATTTGATTATTTGAAGAGAATGTACTGACATATGTATGTGGTTTTTACTCATAATACGCCTCTCGCTTATGTTTTCCAGCAAAAACATGTTTGAAAATCGCGATTTATGAGATTTTTTTAAATTATTGTTTTAATTGTAAAATATATAGGTTTTTATAGAATAACTAGAAATAGCAAGCACTTAAAAAGTTGGCATCGCCGTTTTAGGGCCTGATTTACAAACTCTAATGAATTCTAACGTTTACTCGAAAGTTTTTATGAGATTCAGTTTAAAAACTTGAGCGTTTGTTCGTCTTTTGAACAAGTAGTTAAAGGGAAAAAATTAGCATTTTCCGTACTCTTCAACTGTGGCGAATACTCATAATACCGTTACACTAACATACATACATATTTCCATAAATGTACATACCTAAATATAGTACACATTTTTATTTTCAATAGACGTTTTCCATATTTCTAACGAACGCTAGTTTAATTATAGTTTTTTCACTTCTAGCATTATACTAGATACTCCTCTCTTCACATAAATCAGTCTCATGCTCTAGTTTTTGTGTTTTAAACTAGATTTTTTCGGTTTTTGTAATTCTTATTTGATGCTTTCGCTTACAAATGTTTTATCTCTGTTTACCGCCAAAAAAATGCACTTTCGATAACTTGTAAAAGCAATTAAAAGTCTTTCAACATACGAGTAATTCAAACTGCGCTACATAAATTAAATGTACAAATCTTTTTTGTAATTCGAAGTCTACGAGTAGTTTGTATGCCAACACAGTTGAGCCTATTCGTAACAAATTTAAAGAGCAAAACATAAAAATTGTGCGATATGTTAATTTTCATACACAATTTGTTGTGCAGGTCTTTTTCGGGAGGAATTTATTTATTTAAAATATAACGTTGTCTGTATTAGATTGATAAAAAAATAAAAGTTGAGTAAATAAAATTATAAAAATTTTAATAGAAAAATATATATATATATATCGCACTTGTTCAACAATAGTGTATTATCTCAAAATTTTTACTTCTTAATTTTTTGTAAAAAATTTACAGATCATACCCGCTTTAAAAAATTCGTATTGTTTTGTGTACATTTTGGTAGTAAATTCAAAAATTCTTTTTCTTCTATTGTAAATTACAAAATTTTAAGTTAATACCGCATTGTTGAACAAGTGCGGTACGTACATTAGGGTGAGCCGATTTGTACGGACAAAAATTTGTCGATATTGTGCCATCGATTTTTCGATAGCTTTTTAGCATAAGGGAAAAAAGATCCATTACGAAATATAAAAAAAATGTTTTTGGATGCGCCCGAATTTCAATTTTTGACTTTTTTTCACTTTTATTTTCAAGGATTTTTTAGTAGGTAATAAAAAAAAACGGTTGACACAAGCTGGCACAATATCAATTGCTAAATCGACCCATTCTATTGTACATATACACGTATACACATCAATATTCTTCACAATTTTCTGAAAGAAATATGCAATTGTTTTAATTATATTCTTCTCCTTTTATTTGCAGGAAGGCAGTTGTGAATCTCTACCTCATTATATTGGCCGCACAAATGCCGCCGGAGTTGACTTAAATCGTGATTTTCCCGATCGTTTAGAAACCCAACAGCAAATTCAATTACGCTCGCGAACAAGACAGCCTGAAACAGCTGCCCTTATCGAATGGATTTTAAATAAACCATTCGTTCTGTCTGCAAACTTCCATGGTGGTGCTGTAGTGGCCAGTTATCCTTATGATAATTCCATGTAAGTAACTTCAAAACGTATAAACTGAAATGATATTCAACAAAAAAAAATAAAAAAATTTTTGTTTAAATAATGAGATAAACAAAAACTTGTAACAAGGAAGGCTAAAGCAAAAAGGGCATAAAATGATATTTCCTTGAAATAATTTTAAAGTATTTTTGTATTGTTCCTTTATGCCTGCATTTGACTCTTTCCTGCTGAACAAGTTCATGTTTAAAAAAAAAATTAAATTAAATTATACTTAAAAAACCAAAACCACACAAAAACAAAAACTGACTTATTTTACAACCAGTGCTCATCACGAATGCTGTGAGGAAAGTTTAACACCAGACGATCGTGTCTTTAAACTCATGGCTCACACTTATGCTGATAGTCACCCCATCATGCGCAAGGGCAACAATTGCAATGACACATTCTCGAATGGCATAACAAATGGTGCACATTGGTATGAGCTTAACGGGGGCATGCAAGACTTCAATTATGCTTTTAGCAATTGCTTCGAATTAACCATTGAGCTTTCATGTTGTAAATATCCACCCGCCCATACCTTGCCAGCCGAATGGCAACGCAATAAGCACAGTCTGTTGAAATTACTGAAACTAGCTCATATAGGTGTTAAAGGTATTGTCAAAGATGTGAATGGTTATCCCATACATGATGCAAGCATTGTGGTTTCCGGTTTGGAGGACAAACCAATGCGTACCACACGCAGAGGAGAATACTGGCGTTTACTTACGCCAGGCATCTACAGTATACAGGCATTGGCTTTCGGGTAGGATTACCATATTATTTTACTTTTTCTTATTCATTTTTTATTTTAATGTATGTTCAAGTTGTTTCTTCTTTCGATTTGAAATGATTGCATAATCTTAAACTAGTTTTACATATTTAAAATATTTTCTTTTCTTTTTCCACCTCTTTTTTTTGGTATATTTACGTACCAAATACATTTTTTTCTGTAAACAGTTACCAGGCCAGTGTTCCACAACAAATCCATGTTAAAAATGACAACAATGTGGCTCAACGTTTGGACTTTACCTTGTCACCCATTGAAACCAACTACGATGGTACAAGCAGTTTTTATAATCAATACTTTTTTAGGCATTAAACTATCCAAAGTGGTTTTAGTATATTTATATGTTTTAAATTTTCTTTTAATTGTTGTTGATAGATTTTAAAATCCCACCACAAACCAAATTCAATGTTTCAAAAATACACAAACAGCATTGTTACATTATTTACACTTGTGCTCATTTACCTAAACAGTTTTTATTGTAGATCTTCCTTTTTAAGAGAATAACAAAATAGTTATCTTGATTTTTCACTCGTTTTAAGAAAGTAAATTAAAAAAAAACAATATATACATATATTAATTTTGAATTAAATTACGTTTGTACATAATGTTTAAAACAAAAACTTTAACATTTTTGAGATTTCTTAAAAGAAATTCAGAATAAATTCCATCGTCTCCGATCGATTGTAATTGTTATGGCTTTTGTCAAAAAATTTCAATTAAACGTTATTTTTTTACCGGTTATTTTTGACCGAAAAATAAAATTGAAATTTCAACTGTTGTATTTGTCCGACAAAACATAAGCAATAATTTTAGGTGTTATTTTTGATCGAAAAAATAAAAGTCAAATTTTAAATTTTATTTTTCATCGAAAAACAGTTATTTTTAGCCGGAAAAAATGTCGGTCCAAAAATGTTATTTTTAGACCAAAAAAATACGAGTTAAATTTTAGCTGTCATTTTTTGATCGAACAGATTTTGTTAAAATTTTAACTGTTTTTGACCTAAAAAATATCGGTCCAATTTTAAATATAGGAGTTGAATTTTAACTGTCATTATTTACCGAACAAATTTTGTTCAAATTTTAAATGTTATGTTTTTATCAAAAAAATATCGGTCCAATTTTAAAAGTTATTTTAGACCCAAAATATACGAGTTAAATTTTAACTGTCATTTTTTGATCGAACAAATTTTGTTAAAATTGTAACTGTTATTTTTGATCAAAAAAATAACGGTTCAATTTTTAATGTTATTTTTAGACCAAAAAAAAAAGTTACGAGTTAAATTTTAACTGTTTTTTTTTATCGAACAAATTTTAATTGTTAAATTTTATTGAAAAGTGTTAACAATGACGAAACAGAACCAAGTCTACAACTTTAGGCGAAATCGCTTATATTATTATTAGTTGTCGTGCTCTCATTTGCTTCAACGTTGTATTTGTATTAAAAGCAACACCTTAGGCAGGAATCGCTTTTAAGGTGGATTCGTCCATTTGTCTCGTACACAATTTTGTTGACTTAGAGTTTTCTGCAACACGATTCACTAATATGAAAAAAATGTTCCGCAATATCAAGGCTACCCACCATATGATATAAAAAATTAAAATCTGGCACAAATTGTGTAGGAAAAATTATAAGAGACAAATGCTTCTGTTAATAACTAATGAACTGAATAAAGCGGTATTATTTCCAGACATTTTTAGATGAAAAGATAAAAAAATAAAAAATTGCTGTAAACTCGCTTTTGAAACACTATAATGTGGCAAACTCTTATCAACTTTGTTCCGACAAAAATTTAAGTTAAACTAATTGAAGTTGGGAGTTGTCCGCAGAAAATCTTTTCTCCCTCTCTCTCTCTTTCAAGAAGACCTCAACTACATATGAAAAAAAAAATTTATCGGGATAAAAATTTTATGGGTGAATCCGTCTTTAGACTTTCTTTTTAAATGTATTAAAGGAAGTTACAAGGGTATACTAACTGTTGTAACAGCTTTATGTGCTAAAGTTTATAAAATAGTTATTGTTGATGTATTTACTTGAAACAGTTTTTTTTTGAGAATATTAACAACAATTTTATTACGTTTGTAAAACTTCAGCACTTAAAACCGAAACCGTAGTAAGTATACATTAAGAATTGCCTTATTATATTTTCATTCAAGCCTCTTCTTTAATAATAATACAACACTGCAGCAAAAGAGAGAATAAGTTTTATAAAAAAAAAATATTTTTTTAATATTAAGAGATAAATTAGTTTTTAGTTTTAAAACCAAAAATTTTCTCTTGAAAAATATTATCTCTTACTAATTTAGTAAAAAATTTATTCTCCGTTTATTTTTTTCGAAACTTGTTATTGATTATAAAAATTTTTCATATAAATTTAGAATCAAAGTAAAGGCTTTTGTATTCAATTTAATAACTTTTTTTGTTATTCTCTTACTTTTACATTTCAAACAACAACATTTAACAAGAACATTTTTAATAATGACAGCAAGGCGAATTTATTTTATGAGTTGGCATCATGAAAACAGCTGATTATTTTTTTTTTTTGCTCTACGTTGTTTGTACTGGCAAACTGTGAAACTGTATATGAAAAAAGAGTTTGGTACTCGTAATCTGCCTACAAGGCAGTTTCATAACAGATATCTTCAAAGCGAATATGTAATTAGAAAAATGTGCAAAAAAGACAATTTGAATTTGAAATGGCTGTCACAATGTATGCATGTCATTTTTAAAAATAAATACACCTTGTTTGTCGCGCTCTCCTTTTCACTTCATCTCACACGCGCTTGTTACAATCAACACTCATTTGTTATGTTGCGCATTCACTTTAAATTTTCATCACATTTTGTTTGATTTTACACAGCATTTTTAAATATTTTATTTCTTATTTTCCAAAACAATACAAAACCATATAATCATAATTTTCTTAACAACATATTATTGGCTTTATCATGTAAATTATTCAGTGTGCATTTCGTTCCTCTTAAAACATTTTATGCCGTCTCTTGTAAAATATTGTAAATTTTTTTTATTATTTATATAAAATATAAATTTTAAATGCATTAATTAAATGTATAGCGATTCAATTAATGACGAAAAGAAAACTACTATTATTAATAAATTAAAAAGGATTAAACGCACACATTATATATTATAAAAAAGCATATTCATATTATTAATTAATGATTACAATATAATATTTCAAAAAACAAAAATAGTTATCTAATATTTATTTCGAAAAAGAAATGGTTTAAAAAATATTCACGTTTTTTTCATCTTATTTGGTTGGCTATTTTTTTTTGTTTTTTACTAAAAATGTGTTGTCTGTTATGAATATTTAATATTCTTTTGTGTTATTTTAATTAATTTATTTCATTTCTTTGAAAGTACAGATTTTGAATATTCTAGTCATTTAAGAAGATCCATAAATAATAAATGTTAAATGAATTTTAAGTCAAAAGGATTTGAAAACGATTTTAATATAAAACGATTAAAAGAAATCTTCCCTCTTAAAATGAAATCACATATCTTTTAAGTTTTTCAGCTTTAGGCCAAAGAACGAGGTGTTGGCATACCTCAGTATACGACTACGATGCTGGATTTTTTTAAAAGAAGTAACACAGGCAATTAATATGCCCGCCAAGCAGTAGTTAGTTGTGTGACCTTCTTTATGGAAGGGATAGTGAGAGGGGACAGATGCTGAAATTCTAAAGCTTAATTGTTTTACAACTCTGATATTTCGCGTTGTGTTATAGTTTTAGGTGCATTAAAATTGTTTAAGTTGTGTAACCATTTTTTAAAATTAATTATTTTACTTCACCGGCTATTTTGCTACAAGACCGACGAAACAGGGCGTTGTGATGTACAGTAGCATACACCAGTATCCATTGTTGCCGGCGCTGTTCAGTTTAACAGTCCAACAACAACAAATGAAATAGCACACTAATGCACATTTGAAAAATGCAGAATGTTACGAATTGCCTCAATCGAATCCACGAATCGAACCCACGTTCTTTAGTCATTATTTGCTTTGTAGTCAACGCGCTAACTACTTCAGCCAACAGCACCCTCAGAGTTTCAAAGAAAACCCTAAAAATTGTCTGCGGTTTCAAAGAAATCTTTAGAAATCTCAGCAAATCTGATCTCGAATTGAGAATGATTTTAATTTATTTATGCTCTTTTTGAAATTGTAAGAAATAGCGTTACGTCCAGTATTTTGAAAGAATGAAAAAATAATATTTCAACAATTCAAACGTATGAGCTTTTGTTAGTTGGGTTATCGAGATTTCATATATGAGCGTTAGATTCAAAACAATACTATTTCAGATTTTTTTTATGACGTCCTTTCATAAGTAGTGGCATTTGAAATGGTATGCAGCGAATGGGTGGTGCCATTCCCACCAATATGCTACAGAAGCGGAGGCGGAATGCCACCTACGCAAAATGATTATATTAATTGGTGTATATGGAATAGAGAGTGAGAGAGAGAGAGAGTTTTTAAACTTGATGTTAACCATCAAAAAAATAAAACAGGGACCGAAAATAATAATTATTCTTGAATTTTTAAAGGAAAAAAGCAATCATAAGGAAATATGGGAGAGATAATTTAAGCACATCATTTTGATCGTTTTGCACAATATTTTTAGAAAATCATCTGATTTTGAAACATTTGATTTATATTTATTTCCTTTTTTTGGGAAAAAAATAATTGTAATTTTGGGATTTTTATTTTTTTTGTCGGAAATAATTGCAAGTTTCTGATTTTTATTTGTTTTTTTTTGTCAGAAATATTTGTCATATTATAATCTTATCATATCAAATGATAAAGTCATCATATTTTAAATGTAAAATATGTCTGCAAATAAAAGTCAAATATAAAATTTTAGTTGTTTTTTTATCCAAAGTGATGTGATTATTATTTTGGCTAAAGCTCCTAACATTTTTAGTCAGAAAGAATTGGACATGAGACAATATTCCAAAGGAATAAGGGAACATTTTAAAACTAATTATTTTCAACTTACACGGCAGAACAGAAATTTAAATTCTGCAAAAAAAATATAATTCGGGTTATGACAAATACTTTTGACAAAAAAAAACTAAAATTCAGAATCTGACAAATATTTCTGACAAAAAAATTAAAATCAGATTCTGACAAATATTTCGGACAAGAAAAAAATAAAAATCAGAATTTAAGTTGTACTCTGTTCATTTTGTGATAAACATACATACATATATACAAATAAATCAATATTTATTTATTTTTGTTCTTGATACGAAAAAAAACTAAAGAAGATTTTCCGATTAAACAGAAAAAAACAATTATGGTACAAAAAGAAAAATAAAATGAACCCTTGTTCCAAAAAATAGACGTCTGTTAAAAATCATAATGTGAATACAAATGATTTTTGGAAGCAGCTGCTGAAGAAAATTAAGAAAAACAGACGTTGCAAAAGTCTTCATGTACATAAATCAGGCATATCACATCGTAAGGAATTGTAAACAACAGCTGATCAGATTTTACTTGGCATTGTGGTTTTAATTATAAGTTTGTTGCGCACAAATAATGAAAATAATGGAAAATAGTGCAAATATAATAAAAAATAAAGATAAGGGCTTTTTGCAGAACGTGTGTCTTCAAAAAGCTCGTCTGCAGCAGCTGCAATTCGCATTAATTTTTTCCACAAATTGTTTTTGTTTACAAAAGAAAAACAATGTTGCTTACTTCAAGGCAATAAAACCGATAAATTTTTTCTAAATCGTGGTGTTGTCAGCACTGGCTAATTGCTAAAATTTTCAAACGAAATAATTTTATTCAAAATTTTTCGCAAATTTTAACAGGGGTTTACCAGGCTTTACTTTCGCTTTTTTACTTAATGAAAAAGTAGCACAATATTCTTCTATCAAGAAGTGATTATACAAGATATTTGACGACTATTTCTGCATTTTTCTTGCAATTGTTGCATCTAATTAAAATATTATACCAATATGGGTTAACTACTGCATTATTTGATTGAAATCGGTGCCAAGAAAGACGACGGTTGGCAACTAAATGCAAAAATAAATTTTTAGTTTGTCAACAAATCAAGTTATTCCTATTGACAAATAACAACATTTTAGTTTATTTTTGATTTTTTAGCGCACATTTAAAGTTTTTTTATTATTAAAATTAAAATGTATTTTTTTTCTCCAAACAATCGACAGCACCTTTTTTTATAAATGAAATTGCTGCAGTGTTTTTTTTAATTACGCATTTGTATTTTTTCTTTAACGTCCACTAAATAAAAGTCAATATTTGTTCCTTGCAATTGTACATTTGAACACGATAATAATAAGTTAATTTCGAAATAAAAAATTTAAAAAAATCAACTGCTGCAACATGGCATTAAAGGCATGTTGACAGTGTACTTGTCTGACGGCATGTGTTTTGTTTTGTTAGTTTTTATAAATACTCTACTAGTATTTTGCAACAATTATTTGACATTTTAACTGGAACTAAAATAGCCTAATTTTTTAAATGCGAAACAAATATAAAAGAACATTTTGTTTAAAAAGAACGCTAGTAAGTAGTAAGCGAGTAAAAACAATAAAGAGAAGCTCTACAAGGTGTCGCAATATTAATCATTCAATTTTGTTTTTGAATATATTTTTTACTAAATAAAAAAAATTATTTAAAGTGATTATTTTTTCGAACAAATTTGTTGTTTTTAGTTTTTAATCCAAAGTGATTATTATTTTGGCTAAAGGTTGTAACATTTTTAGTCAGAAAGAATTGGACATGAGACAATATTCCAAAGGATCAAAGGAAAATTTTAACATCAATTAATTTCAACTTACACGACAGAACAGAAACAACTTTGTTTTTCGGGAGCCGCTACACTCCCACACATCAGTGTTCATGTGTGTTTCCATAAACAGTGGCGGATACATGGAAACACACATGAATACTGATGATGGGAGTGTAGCGAAATTTTGCTTATTTGATGCATATTATAAAAATAGTGTCTCTACTTTTGTCCCTCTCAAGTTGTACCTTTTTCATAACTTTTACATGCTGTACAAAAAATGAAAAGTTTTTCATAAAAAAAAGTAGTAACTAAAAACTGAAGCAGATCATACTCATAATAGAAAAAGAACAGTTTTGTACAAAAAAAATAATCGGGCACATTCACATCACATTTTTCAAATCACATGCGATTTTAAAAGTAATAATGGTCATGCAGATATTTTTTCACTTTTATTTTTAATTTTCCTATAGCACAGAGCATCAAATACCATTTATCGTACATGATTTTGAAAACGTCTGCAGGGCCATTATTGCTTTTGAAATCACATGTGATTTGAATAATGTGATTTTCAGAACGTGCCTGAATATGTATTTATGATGCTTTTAATTCAGTCGCAAAGTGCCAAATGTTAGGTGTGCCTATACTTTAGTCCATCACTGTTTGTATATAAATGCTGGCTTTTGCAAATAAAAAATCAATGCTGAATTCATAAATTAAAGTTAATAGTATTTCTTAAAGATTGAACTAATTTAAACAAATTTTTTCTTTCAATTAAATAGAAAAACTAAGATTCTTAAATTATGTATTGATTTTTTAAAAGCCAATATGACACAGTTGCCAAACTTTCTGTAAATTTTTTTATTCGAGTGTAGAACGCAGGTGCAGTTGATTCATTGTGACTTCAAATACTTATAGTGCATTTACATTGCCTCGAAATCTAGTAGATTTGATTTGAAATCTTTCTCAAAATCTGATTCGTTTATATTGCATTTTTTTGACATTTGCATAACAAAACCACCTGACCAATAGTTTAAATGTATGTGAGTTATTATTTTCTATCATGAATTATAGGGCACAATTGGAATGATCACGGGGGATTTCTTATGAACACAAGGGTGATTCTAATGGACCAATGAAGGGCAGGAGGAGTTGCCTGGATCTTCACTGGGTTAAAAAAATCTCCCCTTTTTTACTTCGATATATTACTTACATATGTACATACATATATGAATATTTATTACAAAAATATAAAGTTTGCCAAGTACAATTAGCGATGAAAGGGTGAAGGAGCCGTAGGACGTTCGGTAGATGTCAAATTTGACTCGATTAAGGTTGTTGAGCGAAAGAGCCAAAAAAAAAGCAAAAAGCATAAAGCAATCACGTTAAGTGCAATTTGGTTTGACAAATTGCGGCGGAAAAAGCAAATTTTTGTTCTAAAGATAATATCACACGATTGCCGCAATGCACCAGTTATCGGTGTATTTTGTATGCCAATCGTGTGATTTCACAATTTATTGTCCCCTACGACAATCGAGAACAATATTGTGCTGACTTTCCGCCGCAATCAAATGCAACTTTGGTGCGGCAATCGTATGAACGGTTGATGGGTAACCATGTGCCAATATAAATGTTAAAAATGTACCAATATTTATTGTCTTCTCGTGCGGCAAGCGAAGCAGCCAATACGCGGCAATTTATTTAATTAGTTTAATTTTCGTGTGTGCCAATCGTTTTGTGTACCATAAATCTAAACTTATTTGAAGCGTTAACACCTTTAAATGCATGAATTTTTTTCGCTTTGATAAAAACATATTATTTAGACATATGTATAGAATTAATGCAAAAAAAAATTTTAATATTTTTTAATTTTTTTTAGTTAAATTTATTAACTAATTGTAGATTGTATTTATTTTACTATAATAAGCAGTGAGCGATTAATAATAATTTAGAGGCCAATTAAAAGCTATGATGCAGAATTACATCAATATGCTAAGAAAGAAATTTGCACGTAAAACAAAACAAACTAAAAACTATCATAACAGCGGTTTGTTGGTGTTGCCGCAAGTTAGAATAATCGTATGAATGGCCCGCGGCAATCATATTTTTATAAAATGGGGCAATCATGTGACTGCATTATATTTAATTGGGACAATATTATTATTGTGCACGAATTCAGCACAATAAAAATTGCTGTTTTTTGCTCTTTTTACCCTATTTGGAACAGCTTACGGTGCTTTTGTTCTTCCTAGAGCTACCAACACTGGTGAAAGCCACTTAAACATTGGATAAATACAAACATTCATTTGAATGCCGATTAGGGAGTGTAGCGAACTCCGAAAAGAGCATGTTGTTCCTTTCCGCTTTAGGGTTGTCAGCATTAATTTACTTTAATTTCCTATATTCCCAGTTTTGTTTTGTGAATATCCAATATTTTTTAAGCCATTTCAAAATGTATTTAAGCGACCCAAATTATTATACGAGAGCATTTTGATAACGCCGTGATATTTTATTTCTTAACACAGTCTTCTTTAAGCCCGATACATTTTGTCATGTGTCTTTCTAGTTGTCTGATTCCTTCCAAAAAATAAGATTTCTCACGACCCTCAAAACAGGCTTTTGATTCAATGACAACCTATTCGTTTGATCCAAATCTCTTACCAGCCATCCATTTTTTAAAATTTGTAAACAGGAAATAGTCACACGGGGCTGAGTCCGAAGAGTATGCTGGATGGGTTAGCAGTTCGTAGGCCAATTCTTGGATTTTTACCATTGTAACTACACAGGTTGATCCTGCGGATAGCTTTTTCATATCCAAATATTCATGCAAAATGTGATATACTCGCTCGGTAGAGTCGCTTAAAGCTTCAGCCATCTCACACACTTTTGTTTTCGGATCGTTCAGTTCAATACCATTGAAATCGATTTTATCGACTTTTTTTGGCGTGACGACCTCTTTGGGGGTGACCTGTACGTTTGGTATCATTTGTGCTGGTACGACCACAACGAAACTCAGTAAAACACTTTTGAATCATTGAAATTGGTTGTGCAGAGTCCCGAATAGTGTTTATCAAGTCTTTCTTTGATTTCAATGATGGTTTGGTCTGCCCACGAAATTTCTAAATTTCATTTTCGTTAAAACTAAAAAAAACCAAAAGCAAACTAATAGACGCAGCTTCGTTGAAATTCGACAGTAGTCTAGTAATAGATAACAGCTAACGGGACCAGTGTTGGGTTTAAGGTTAGTGCTTTGGAAATACAAAAAGTCACGGAATTATCAAACTGCCCTCGTATCAGTAGTCACCCAAGTGGAATGTGGTCGTCGCAGAAGTGTTGAAAATAAAATACCGGCAGTAAGATCTTGTTTATATCCAAAGTAAATTTATTCAAGTACATGCACCTCCACATTAAAGGCGTAAAATCGATCTTCTGACTGTCAAACAAACTACATATCGTCATGTTAAATGCAAACGGGTATAACTACACATTTATTAATTTTAAAGGAGAAGCTAAAAGCGTTATAAAGTCAATAATAATAAAGAATTCTTTGCAATACTTTCAAATTTTCCTCTTGTTTCAAAGAGATTTATTTATTTTTGAACAAGACTAGGCAACACCTATTTTTTTTCAAAAGTGTATGTGGTACACCTTTTGGCATCAAGAATTACATGCCGTTGTATTTACTCCCGCTTAAATTTCTTTAATAAAGGAGCCGTTTTTGATCGTAGAAGTCTAAAATTTTCGGTGAACATCTACTTTGACAATATAAACGACAATCAATCAAAAACTCTTATTGCAATTCTTATTTCGAATATTTGTGTCGTTACGTTTGTTTGCATTTAAGGTGACGATATATAAAAAATGTTTATATTTTCTTTTTCTTATATGCAGTTTGACAACGATACGATGTATCTATATCACAAATATGCTGCAAAATTGCATTTACTTGAATAAATTTACTTTGTTTATATCCAAATTGTATATAAACGGTTTAGAATAAAAAAATTCATGTAAAAGCACATCGACGTTGAATTTTTTTAAATAAATTAAAATGAATAAATCGAAAGTTAACGTTCGCTGGAATTCAGAATGAAATACAATTGATTTGCTTTCGACTAATTAACAATTTTATACATTTATTTAGTGAGTAAATAAAATAAATAAAATAAATAAATTAATTGATAAATAAAATTGTTATTTTTCGTTATGAAAACCATCGAACGATGTCGTCCGATCTCGTATGACAGGACATTCAGATTATGTTTTTTTTTAAATATTTTAGCTAATTTATTTCTTAATAGTTTAAAAGTAAATTAAATAATATTCATTACCCTAATATGATAGATAAACATATTTTAAACATTTTAATCAAATTAAAATTTAACAACTCAACCAAGATGTCATATTCAAATAAAAAAAATTTATTATCCATGTGCATGGTGCAATTACTACCAGCTAGGTGCAGTATAAAAACAAACCTATAAGGTCCCCTTTCCAAATTTTTGGGTGAAGGGTATAAAAATATGTATATGCTGAGAGTTGCTGGAGGTTTTGTTGCTGACTGTCAAAACAACAATAAAAAAGTTTTTTTTTGGACACAGCAACAAAATTCCCAGCAAACATGTTTTGTACATGTTTTTTTTCAACTGCACTTGCCTGAATTATTTCATGATCCACATGAAACAATTAAAAATAAGATTTTTAATGCTTATGTGATTATTCTAATTTTTATTTAATTTTTATGCTAGTAAAACTTATAATGTAACCTATTATAATTAAATAGAAACACAAAAGTATTTAATTATTAATTATACTATTTATGTATTTGCAATTAATATTATTAAATATAAAATGAATCTTATCTCTGTGTATGCAACGTGTAACGATTATTGCTAAATAAATAAATTTTATTAAGCAAAAAAAAAAAGCAACAAAATATTTTAAATTATTTAAAAAATTATGAGTTAAGGAATTATTGTTCGGCTTGAGGTCTGTTTCTTTTTTTAATAAATAAATTAAGAAATAAGAACTGTTTTTAAGTTTTTTTATTTTGATTAATTTATTTTTCCAATATTTGTAGGTGAAAAAGTTTACAAGTATAAACAACTGACAACACTACGACGTATTAAAATAAAATATTTATTTCCTGAAGATGACCAACAAATTTGGTCCCAATATTGGAAAAATCAATTAATAAAAATAAAAAACTTAAAAACAGTTCTTATTTCTTAATTTATTTATTAAAAAAGAAGCAGACCACAAGCAGAACAATAATTCCTGAACTCATAATTTATAAAAGGTCTACAACACTACACATTATTTAAAAAAGTATTTTAATGTAATTTTTTCATTTCACATAAAGATTTTGGTTTTGGTTTCGGGTTTCACCATGTAAAACATTTTATTTGGTAATTGCACATTTTTTTTGTAGTTTGGGAAGTGGCTAAATTAATACATATTGTTAAAAACATTTTCTTTTTTTTGCATTCATTTATTTTAACATACTTTTTGTTTCTATTATTTTCTTCTACTCATACTGTTTCTTTGTCATCCTGAAATTTTCTTCATGTTTTATTTTAGGTGGTTTCCGTAAATTGAAAGTAGAACGTGCTGATAATGCTGAGAATATTGAGAAAAATGGAGGCTTTTTAACGCCAACAACATTTGAACATCACAATTTTACGGCAATGGAAAAGTTTGTATACATTTTTATAGCAACTTTTTTTTTTTAAATAAATATTTGAACTAGTGACCCGGACAGACGTACAGAGTGGTCCAGATGCAAGTATTTAAAAAATTTTTATTTCTTTTGGTATATTATGGCTTTCTTAGCAATTGCAAATATTCCCATTATTTAAGGAACACGATTTCATTTAATGTGAAATTATATTTGAATGAGAATTAATATTGAAAACAACAATAAAATACGAAAAATTGTTTTTGTTTTCAATATAAATTCTCGCTCACTATTTTGTTTTCATTTTATAAAAACAGGCAGTTAAACTAGCTTTTCCCGTGACTTTATTCATATGAAATTCATGGTTGGTTGGTTGGTTTACGTGGCTGCCCACTACACGTAGGCATTCAAGTAGAATCTATAAGATTCCTTTTTGAAAGGACCACTACACTCGTCGGTGTCAAACTATGTGTATCTAAGTACTCGGATACAGTGATTGATACTAGATCCAACCCGTCAAATGAAATTCATAGTGCTCCTATTTTTAAAAATGTAATATGTATGTGTCCTTCCAGACTCAGATCTATCGACTTTTAAAATTTCATTATAATTGGTTAGATAATTTCAGAGAGGCAGAAATTGTCCCTCAACCCACTCGTGATCCTAGTTTTATAATATATATATATCCTATTTTCCTTCTATACTCAGATCTATCCGTCTATCCGTCTTCCAAATCCACTGAGCGGTTATCGCGTAATACTGAATCAAACATACAAACTTTCCCGTTTATAATATTAAGTAGGATAAGAATAACGACAATATCAATGTATGAATAAATAAATGTATTGCTCTAACCGTAAAAGTGTCAGTTGATTTCTACCCCCTCCTTGCCATAAAGAAGATATCGCACTTGTTCCACTAAAGAGAATCAACTCAAAATTCACTCATTTTCAGTAGAGACAAAAAACTATTTTTTATACTATTATATTTTGAAGACGGATACAACTGTCGAAAGAGTTGAGAAAATGATGTAAGACTATTGCAGTGGGTAGATATGACCACTGTACATCGATTTCTTGCAAAAAATGAAAATTGAAAAAAATTGTAGTTCGAAAAAATTTTCATTATTAATTCTTGACTTTGTAAGAATTTTACAACATCTTTCCCCCGAAATGTGTTAATTAATGTGTAAACAGCCACAAGCTCAGATGTGAGCTCTGCTTGTCTCAAAGAACTTAATATTTATTATTTATTTTAATCGTATTCTTTTTATAACTATGAACTCAAAATTATGTTTGTTCACTTTTCGTTCTGCCCCCAGATATATACGCGACATTGCCGACTCTTATCCGTCCATAACAAGACTGTATTCCATAGGAAAATCTGTACAAAATCGTGACTTGTGGGTGATGGAAATTTTCGTTACACCAGGACAACATGTGCCCAGTGTACCCGAATTTAAATATGTCGCCAACATGCACGGCAATGAAGTAGTGGGTCGAGAAATGTTATTACTTTTAACGAAATATATTTGTGAACGTTATATGTTCGATGAACGCATTACAAAGCTGGTTAACAATACTCGAATGCACTTTCTATACTCCATGAATCCGGATGGATATGAAATATCCAAAGAAGGTGATAGCAAGAGTGCTTTGGGACGATCCAATGCGAATAATGTGGACTTAAATCGTAATTTTCCCGATCAATATGGTACCGATAAATATAATAAAATAACAGAACCGGAAGTCTTGGCCGTAATGAATTGGACCCTATCGATACCTTTTGTATTGTCGGCCAACTTACATGGCGGTTCTTTGGTGGCCAATTATCCTTATGACGACAATGAAAATGATTTCAGTGATCCCATGACTCGTTTGAGAATGGCCAATGTGAATAGAAAATTAAATCCTACTGAAGACAATGAATTGTTTAAACACTTGGCAAGAGTTTATGCCACAGCTCATCCCACAATGCACTTGGGCAATCCTTGTCCCGAATTTCAAAATGAAGTATTCGCGGAAGGCATAACAAATGGTGCTCAGTGGTATAGTGTCACTGGTGGCATGCAAGACTGGAATTATGTTAAGGCGGGTGTTATGGAATTAACTTTGGAACTTGGTTGCTCTAAATTTCCTATGGCCAAAGAACTGCCGAAATTTTGGCGAGATAATCGAGAATCTTTGCTATTATTTATAGAACAGATACATAATGCGGTGCACGGCTTTGTGCGTAGCTCCATAGGTACACCAGTGCCGGGAGCTGCCATTACATTAGATGATGCTAAACATCCAATTTATACGACTGCATATGGCGATTATTGGAAATTGTCTTTGCCGGGCCGACATAATGTCACCATTTTAGCTGATGGGTAAGTTTTTAAGACTACTACAATGAATTTTTATAATAATAATTATATAAACGCATATTAATAGGTACACGCCCCAACGGGAGGAGGTGGAAATTGATGCTGTTAAACGTGCTATGCGCTTGGATGTCACATTAATGCGCGATGATCCCCAGCATTGGGCTTCCGCCAATGATTATCGTATTATTGAGAATGTAGTGCACACACGTTACCATACAAATTCAGAACTAAGATCCACTTTGGCTGAATTTGAAGCCCGTAATGGTCAGATAGCCACATTTGGTTATGCCGAATCCGAATTTGGTTTCTATTATAATTCCATCAAATTGACATCTGATGTAAGTGAAAATGAAAATGTACCTCAAATTAAGTTTCCATTTTATAAATTTCCAAAACAATTTCACAATTTCGAATTTGATTAAATTTTTTGGATTTTTATAATTGTTAAATTATTAAAACAAACATTTTTATATAAAAAAGACTTGGAGCTGAATTTTTCGAATTTTTACTTTCTTACAGATTGGAGCCCCTGAAGAGAATAAATATAAAATTTTGATTTTAAGCTCCTTCTTCGATTCAGTTTCACCTTTGGGACGTGAAATCTCTTCAAATCTAGTACGTCATATTGTCGAGGGCTACAAATTGAGAGAACCTTTAGTTCTGAAATTATTGCAAAAGAGTATTTTATATTTTTTGCCGGTGACCGAAAACTTCGAAAGTGTTTTCAAAATATACAATCACAAGTAAGTTTAATGCTAATTCAAACAAAATCTCCAATATATTCATTTGCATCATTTACTTTTCTTTTAACATTGAAAAAGCAATTCTGTATGTGATCCGGTTATAGGCAACGAATTGGGTGAACGTATTTTAAGTCCCGAAACGGATAAAAGAAGGGATTTGTTAATAGAATTTTTGGATAATCAAAGATTTGATTTAATGTTAACATTCACCACTGGATCTTCCGAGTTGAGGTAACATTAAACTTTATTAAAAATAAATATTCTATTCAAATTAAATATGTATGTACATATATTCTTGCAATCTTTTCCAGCTATCCCAAAGGAGAGCAAATATACGAAAAATTAGCCCATAATATAGAAAAAACTGAATTTAGCTATTCGCCTCTACAGTGCTCAACTAGTTCGACACGTAGCTTACGGCACGATATAACCGAACGTTTGACCGGTCTTTTTTATAGAATGTATAACATACCCATGTTTACTTTGGGCTTGTCGTGCTGCAGCATGCCCGCACAAAATGATATTGCCTCTATTTGGCGCAAGAACATAGAGAAATTCAAGAATTTCATACATTTGGTGGATACTGGTGCCCGGGGATTTGTGCACAATCAAGAAAATCAACCAGTAAGAGAAGCTTTTATACGTCTAATCGATCACCATGCAGTGTACAATGTATCGCGCAATGAGGCCCGCTTCCAGTTGATATTGCCAGCAGGTATATATGCTCTTGAAGTAAGTGCCCCCAATTTTGAGTCTCATGTTACTAAACTGGAAGTCAAACAAGGAAAAATCACCGATTTGGGCGTAATAAAATTGGCACCTTTTACTCTGGTTACGGGACGCAGTGAAGTGCAAGCCTTAGGCCATATAGGCAGTATACTGCCTGAAAACACCGCTACTATTACAGGCTTCATTTTAGACTGGTCCAATCATCCCATACAACATGCGAAAGTTTCAATTGTAAAACCCATTATTAAACACTATATTCGCAATTTCACCGACAGCATGGGTTTGTATATATTAAGAAATGTGCCTACAGGAGAGGTTACACTTAAAGTGGAGGCTCCCCGCTTTTTAGAAACCACACGTTTGTTACAGGTTTCTAGAAATTCGAAGGAAGTAAAAAATGTTGTCTTCCGCTTAAATCGCAACGAACATATCATGGGCGTGCCACGTTTTGTTTTCATTGTCTTGGCCAGTTTGGCGATTATAACCGGTGTGGTGATTTGCATATTATTTGCTCAGTTCTTAAATGCTAGACGACATAGGACCGATAAACCGTATTATAACTTTTCCTTGCTGCCACAAAAAGGTAAAGCGCTGTTTGAGGATGATGGCGATGATGGTGAAACGGAGTTGTTCAGATCGCCTATTAAAAGTAAGTGGAAAAGATGTTCTTATATTTAAGTTTTGAATGCAAAATTTATTTCGTTCGGAAAGTAAAATTACTTCTAAGTCACTTCTTGATTTTATTTAACAAAAACCAAAAGCCAATATGCTATCTATAGTTGGAAAACAAGAGGAGAGGTGCCTTGAGGGCGCCTGGTAGGAACTATCCTGTATGGATTGCACTATAGTAAAACTATAGTGTCATACTACTGACATTGTCACCAGTACTATTGACCACCAGCTATATATAACCCACCCAATGTTTTCTTTTATTGACATTTAACACATTCTTGTCATTGGAAATCCTTAATCATCATATGATGACATTTGAACCAAAGATTTAATAGTACATTTTAGTGGCTCTAGTCTACATAATTGGTCCTTCTCGGACGTTTCTCAGGCTTGTATAAAGAAGATTTTTTATTAAAGAAAACCTTAA
Organism: Gymnocheta viridis; assembly: GCA_956483585.1. NCBI lineage: Eukaryota > Metazoa > Arthropoda > Insecta > Diptera > Tachinidae > Gymnocheta > Gymnocheta viridis. Next base: position 4,671,373 of record OY101443.1, on the reverse strand, counting down.
ATTACAGACATTAACATAGAATCTTATATAACTATAAATTATTTAAGGGAGTCTGTTTTTATTATTTTAGATCTCATAATAAAAAAAACAAGCTATTACACATTCGTTGATAGTGTCACTAGAAATATATTAGATCTATTGTCTGTAGCTAATTTCTACTCGTGCTTCGAAGGAAAGTTGTCGACAGTTTCGTTAGTGCAGTTGTCGCTGGAGAAAAGAGTGTTGAAAAAGAGACAGAGTACTGCAGAGTAGATTCCTTAGCTATATGCATACATACATACATAAATCTTGTATTAAATAGCAATGAAATTTAATTTAAAATTTAGCTTTTCTCCTGTGCAACGCTATTTTTACCTATTTCACTGATAGCTAGTAAATAAAATACAAATAAACATCCCCAAAGAAAGCTTTCAAATGCTTATAAATAAAGCCTAGTACTCTGTTGAAATTTGCGAAAAATGTTGAGCAACATTGATTATTTCGTTTGAAAATTTTAACTATTAGCCAGCCAGTGGTGACAACATTACGATTTGGAAAAAATGTATTAGTTTTATTGCCTTGAAGCAAAATTTTTTTTTCTTATGTAAAGCCTGGTACTCTGTTCGAAGTTGTGAAAATTTTTCAACTACATAAATATGTACATACATACAAATAAACTTAAAATCTTACCAGGTTTTCCTATTTCATCAGCGATTTCTCTCCAAGATTCTTTTATGGTGTTTCCGGTGCCTTTAAAACTTTTAGGACTTATCCCAAATAAGTTTTCTTTTTTTTACTGCTGATATCAGTAGACGCTTCTTCATTTCAGTAAATTTACTTTTTTCTTTTATATTTATTATGATTTTATACATTTTATTTTAAAGAAATTTTTGGCACAGAAAATTAAAAGTTAAAAAACTACAGAAAAAATTCTATCAACTGACAATATTTCGCGCGAAATGAATACCATTCACATTATTTCACAGATGGCAAGAAAATGTTGCCAGTTACATTTCAGAAATTTTTCACGATTTAAACAGAGTACAACTTTTGCAACATTTTTTTTTAATATTTCATGTAAATTTTTTTATATGGATTATGTCAACATTTCGCGTGAAATTTTGAACAGAGTACCAGGCTTAAACAAAAACCATGTGTGAAAACAAATGGACAACAAAATAATATTAGGAGCTTGTGCTGCAACGTATCAATTAATGCGAATTGCAGCTGCTGTGGAGGAGATCTTTGAAGACAAAAAGCCCTTACCTTAATTTTATATTATTTTTCCATTATTTTAACTTTTTGTGCGCAACGAACTTCAAATTAAAACTACAATGCCGAGTACAATGTGATCATTTGTTGTTTAAAATATCGTACGAAATAGTGATGCTTGTATTATTTCGCAGTTGGAAAACATGTTGCCAGAAACATTTTGTAGTTGGAACAAAAATGCTGCCAGTAACATTTCGTATGTTTTCACAAAATGAACAGAGTACAACTTCCGCCATATTATTTTGCAATTATTTCGCAGGAATTTTTTTCATATGGACTTTTAACAGGAGTTCGCGCGTAATGATGAACAGAATAGCACGCTTAAATACCTATAATAGCAATAAATTAGTGCTCTAACCGTAAAAGTGTCGGGTCTTAATTGTTAGGAGTATTATTTGGCAAGAATATTCTAAAACTTAGATGAAAAAAAAACATTTTTCCCACTTAATTTGTTTTCTACTTGTATTTTCAATGTTTTTCCCCCCAAAATAGAGGGCATGACCATAAAACCTTATTTCGATGATGACGATGACGTTCTGAAACACATTATAAACTCCGACGATGAAGGTGAAGATGGCATCCAACGTCACGATATGGATGATGATGAGGAGGAAAATGAAGAAAGTAGTGAGGAAATTATTATGTTAGATAAAAGGCATTAATCCAAACAAGCACACCTGTGATCTGCTCAAAATCTATAAATAACTCAACACTATATGTAAGCTAAAAATAAAAGATTACAAAATAAAATACATACATATGTATGTATGTACTTATTATGTTTAAGTGCATGGATATTTTTAACCATGATATACACCTTTGAACACTATCTGCCAATATCTTGAACTTAAAACCGATTAAGTGTTGAGTTTTAATTACGAGTACATTCGGCCTAGACGAATAATCTTCTTTTAACTGATACATCACATAAAACAAAAAAAATTTTGAACTAGATACATTATTTCTTTTATTTTTATATTACATAAAAGAATAATATTTACATATACATATATGCAATATTAGAAAGATATTTAAAATATAAGTTAAGCCAAAAGTAAAAAATAAAAGACATAATAAATATATATATTTTTTCTATATATACAAAGAATTTTAAGCAATATTTTAAACAAAATCATGAAGACCTTTAAAGAATCTCATTTAAAACCTCTAATGCTGCAAATGAAGACAAAAGCTTTAAAATGAAAATAGAATGAAATATATATGAATGCATAAAAAAATTTAAAACATTCCTTATAAGCAAAAATATTTAGAATTATTTATAGCTAAAGAAAAATTTTATTTTCTAACATTTCAGTTTATGTACTTTAAAAACAACAAAATTAATTTATTTAATTTAAATGCCAGTCCCACGATGTCACAAGTTTTCGTTCTTTCGTACAACTTCATTTAAAACAAAAACAAATTCTAAAATTTTGTTATTGTTTTACATGTATTTGTACGAAAGGGCGAATATGTGTGATATCGTGGGATTGGCAGTGAGTATAAGTAAGAACTTCGCTAAAAAAGGCATACAAATTGTGTCTCAGTAAGAATGCACTTTTTCATTTTAAAATAAAAACACGTATTTTTTTTTTTGGATAGATGTGATTTTTTTTATTAGATTGCAAAGATGACATATTCCGATTAAGTGATTAATAAAATATCCGCCAAATAGCTTCCACGGCTCTGATGACAGGCCATTCATTACTCTGTTCATGAAATTTTCCACGACGTTTTCACTGAGATGTGGCTGTATCTCGCCCATGACGCGTTGGATCTCGGGTTCGAGCTCAGGATTTTTTTTTTTGCTTATTTGCATGTTAACCGGAGATTTAACAAAACCCCAAACAATCGCACAACGTTAAATCGCATGATCTTAGTGGCCACTTGACATAAGAATTTCTCAAGATAATTTGTTCTGGAAATCGTTGCTGCAATAAATCGATTCTTTCATGTGCGGTGTGGCAGGTGGCGCCGTCTTGCTGAAACCACAAGTTGTCCAGATTCATGCCGTCCAGTTGAGGCTACAAGAACTCCGTTAACAATGCGATTTCAGCCTCATCCCCAATAAAGTAAGGCCCAATCACACCGCCTGACCGAAATCCGCACCAGACAGTTGCTATTTGTGGATGCATTTGTTTTTCATGAATTGTATGAGGATTTTCTGAGAAGAAAATTTGACAATTTTGTGAAATCACAAAATGAATTTGGCAATTACATCACTTTGATCAATTACAATTATAGCGCGTTGTTCTTTCGTAAAGCGCTCCATTTTCAATAAACGGAGTAAACATACATACATATCGTCCTATGAATTTATAAAAGCCCTAAGTTACATTGAAAAAATTTTATAGGACAAGCAAAAAACTCTAATATGAAAATTTAAGCAATATTTTTTTTTTAGTTTAAGTTTATTTCTTATTGACGAATTAGTACAATTTTAATAAATAAAATTTTCCAGGGACATGCATTTTGATATGGTAGATCGAAATCTACCAAGAAGTGGTTTTTGAATTTTTTGTAACTTAGGGCTTTATTGAAATCATATGACGATATGTAATCACAGCCGTCAAATTTTAGAGTTGTCACTTTTACACAAAGAAATTAACACTAATGTGCTGTTCATAGAACCCAAGCAATCGAATGGAGTGAACAATTTGTATGAAAACCACTCAATTATTTGAATGGTTTCCATACATATTTTCGGCTCAAGTCGATTGCTTGGATTCTATGAACAGCACATATATTTAAAAAGTGCAAACTTACTGAGGCACCCTTTAAGTACATGTGTATATACCAGTGTTGACAGTTAAAATCTTTTCTTCCCCAAAAAAAAATTATAAAATCAACTCAAAATGTTAAAATTTTTATATCGAGTAAGTTATCGTGACTGAAGTTTAATTTAGGCACTAATATGAGACTACCTGAACAAAGCAAAAACCACTTAAGTGTTGGGTATTTTTTCCCCCCAAAAATTATTTTAATTTAATGAAATATCGCCAAAAATTGTGTTCGTCTTAATTTGGATTTTGCATAATTCGCTAAAAATAATAGTTAAAAAAACTTTTGTGTATCCAAACGCACCTATTACACTGATCAGCTTTAAAATCGAATAGGGAAAGAATCTTCACTCCCTAAATTTGCCGTCTAAATTAATTAAAATAACTCCTAAATCAAGGGGAAAGCTGGTAAATACACACCTATTTTTAGCTGAGGAGAGAAAACATTCAATTTTTTCTGCAATTTTTTATAAAACTTTATAAACATGAATTATTTATTAATGGTTTATTAAAAAAATGATAAAGTTAAGTTAAATGTTCTTAAAGCTATATATCCGCCCAAAGGAGGTTGTATTTGTTTTTCATTAGACTATTTGTAAAATTTATAAAACTGCTTAAATATGGTGAACAAAATTTTTTTAATTTCACAGGAAAAACTCGCTGCGATTAATATATAATTTTTCGACCTCTTTTTGAATATTAGTATTATTCTTTAAATTAAACGTGAGGTCACTTTTTATAAAAATCATCCAAATTTATTTTTTCTCGATATTTCGTTACCCTTTGGGCAACTTCTTCAGGAGGAAAACAACAATTAAAACAATTTTTAAACAAAAACGGAAAAAGAAATTGACTAATAATTTGTTCATTTTTGTTAATTAAATAGTTTTTATTAATTTTTTCCTCCTGAAGAAGTTACCCAAAGGGAAAAAATAAATTTGGATGATTTTTATAAAAAAAGTGTCCTCAAGCTTAATTTAAAGAATAATACTTATACTTAGTTTTGTTTTATTTTTTACTCTTTAAGTATTTTTTTTAATAAAAACTAAACGAACCCTCCATTTGATTTTTCTTATTTATTTAAAAACTGTCTTTCTAAAATTTAGCCTTAATAGTATTTATCATCTAAGATATATAAAAATTTTAAAAATATGTTTTTGATATAAAATGTATGTAAATATGAAAAGTTTTAAATAAAAATATATATGTATAATCTTTACTTTGATTATAATCGAAATATTTTAATTATAATGATAGCAATAATTTTCAGACAAGCTTAAGTTCGTGGTTCACTTGAGTTCGTCAATTCAGTCCCGTTGTGTGATACCTTAAAGCGGATAAGACAAAATTACAGCTGCCCCAACGCCTCTCCAAACCACCCGGTTTCTTTTACAAAGGCGGATAGTTTGATTAGCCCCATTACCTGCCAGATTATTTAGATGCGACAAAGTACCAGAGCCGAGTATACTACTCCTTGCGCTTGCTAGCGCAAAGCATTGGCATAGAAGATGAAACACAGTTACTTTTTCCTCTTCAACATTACAACTCCTGCAATAATCGTAACTAAGACAAATTTTGTTAGCATGGGTGCCGATATTCCAGTGCCCAGTTAGCACTGCTACTAATAGTCCGATCTTTCTTGAATCTGAGTAGGTCACGTGTGCTGCTCAGGTAATAAGGGAGCCACGTTGACCTGGCCTCTGGGCAGGTATCTTCGTTTCCTCAAGTCGATACGATTCGCGCAGCGTGAATTGTGATAGAGGAATACCAGTAAAGGGGCTGAACATTGAGTTGTCCAATGCCTGACCTTGTCTAGCAATACCATTAGCAATACAGCTACCAGGACAGTCAGCGTGTCCTGATGTTCACAATAGTGTTACTCTCGATTAGTGTTACTATCGGTAAATATATAGATATCGTTTGAAATCCTATAATACTTAAGCCATCTTGTCGCCCGCGTAATAACAGAGATTTTAGTTTGCAAGACACTACACGCCTAAGTTCGCTTTAAATTCAATTAACATTTTGCTGATATTTTTTCGGTAAAAACCAAAGTTTGTATTATTATCTTTTCAGAAAAATAAAATAATATTTTAACTCTCTTTTTTTACTTAAAAAATATCAGTCGAATTTAACTGTTATTTTTGTTTGAACAAAATATCGTTTTAAACAATAAACATTATTTTTAGATTAAAAAAAAGTAAAAAACAAAAGCCTCTTAAGATTACTAATCGTATTCAAATATTGCATAAATAATTGAAATTTCGAAAATAGCTGACATTTTCTCGATCCCTGCTCATAGTGAAGCGAACAAAACATGTTTAGAAATATTTGGTCGTCAAAATTACCGACAACAAAACTAGAAACTTGTTCATTCATTATTCCAATTAGATTAAGCGGTATTGAAATTAAATGTTTAATGATTAAACATTAAGTATGTGTGGTCGATCTTCTAAAGTAGTGAAAGAAAGGAAGGAAGCATTAAAAATCTATTAAAAAAAATGTTTTAATATAAATTACTATTAAGAAATTTTAAGAAGAGAAATATCTGTTTGCTCAGTCTTTAAGAGAAAAAGAGATGTTTTCGTAAAGGTTATCGCATAAGTTAAGTTTTATCAGCACACAAAGCTACAAACACTTAGCTGAGTAGTATAAATGAAAAGCATATTTAAATGCGAGTACTATTATCTATTTCAGCTAAGAACACGCAACACGCTACTATATTAATTTGTTTATTTAAATAAGAAAAGTGAAAGTTTTTTTCTTCTTTAAAATATAAAAAGAGTAAAAAGTGTTTTATAAATATGTTTAAAAATGTTGTTAATCAAATAAGGCACATGGCCTCGCAAACTACTAAAACAGAACTTAAATCTAAACTGGGTATTATAGGGGTGCCCTTTTCTAAGGGACAAACTAAGGGAGGCGTAGAACGGGCACCTGACTTGCTAAGAGAAAAAGGCTTGATAGAAATTTTGCAACAAACCTCCAGAGGTAAACATACACACTTACCTGTTTTGTTTTTAGATTCAACTACATAAAAAAATAATAAGACATTTATTTAAATTGAAAAATATGTGTATTTATTTTTATTGAAAAGGCAGTTTAGACATAACCGACTATGGTAATTTAAAATACGATCCATCAAGTGAACCCGAATCGCCTTATTATAAAAATATGAAAAATTACGGCTCCTTTATGAGCTGCAACAAGGCCTTGATAAAAAAGATACCACAGATATTACAGGAAAATCAACAGTTCTTATGTTTGGGCGGCGACCATGCTATAGGTTTTGGTAGGTTTTATAAAAAAAATACAAAAATAAACAAATGAATGAATAGTTAAGAACATTAATTCTACAAAATAAATTATGTAACTATTAAAAAAATATACTAAAATAAAATACAGGTTCCGTAGCTGGCCATTTAAAACACACTCCCAATTTGTCTTTGGTATGGATTGATGCTCATGCTGACATTAATTTACACTCCACTACGGCCTCGGGTAATATCCATGGTATGCCCGTTGCTTTTCTATTAGAAGAACTAAGAGATTTTTGGAAACATGCTCAATTAGATGATATTGCTCCAAATTGGTAAGTCAATTAATTTATTTACTTTTTTATAATTATTTTGTTTATTTAAAATATTAAAAAATGGATAAAAATTAACAATGTTTATTGATTCGTTTTTAAATAAATATCACACATGTTTGTTTAAATACTTAATTTTATTTTAAATATAAATTTTCAGTCTTATAAATTTCTAATTTGTATTTTTTTATAAATTTATTTATTTTTTTTAAATAATATTTCAAGCTTTTTACGCAAAATTCAAAAGCTTTGTCAGTCTTAGTTTTTTTATATATTTTTTTCTTTAATAAAAAAATGAATTAAAAATTTAATTTGCAAAAGAATATTAACTAAATAAACTTGAATAGAGAAAAACAATATTCAACAAAACAAACCAAGTGTAAAACAAAATTTTAAATAGTTTTAACTGAAAATAACTAGTTTAACTGAAAAGTTTTGTGAAACTTAAAAATTGTTTATAATAAAAATAAAAAATTGTAGATCTTTTTTACAAAAAAAATGAACACGACTGCTTTGTTTGTTGGTTTGTTTTTTTATAATCATAATTAATTATTGGCTAAAAATTATAAAACTGAAAATAGTATTTGTTTTTTGCTTTAATTTTTTATTTTTTGATTTGGTGCTTTTTATATATTACAAAGTATAATAATAAATATAATTAATAAATGAAACTGAAAAATACAATTAAATACAATTTGAGATGGTTTTAATGAGAATTAACAGAACTTAAAAAGAACTAATCAACCGTATACTAAAAAGAAAATCTTCTAGCTCCTCGTAACATTTAAAAAAAAATATTGCAATTTTAGGAAAATATTCTTAAAATCTGTTTGTTTACTACGAGTATTTCTTTAGCTTAAGTGTGAAACCGCCTAACTACAGTTTTTTTTTGATTTTACGGGAGAAGAAAAAAACTTAATCAATTCGATGATGTCTTTTGTTTCCCTTAATAAATTCGCTGTTTTTTATCTATGATAGAATTTAAAAAAAATTTAGAAGCAAGTTGATACTTTGTCAGTTTATAATTTTGCATTACAGATAATAATACTATGTGTTGATTCTTTGATGAGTTACAAGTCAGATAAAATTTTTACCCGTCCTTGATGAGAGCAACACGTTCTGTTAAAATATAATTTAGCCAAGTTAAAACCTAAAGAATTTATGCTGCAGATGTTTGATTGTGGCAATGTCGAAGTACTCAACTATCAGTTGTTATACATGCAAAGCAGACAGATTATTTTCTTAATGCGAACGAAAATTTCTTTGGAATATTTTTATTAAAAACAAAAATAATAATACTCAAATTTGATTTCAATACACATACTTTTAAATATTTGAAGGAAAATTTCTTTTATTCCTTGAGTATACACGAGGCAACCGTTAAAGCAATCTGTTTTATAACTGTTGCGACAAGAACCGTACTTTTTTTCTTCACTCCCCGAGCAGCAAAAAACTTCACAACTTACTGGTTCAAATCTCATTGCAGGCGTCTTTGGCGGCAGCACAAATTTCAATGAAGTCAAATCAACTTGTCTTAGAAGTTTCCTTCAACAATTGCCTTTTTAATAATTATAAGGGAACTTTTACTTATTTCCTAACCTTATGCACCACGATTGTCTTTCTGTTTAATTTTTTGTGTGTGTTTTTTTTAAGTTTCTAAAAGCCGTAATATTTGTTTTATTTGTCTAGCGTTATTAACACAATATATTAAGTTTATCTAAAGCCATCTCATAAAAGCCTCAAATAATCTTAGACTAAATAACAACTATGGAATAAATACAAGTAAAATTATTAAATTATAATATTATAAAAAATGAGGATTTTCTTTTTTGAATGCAACCATAAATTAAAATCAGTTCAACAAAACAAATAAAAAAAACATTAATTTTTCAAAACATGCCTCAAATATCGTTTTTAGAAATCAATCGATATCTCAGCAGTTCTTGTCGACAGAGCAATGCAATTTTGCACGCTTGTAGCATTTAAGTCTCTAATTCTTTTAAAATTAATTTGTAATTTGTACCGTGCTTACTTTCGAAGACATAAGTTTTCATAACATAAATCGGAATATTTGAATTATTTCAATTAGGGTGGCTGCTACGCGGGCCGCAGGTACACCATCGTGTAGCCAAAGTGCCAATCTATCATATGGTGACCGTAAGCTTTAATCTGCAAAAAATTTTATTCAAATACGCTTACTAGTTAAGGAGCTATAAGAGCTGGAACTTTATTAAAAACGCCCAATTTTGTTTGTTTCAGCTTTCGGAAATTATTTAATAACTTCCACGCTATTAAAGATAGAGAAACGAAACTATACACGTTTGTAAAATAGAATCTTGTGATTACAACGAGTTGTGTTTGACTTTCGTACGATCAATAGTTTGTAAGATATAGCGAATGTTAGCAAAAAACTCAATTTTTACCTGCATGGATGGTCCATTAGGCGGGCCGCAGGTACGCCATCGTGTAGCCAAAGTTCCGATCTATCATATGGTGAAAAAATAATTCAAATAGCTTAAGTAGTTACGGAGATATAGCGTTTTAAAGAAAATATTTTTCAGAAATCCACCTCCTGTCGAATTCTGTTGGCCTGGTGTTTTACAAAAAAACGCTCTCACGTTTTGTTTCATATCTAAGTCATTTTTAATGATAATTGCATGAAATTTTGTAAGCAGGTAGAATGGATGATGGAGAACAATATCCCGAAATAAACTTTTGACACGCCCACTTGTAAGTATGAAAAAGTGGGCGTTAGTTTTTAAAACTATATTTTAACCATATTTTGTTTCTTTTTAAACCCCAAAAATATATGCACATTAAAGCTGGGACCGTAAGCTTTAATCTGCAAAAAATTTTATTCAAATACGCTTACTAGTTAAGGAGCTATAAGAGCTGGAACTTTATTAAAAACGCCCAATTTTGTTTGTTTCAGCTTTCGGAAATTAATTAATAACTTCCACGCTATTAAAGATAGAGAAACGAAACTATACACGTTTGTAAAATAGAATCTTGTGATTACAACGAGCTTTGTTTGACTTTCGTACGATCAATAGTTTGTAAGATATAGCGAATGTTAGCAAAAAACTCAATTTTTACCTGCATGGATGGTCCATTAGGCGGGCCGCAGGTAGCCAAAGTTCCGATCTATCATATGGTGAAAAAATAATTCAAATAGCTTAAGTAGTTACGGAGATATAGCGTTTTAAAGAAAATATTTTTCAGAAATCCACCTCCTGTCGAATTCTGTTGGCCTGGTGTTTTACAAAAAAACGCTCTCACGTTTTGTTTCATATCTAAGTCATTTTTAATGATAATTGCATGAAATTTTGTAAGCAGGTAGAATGGATGATGGAGAACAATATCCCGAAATAAACTTTTGACACGCCCACTTGTAAGTATGAAAAAGTGGGCGTTAGTTTTTAAAACTATATTTTAACCATATTTTGTTTCTTTTTAAACCCCAAAAATATATGCACATTAAAGCTGGGACCGTAAGCTTTAATCTGCAAAAAATTTTATTCAAATACGCTTACTAGTTAAGGAGCTATAAGAGCTGGAACTTTATTAAAAACGCCCAATTTTGTTTGTTTCAGCTTTCGGAAATTATTTAATAACTTCCACGCTATTAAAGATAGAGAAACGAAACTATACACGTTTGTAAAATAGAATCTTGTGATTACAACGAGCTTTTTTTGACTTTCGTACGATCAATAGTTTGTAAGATATAGCGAATGTTATCAAAAAACTCAATTTTTACCTGCATGGATGGTCCATCAGGCGGGCCGCAGATACGCCATCGTGTAGCCAAAGTTCCGATCTATCATATGGTGAAAAAATAATTCAAATAGCTCAAGTAGTTACGGAGATATAGCGTTTTAAAGAAAATATTTTTCAGAAATCCACCTCCTGTCGAATTCTGTTGGCCTGGTGTTTTACAAAAAAACGCTCTCACGTTTTGTTTCATATCTAAGTCATTTTTAATGATAATTGCATGAAATTTTGTAAGCAGGTAGAATGGATGATGGAGAACAATATCCCGAAATAAACTTTTGACACGCCCACTTGTAAGTATGAAAAAGTGGGCGTTAGTTTTTAAAACTATATTTTAACCATATTTTGTTTCTTTTTAAACCCCAAAAATATATGCACATTAAAGCTGGGACCGTAAGCTTTAATCTGCAAAAAATTTTATTCAAATACGCTTACTAGTTAAGGAGCTATAAGAGCTGGAACTTTATTAAAAACGCCCAATTTTGTTTGTTTCAGCTTTCGGAAATTATTTAATAACTTCCACGCTGTTGGTGCTGTTGGCTGAAGTAGTTAGCGCGTTGACTACAAAGCAAATAATGTCCAAGAACGTGGGTTCGAGCCCAGCTTCAGACAAGTTATAACATCCAGCATTTTTCAGATGTGCATTAGAGTATGCCATTGTATTTGTTGTTGTCGGAGTGTTTAAGTGATGAAGGCATAGCACACTGGTCACTGAACAGTACTGGCAGCAATTGATACTGGTGTATGCTAGCGGACATCACAGCGCCCTCCTTCGTCGGTATTGTAGCAAAATTGCCGGCGAAGTAAAATAATTAATAAAATGGCTACAACAGCTTAAAACACATTTAATGCGCCTACTTGACATCAGAGGCGCTGCAACACTGATCTAAAAACTAACACAGCGCGCAATATCAGAGTTGTAAAAATTAAGCTTTCTCTCTTTCACCATCTGTCCTCTCTCACTATCCCTTTCCCAAGGAAGGTAACACACCTACGGGTTGGTAGGCATACTAATTGCCTGAGTGTTACTTCTCTTTTTAAAAAAAATAAAAAAAAAAAAATAAATTAAAGATAGAGAAACGAAACTATACACGTTTGTAAAATAGAATCTTGTGATTACAACGAGCTTTTTTTGACTTTCGTACGATCAATAGTTTGTAAGATATAGCGAATGTTATCAAAAAACTCAATTTTTACCTGCATGGATGGTCCATCAGGCGGGCCGCAGATACGCCATCGTGTAGCCAAAGTTCCGATCTATCATATGGTGAAAAAATAATTCAAATAGCTCAAGTAGTTACGGAGATATAGCGTTTTAAAGAAAATATTTTTCAGAAATCCACCTCCTGTCGAATTCTGTTGGCCTGGTGTTTTACAAAAAAACGCTCTCACGTTTTGTTTCATATCTAAGTCATTTTTAATGATAATTGCATGAAATTTTGTAAGCAGGTAGAATGGATGATGGAGAATATCCCGAAATAAACTTTTGACACGCCCACTTGTAAGTATGAAAAAGTGGGCGTTAGTTTTTGAAACGATATTTTAACCATATTTTGTTTCTTTTTAAACCCCAAAAATATATGCACATTAAAGCTGGGACCGTAAGCTTTAATCTGCAAAAAATTTTATTCAAATACGCTTACTAGTTAAGGAGCTATAAGAGCTGGAACTTTATTAAAAACGCCCAATTTTGTTTGTTTCAGCTTTCGGATATTATTTAATAACTTCCACGCTATTAAAGATAGAGAAACGAAACTATACACGTTTGTAAAATAGAATCTTGTGATTACAACGAGTTTTGTTTGACTTTCGTACGATCAATAGTTTGTAAGATATAGCGAATGTTAGCAAAAAACTCAATTTTTACCTGCATGGATGGTCCATTAGGCGGGCCGCAGGTACGCCATCGTGTAGCCAAAGTTCCGATCTATCATATGGTGAAAAAATAATTCAAATAGCTTAAGTAGTTACGGAGATATAGCGTTTTAAAGAAAATATTTTTCAGAAATCCACCTCCTGTCGAATTCTGTTGGCCTGGTGTTTTACAAAAAAACGCTCTCACGTTTTGTTTCATATCTAAGTCATTTTTAATGATAATTGCATGAAATTTTGTAAGCAGGTAGAATGGATGATGGAGAACAATATCCCGAAATAAACTTTTGACACGCCCACTTGTAAGTATGAAAAAGTGGGCGTTAGTTTTTAAAACTATATTTTAACCATATTTTGTTTCTTTTTAAACCCCAAAAATATATGCACATTAAAGCTGGGACCGTAAGCTTTAATCTGCAAAAAATTTTATTCAAATACGCTTACTAGTTAAGGAGCTATAAGAGCTGGAACTTTATTAAAAACGCCCAATTTTGTTTGTTTCAGCTTTCGGAAATTAATTAATAACTTCCACGCTATTAAAGATAGAGAAACGAAACTATACACGTTTGTAAAATAGAATCTTGTGATTACAACGAGCTTTGTTTGACTTTCGTACGATCAATAGTTTGTAAGATATAGCGAATGTTAGCAAAAAACTCAATTTTTACCTGCATGGATGGTCCATTAGGCGGGCCGCAGGTACGCCATCGTGTAGCCAAAGTTCCGATCTATCATATGGTGAAAAAATAATTCAAATAGCTTAAGTAGTTACGGAGATATAGCGTTTTAAAGAAAATATTTTTCAGAAATCCACCTCCTGTCGAATTCTGTTGGCCTGGTGTTTTACAAAAAAACGCTCTCACGTTTTGTTTCATATCTAAGTCATTTTTAATGATAATTGCATGAAATTTTGTAAGCAGGTAGAATGGATGATGGAGAACAATATCCCGAAATAAACTTTTGACACGCCCACTTGTAAGTATGAAAAAGTGGGCGTTAGTTTTTAAAACTATATTTTAACCATATTTTGTTTCTTTTTAAACCCCAAAAATATATGCACATTAAAGCTGGGACCGTAAGCTTTAATCTGCAAAAAATTTTATTCAAATACGCTTACTAGTTAAGGAGCTATAAGAGCTGGAACTTTATTAAAAACGCCCAATTTTGTTTGTTTCAGCTTTCGGAAATTATTTAATAACTTCCACGCTATTAAAGATAGAGAAACGAAACTATACACGTTTGTAAAATAGAATCTTGTGATTACAACGAGTTTTGTTTGACTTTCGTACGATCAATAGTTTGTAAGATATAGCGAATGTTAGCAAAAAACTCAATTTTTACCTGCATGGATGGTCCATTAGGCGGGCCGCAGGTACGCCATCGTGTAGCCAAAGTTCCGATCTATCATATGGTGAAAAAATAATTCAAATAGCTTAAGTAGTTACGGAGATATAGCGTTTTAAAGAAAATATTTTTCAGAAATCCACCTCCTGTCGAATTCTGTTGGCCTGGTGTTTTACAAAAAAACGCTCTCACGTTTTGTTTCATATCTAAGTCATTTTTAATGATAATTGCATGAAATTTTGTAAGCAGGTAGAATGGATGATGGAGAACAATATCCCGAAATAAACTTTTGACACGCCCACTTGTAAGTATGAAAAAGTGGGCGTTAGTTTTTAAAACGATATTTTAACCATATTTTGTTTCTTTTTAAACCCCAAAAATATATGCACATTAAAGCTGGTACCGTAAGCTTTAATCTGCAAAAAATTTTATTTAAATACGCTTACTAGTTAAGGACTATAAGAGCTGGAACTTTATTAAAAACGCCCAATTTTGTTTGTTTCAGCTTTCGGAAATTATTTAATAACTTCCACGCTATTAAAGATAGAGAAACGAAACTATACACGTTTGTAAAATAGAATCTTGTGATTACAACGAGCTTTTTTTGACTTTCGTACGATCAATAGTTTGTAAGATATAGCGAATGTTATCAAAAAACTCAATTTTTACCTGCATGGATGGTCCATCAGGCGGGCCGCAGATACGCCATCGTGTAGCCAAAGTTCCGATCTATCATATGGTGAAAAAATAATTCAAATAGCTCAAGTAGTTACGGAGATATAGCGTTTTAAAGAAAATATTTTTCAGAAATCCACCTCCTGTCGAATTCTGTTGGCCTGGTGTTTTACAAAAAAACGCTCTCACGTTTTGTTTCATATCTAAGTCATTTTTAATGATAATTGCATGAAATTTTGTAAGCAGGTAGAATGGATGATGGAGAACAATATCCCGAAATAAACTTTTGACACGCCCACTTGTAAGTATGGAAAAGTGAGCGTTAGTTTTTAAAACGATATTTTAACCATATTTTGTTTCTTTTTAAACCCCAAAAATATATGCACATTAAAGCTGGTACTGTAAGCTTTAATCTGCAAAAAATTGTATTCAAATACGCTTACTAGTTAAGGAGCTATAACTGCCGCGGCAAAGCTATTGCATATTAAATTAAAAAAAAATAATTAACATAATTTTTTTTAATTAATAGAAAAGGCTATAGCCTTTTCTTTTTTGGAGCGTTACTAAAACGCCAATAAAAAAAGACATGTGGCACTCGAGAACTGCCGCGGCAAAGCTATTGCATATTAAATTAAAAAAAAATAATTAACATAATTTTTTTAATTAATAGAAAGGGCTATAGCCTTTTCTTTTTTGGAGCGTTACTAAAACGCCAATAAAAAAAGACATGTGGCACTCGAGAACTGCCGCGGCAAAGCTATTGTATAGCCTTTTCTTTTTTGGAGCGTTACTAAAACGCCAATAAAAAAAGACATGTGGCACTCGAGAACTGCCGCGGCAAAGCTATTGCATATTAAATTAAACAAAAATAATTAACATAATTTTTTTTAATTAATAGAAAAGGCTATAGCCTTTTCTTTTTTGGAGCGTTACTAAAACGCCAATAAAAAAAGACATGTGGCACTCGAGAACTGCCGCGGCAAAGCTATTGCATATTAAATTAAAAAAAAATAATTAACATAATTTTTTTTAATTAATAGAAAAGGCTATAGCCTTTTCTTTTTTGGAGCGTTACTAAAACGCCAATAAAAAAAGACATGTGGCACTCGAGAACTGCCGCGGCAAAGCTATTGCATATTAAATTAAAAAAAAATAATTAACATAATTTTTTTTAATTAATAGAAAAGGCTATAGCCTTTTCTTTTTTGGAGCGTTACTAAAACGCCAATAAAAAAAGACATGTGGCACTCGAGAACTGCCGTGGCAAAGCTATTGCATATTAAATTAAAAAAAATAATTAACATATTTTTTTTTAATTAATAGAAAAGGCTATAGCCTTTTCTTTTTTGGAGCGTTACTAAAACGCCAATAAAAAAAGACATGTGGCACTCGAGAACTGCCGCGGCAAAGCTATTGCATATTAAATTAAAAAAAATAATTAACATAATTTTTTTTAATTAATAGAAAAGGCTATATATAGCCTTTTCTTTTTTGGAGCGTTACTAAAACGCCAATAAAAAAAGACATGTGGCACTCGAGAACTGCCGCGGCAAAGCTATTGCATATTAAATTAAAAAAAAATAATTAACATAATTTTTTTTAATTAATAGAAAAGGCTATAGCCTTTTCTTTTTTGGAGCGTTACTAAAACGCAAATAAAAAAAGACATGTGGCACTCGAGAACTGCCGTGGCAAAGCTATTGCATATTAAATTAAAAAAAAATAATTAACATATTTTTTTTTAATAATTAGAAAAGGCTATAGCCTTTTCTTTTTTGGAGCGTTACTAAAACGCCAATAAAAAAAGACATGTGGCACTCGAGAACTGCCGTGGCAAAGCTATTGCATATTAAATTAAAAAAAAATAATTAACATATTTTTTTTTAATAATTAGAAAAGGCTATATATAGCCTTTTCTTTTTTGGAGCGTTACTAAAACGCCAATAAAAAAAGACATGTGGCACTCGAGAACTGCCGCGGCAAAGCTATTGCATATTAAATTAAAAAAAAATAATTAACATAATTTTTTTTAATTAATAGAAAAGGCTATAGCCTTTTCTTTTTTGGAGCGTTACTAAAACGCCAATAAAAAAAGACATGTGGCACTCGAGAACTGCCGTGGCAAAGCTATTGCATATTAAATTAAAAAAAAATAATTAACATATTTTTTTTTAATAATTAGAAAAGGCTATAGCCTTTTCTTTTTTGGAGCGTTACTAAAACGCCAATAAAAAAAAGACATGTGGCACTCGAGAACTGCCGCGGCAAAGCTATTGCATATTAAATAAAAAAAAATAATTAACGTAATTTTTTTTTATTAATAGAAAAGGCTATAGCCTTTTCTTTTTTGGAGCGTTACTAAAATGCCAATAAAAAAAGACATGTGGCACTCGAGAACTGCCGCGGCAAAGCTATTGTAAGTATGAAAAAGTGGGCGTTAGTTTTTAAAACGATATTTTAACCATATTTTGTTTCTTTTTAAGCCCCAAAAATATATGCACATTAAAGCTGGGACCGTAAGCTTTAATCTGCAAAAAATTTTATTCAAATACGCTTACTAGTTAAGGAGCTATAAGAGCTGGAACTTTATTAAAAACGCCCAATTTTGTTTGTTTCAGCTTTCGGAAATTATTTAATAACTTCCACGCTATTAAAGATAGAGAAACGAAACTATACACGTTTGTAAAATAGAATCTTGTGATTACAACGAGCTTTGTTTGACTTTCGTACGATCAATAGTTTGTAAGATATAGCGAATGTTATCAAAAAACTCAATTTTTACCTGCATGGATGGTCCATCAGGCGGGCCGCAGGTACGCCATCGTGTAGCCAAAGTTCCGATCTATCATATGGTGAAAAAATAATTCAAATAGCTCAAGTAGTTACGGAGATATAGCGTTTTAAAGAAAATATTTTTCAGAAATCCACCTCCTGTCGAATTCTGTTGGCCTGGTGTTTTACAAAAAAACGCTCTCACGTTTTGTTTCATACATATCTGTCATTTTTAATGATAATTGCATGAAATTTGGTCGTAAGAACACTTTGCATTTGATTTATTTTGGGGAGGTGGTGTTTTACAAAAATATATTTTTTTCAGAATTTTCGTGTGAAAAACTATTTCACATTTAGTTTAATGTTATAGTTGTTTTAAGAGTTGATACACGCCACGCCCACCTTATAAATGCAAAAAAGTGGGCGTTAATTTTAAACCGCTTTGTTTTTTTTTTTTCGTTTTAAAGTTTGAAATCTGTGAATCTCGAAACGGAACGAGCATTTGTCATTTCTTAAACTTAAAAAAAAGATTGAACTTAGCGGATTGAACTTTCGAGGCATGACTTTTTACTTAAATTTAATGTTTTCTTATTGCTTTATGACTTAAATATGTGATTTCATTCTTTTAAGATTTTATAGTACATTACAAATTATAATAAAAATTATGTATTTATACTAGTTTCTTTTTGTGTTTTCTTTTTTATGACAATAAACATTTCTTTTAAATTACACTAAGACTTTGATTAAGTGAATAATTTTGAAACAATTAGAAATTTATATTGAACTTATAGAGATGTATTCCACTTTAATATTTGACTTTGAATATGATTTCATTGAATGAGAGAATTGTCCGCGGACTCTTTTAACTGGCCAATCAAATCAATATATTTAAAGTAAATTCAAATTTTCTTGTTCTTTTTGAGCATTAATGCAAATAAGACTTCTTAAATCAAAGTTTTAGTGTTTTTGATAATAAAAAATTAATAAACAAAAATTTTACAGAATAAATAATAAATTTTAAAAACGATTTAAATACATTTAAAAGTAAAAATTTACAAAATGATTCTTAGAGTTAATTAAACTTAAAAATATTAACACAAGTGTAAAAATTTAACGATCATTTCTGATTTTTACTTTGGATTTCATATTTATACATTTAAATAGTAAAATAAATAAATATGCTTATATTTTTGTTTTTAGCACACATACAACTCCGCTGAAAATAAGAAAATAAAAAACAGTAGAAAATTATAATGAAATTTATCATTTTATTTTGTGGCACAACAAAATTATGAAATTATACACTGAAAGAAAAAAACAAGAAAAGAATTTATAAACGAGCCGTTTCTTATATACGAAAGAAAATGAAAATTGTATAAAATTTAAAAATTATTACTTACCAAAAACTTATAAAAGTTAGACAACAACAAATTACAATTAAATGTGTTACCAACAAAAAAAAAACAGAATTACGCTCAATATTTTTTTAAACCAATATTTCGAAAACTTTTTCATGTTTTAAGTGTTTTGGCAATTTATTAAAAAAACAAACTAAGTAATTAATTGGCGGTTTTAGAAAAATTAAATATTACACTGTAAGAAAAAAAAAATTATAACCGAAAACTTTACTTAAAAACGAAAATATTTACGCAGAACACAAGAAATTGAAAACAATTTGACGACATTTTGATTATGCTGTTGTTGTTTTTCTTTTTGCTTTTAATCAAAAGGAAACACAGGAAGACAATAGATTAAATAGATGTAAATTTAGGAAGACAGGTGTTATTTTTATTGAAGTCTAATTATAAATGGGTGAATTTTAATGTATTACACTGAGAGAAACCAACAACCAACTTAAAACCAAAAAAAATATATATAGTATATATTATTTGTGTACAACTGTAAAGTAAAAACAAAAAGGAGAGATAGGATGGCAAACAAATCAGGATATAGACAAAGCTGTTTGAAAGAAATTAAAGAAAACCCTAAGAGAAATAATAACAGTTCTAGTTAAAAAAAAAACACCAAATGTTGAAAATCTTTTAAGCCTGGTACCATAAAATTTTATAATTTTTAAAATTACATAACTGACTTTAATATCGGAGTGTTTGTTTTTTATTAGGGCATCATTTGCCAAACTCTTTGAAAGTATTTGGTGTTTCTTCGGCTGCTTTTTTTGAACTCTCTAAATATTGTTACTTCTAAGAAATTCGTGATGCAAAATTATAAAATACTTTCCACAATTCATGTTAGGTTTTGTAGATATGTTCCATATTTTTTCAGTACATGTCACTTTCGTTGAATTAATGCATTTCTTATGTTCCAAAAACTCTGGCATATTTTTAGAAAAATTTTCTTTATAGAACTGTTATTATTTCTTATCTGAAAAACAAAACTCTTAATCAAAAATGTTAATTAAAAAAGCCAACGATATTTAGCCACGGCCTAAACTTTTACAAAAACTGAAAACTTTAACAATCAAATGTCATGTAATGGAAGACTTCAATACAATCCAACGGAAAAGAAAATACAACCTGAAAAGGAAAAAAGTTTAACCCACCAAAAAAAAAACAACGAAAAAATATAACTTTTATATAAAAATAATGTAAGAATTATAAAATTAATAAAAGAGATTTAATTATAATTTGTAAATGGAAGTTTTACTGACGTATTTGTAAAAAAATAAACTGAGTTTGAGATCTATTTTAACTCGACTTGAAATAGTAAAATTTTAATACGGCAGTTAATTGATTTGCGATAAATGTATAATACAAATTAATTTTGAATATGGTGGATAAGGTTTTGCAATTGAATTATTTAACTACCGAACAAAACAAGAAATTATTTTTGAAATTTCGTACAATTAAAATTCACAAGAAGCTTTTAAGTTCTAAACACGTTGCCATAATTTTTTTTATTTCTTAGCAAAAAACTTAAATCTCTTTTATTATAATATTAAATTAAAAGAAAAATAGGACTGCAATCTTAAAAATTAAAGTAATATGAAATCATTAAATAAAAATAATAATTGAACAGAAAATTTTTTTATTTTAAATCATTTGCTGTTTTAATTTATTTTTAAGCTTTTCATTATTACAAATAAAGAAAAAATTGATTTCAATTAAGAAATTACAAAATGTCTATTTTTCAATTACTCAAACTTTGCAACAAAAAATAAAAAGATTTTTTGCAATTAGATATTGGAGAATATTCTGAATAATAAATTTACTTAATTGTCAAAATAATTCATTTTTGATTATTTCCATCAATTACAAAATTAATTGAAACCAATTTTAATTTTTGATACTTTTGTTGTTTTTTTTTTAATTAAAATTTGTGATTTTTAATAGGGCTTTCTGTAATAAAATTCAAAAATAAAACTGTTCGAATTTATATGCTTTTAACATTGCAATTCGAACACATTTTCTTCCGATTCCGATTCGCTTTCCATTAAACTAATATGTAAAGGGTGATTTTTTTAGAAACTTTGTTTTTGGCAACACTGTTTTTGGCAGCTCAGCTGTTCTTCTGTAACATGTTACTGTTAAAACATGTTCAGTTTGGTTTATAACACACAGCACGCGAAACAATGGCCGAATTGAGATGCAAGCTTGGTGAACAGTTTATTTCACGTTTGGTTCCGGTCAATTGGCCGCCTTGGAGAGAGTATGCCAAAATTGGACCAAGCGTATGAATCATTTGAGGCGTAGCCGCGTTCAACATTTACATGAAATCATCTTTAAACATTGAGTTATATAGATCGTTCTATCGACTCAGATAAAGATTTCATATATTTATCTTAATTTAGTTTTTTTTTGTTCTTATAATCGAATTCGAAAGCTCTTTAAAAATCACCCCTACATACTTTTCCGAACAATTTTTAATATTTTTAATTTTTTCTTTCAAGAAAACTTAAGTTGAGCAAATGATTTTAGAATGTAATTTTCAATTTAAAGAAAAAAAAATTATAACAAATTAAAGAAAAATTAAAGGAATTAAAATAAATATTAAGTTAAAGGAAATTAAACCTGTTCACATTTAGATTTATTAACTATGTTTTTGATTTTTAATTGTATATTTAAAAAGGTATAATGAAAAACTCATAAATTTTTTAAAATTTTTAATACATTTATAATATTATTTGTTTTTCTTTTTTAACCCATAATTTTGGTGAGTCCTTTGGGATTTTTTTTGTGATTCTTGTTATGATAATAATAATAATTATAAAAAGTAATAATAAATTATTTACTGATAATATCATTAAGAAAAAATTAAGTCATATAATCTTTGTTTTTTTTAATTAATATAATAATTAAGAAAGTCACACTTAAATTAAATTAAGAGAGAAAATTAAGGTTATATCAATATTTATTTTTATATAAGAAATAAATAACTTGTTCGAGTATTTTTTTTTAGAAAAGAAAATTAAAAAAAATGCCTTAAACCTTAAGACAACTGTATTTTTGAAAAATAATTTAAAGCAAGAAAATCATTATTAATAATATTTCTTGTTGCTTGTTTTAAACAAATCAAAAAGTATTAAGATCTTACTAAGCTAAATATTTGAATTATTTATATTTATATATTTTTTTTTAATAATAATAATAATAATAATTTTGACTAGCATATGTTTAAGTATGTTTTATTTTTGGAAATGTTTCTTTTTCAATAAGTATTAAGTTTTGTAAAAAAAGGAATGTTTCTTTTATTTTAATTATAATTGAGATCATTTTAAGTGTTTTTGTTTGTAGTATCATTAAAAAAAAATGACTAGATCTTTTTTTGTTGGGTTAGGACATCATGTTGAAGTGAGAAAGGAAACTAGGTACAAGCTTCTACATAAAAGAAATAAATAATAATAGAAACAATTCAAATAAAACTTAAAAAATTTACATGTTTTATTGGTTAGCCTTCTAAAATGAAAAATTAACACAAAAGAAAATAAAAAAATGTGTAATTGTTTTGCCGAAACATAAAATATTTGGTTTATTAATAAAAAAAATTGTATGCATTACATAATTATAAATAAAGATTGAAATCATAATAATATGTATTAAAAAATATGATTATAAAGGGTGATTTTTTCCGCAGCTTATATATATATTTTTTAGAAAGTTCCCAAGTTAGAATTGCCATTACCCAGATAAATATCCGAAAAACACTTGAAAATTATTGTATTTTCTTAACCAAGTTTTTGCTATGTGGGTGGGTACTGCTTTATATGTATATAGAGAAACTCTGCTCAGCTGTGAATCTCTACGCTTAACTAACTTATTTGTGAACTTGAAAATTTCAATTTTTTCCGCCAATTTCAAAGCCAAAACTCCAATTTAAAAATCACCCTATATACAAAACTGAAAAATACAACTTTTTAATTAAATTATAAATTGAAATAAACCAACACACATATAAAAAAATCAAAAATTTGCTTAGAAAATGATGAATGCAAAATATGTTACATAAAATAACTTCTTGTGAGACATGAGTAAAAAAGACAGGAACATTTTATATGTATATAAGTAAATATTAACATAAAACATAGTTCCGATTGAAATTTAATTTAAACAATTTTATATTAAATACTTTTAAATTTAAATCCCAATTATAGATTAAGATTAAACAAGCGCCAGTTCAAAATTTTAGCAATATTTGTTGAACTATTTCAGAAAATACCAAAGTACTTTGATAGATTAAAAATTTTGACATTTGTTTCAAATCTTTTAAGATCAAATTTCCAGCTGTTAATTAATTAATGAATTTCTTCAATGCTATTTTCCATTTCCACTCTTGTTTTTTCCTCCAAGAATTATTGTTATTTTTTGCAGCATATTTTTCACATACAAAATGATTTAGTTTTCTTTTATCGTTTTTATTCAGAAAAATAAAGGAAAGAAAATAAAATAAAAATAAGTAATATTAATAATAAGAAATTATAAAAAAATGATTGACAAATAAAATTACAAACTAATAATTATAAAAACAGAAACAATTAATAGTTAAAAAAAAAATATTAAAAATAATAATGCTAACGTTAAACTCAAAACCCAAGATTAATTTATAATAAATTACATTTCAAAATAAAAATAAAGAAATTAAAACAAATAGAAACACGTTTTAGGAAAATAAAAACGGGAATTGCTACACAATTGTTTTTTTATAATTTCCACACGAAAATGTAATCGCTCGAATTTATTTTAATTGTGCATCATCAGATTAAATTGTTGTCTTTCGTTTACTTTTATTTTCCTCAAACAGATATATTTTTTAAATAAAAAATAATAATTTTAATACAAAGGATTGTAAAAAATTATGAAAAATTAAAATATTAATAAAATGAATTTGCTTTTTTCTTTCAAATTTATTACACGATTTTTTCTTTTTTTTTTGTATTTTTACTTAAACAACACGACACATAGTTGGTCTTTGATTCTTTAAAGAATATTGACACAAAATTAAATGAATATATAAAAACTTAAATTGATGCCAGATCAATTTATTTATTTGTTTCTCTCTAGATTTTCTTTAAATTTCTTGCGATAATTCCCTTAAATGTGAAAAATAAATAAGATTTTAATATAAATATTCGTTTGTATATATAGACATGGTCATAATTTAATTACATTTAAGTGTTAAAGACAAAAATTAAATTAAAATATTTACTTAATGTATAATGAAAAATTATGTATGTATGTAAATGTTGCGTGTATATATTGTATGTATTATGTATAATTCGAAAATATATGTATATAAATTTACAAGTGTTAAAAAAAAGATTGCTTTAAATATACATACATATATACAAATGTGTATATGTATTGTATATTAATTTTTAAATGTCAATTTAAAATAAATAAAATTAAAATTAAAATTAAACATAAAATAAAATATATGTATATATTTTGTTTATAATATGAGATACCTTATATTCCATAAAAAAATTGTTTTCTTCTTTCTCTTCAAGCTTTCTTTTTGTATATCAACTATTGCACAGAAGATTTACCATTTATACATATATAAAAAAAAGTTGGAAAAAACTAACTTGCTAAAACTTTTACTATTAAGTGTTAGAAATTTCAAAATTGTTACATTTCGAAACAAAACTAAACAAAGTTTTCTTATTATAAAAATTTCTTGTTATCATTAAAGTTATTCGGCTCATAGGCTGCAAAATACATTTGAGAGATTCATTCACAAGGTGCGTATTAGTTCTTCAACAATTGTGAATGACACACCAAGTTATGTAAGATGAATGTTGTAATTTTGTAATTGTAGTAAAACCCTCAACAAACTGTCTGATTGTATCACTTAAATGCACTAAGTAGCTTATGGCTCTCTACAATAACTGCTTTAAAATTCATTAGTTGATGTTTTTATATAATTTTACTAAATAGTTTTTTTTTCTTTTAAACAAAAATCTTTGGGTTTTATAAATTTATAAATAAAATTTTTAGGAGTTACAATAAACTTCAAACTCCTTAAAGTTGTTTAAGAGAATTTTTTTTTGCTTTTTTCTTTTTTCGTTTTACTTAAAATTTATTTTTTCATAGTATTTTATGTATGTATATTGATAAGGTTTTTACTTAATTTATATTTAAATATTTTCACTGACTAGATTTTTTTGTTACTTATTTATGTGTGTTATTTAGGGGTTTGTTCATATTTATGTAGATGTTAAGCTTCGTTTTTTGTTTAAACTAATAAATCTACTTGTTTTCTTAACTTGTCTCCTGTGTGTGTGTGTTTCTAAAATTTCATGTTTTTAAAAACTAAAAAAATTGTTTTTAGTTAAAATAAAATTGTGTTAATGTAAAAGACGTATGTTTGTTTGTAGGTTGTTGTACATTATTGTAAAATAAATAAATAAATAATTGCATACATATGAATAATATTTATGTAGATAAAATTAAAGCATGTAAAATTAATTTATTTAGCCAGTTGAAAGGGGAAAAAGAAATTAAGGGAAAGATCATTCACAAAGAAGCTAGAACTATTTGAATATTGTACTAATTCGAAGCATTTAAAATTCAAATTTATAGAAGTAACATTTTTATACTTATTTTAAGTAGACTTTTTTTAATTATTTAATTTTTGTGTAATTCATTATTTTTCTGGGCTTTTTCGTAAATGCAGCCAGCACTGCATTGGATCAGATTTTACGCACGCTCCTTGCCCGCATCATGATCGGTCTTTTTTCACTGCTCTTTATGGCACGATACTGAGGCTTTTTCATTGCACAATAAATTTTTATAATGCGCTGCGAATCAGATGCAATGCTGTGATGAATTTACGAACAGGCTAATTTTTCAAAACGTACACGAATTGCTCTACATATGTATTTGCAACCCTCAATTGTGAGATTCACTGCTTAATTTGCATAAAAATTTGGGATAAATTTGCATTCCCGAAATATGCCACTCCACTTTCTAAATATGTATTTGAGACCGTATAAATGTAATGAACGTGTATGAAATCTTACGATTTTTTACGATATGAATTTTGTCTTGTTTAATTTATTTTGTAATAATGCAACTAACTGTTACTTGTTAATTCAATCACAGGGTGGTAACAGTAATTTTTTAGTAGCATATAAATCCACTAACATAATGTTACTTTTGCATTAACAGTTTTGTTTAATTAAATTTAACATTAACACACAAACTGCTTAAGCCTTTTTGGCTTGTCCACAGAAACTCACAGAACTCCACATTAGACATGAAATACTGTTAAAACATGATAAACATACTAATTTTTAGGTACACATTTTTCAGTTGAAAGGACTTGTTTGGCTGGGGTCAAATCATGAATTTACAAAATAATTTTTTTATTTAGTACGAAATTCTTATCTGATTGATGAGAAATTACGTATAAATATTAATGAGCAAACATTTTTCATTATTTTTTGTTTGCCATCACACAATTTCGAATTCCACTTGTGAATTGGTGCATATTGTGTTTTTCATATTTTTTTTTCTTTTAGGTTTTAGTGTGTTTTGTCACAAAAATGTTATAAAATTATTTTTTTTATTAATAAATAAATAATGGTATTAGAAATTTGAAATTATATGAAAACAATTCAATTAATCGTAATATTAGCATAAATAGTATAAATTTAACATTAACATGTGATTTTAAGACCTTTAGATTAATATCGTTTTCTTAAATGTGGGTTCAAACCAAATATTTTAGCCCGATTATAAGTGGATGTGCATGTAGTATGTACTTAGTATATAGAAAAAAGTATCTTCTGTGCTGATTTTTCGTACAACATTTTCAGCAAAGCTTCTAATTTTTAGTACAGATTTATTTTAGATGATTTTTGTCAACTCTTTGGTTTCCTTTTTTATCACGATCTTTAATTCCTTTCGTTTTTCCCCTTTTATAAATTAAACTATTATATTAAAATTGAAATAAATATTTGTAAAAGAACTGAAAACTAATAATGCTGCCTTTTTACCTAAAATGTTTTTCTCATTTTAAGTAAAATATTATCAACGGTGAAACTAAAAATTTATGTTAATGATTGAATGCGGAGTGTTTTTAGGCAAACTTAAAGAAATCAACAAAAGAAATAAGAAACTTAAAGAGTCAAACATTAAATGTTTTTTTTATAAAAAAAGATTAACAAATTTAATACTACTTTAATTAAAACCCAAGAATATACGAACTCAAAGCATAATTTTGTATATGTATAACAATTTAGTTAAAAAAGAAATTAGAAATGTATGTGAATACAAAAAAATTATAAAATATATTTTTTTAACTTTAATGAGGTTATCCATGATTACCTTGCATTTGTTTTGTGCTTTTTGAATTTTTTAATGTTTATTTTAAACAATTTAAATCTAATTTTAAAAATAGGAGCTTTCAAAATCTGCAAACTCAAACAAATAGTATTAATATTTAATAAACATGAAATTAGTTAAAATAATAATTAGTTGTTTGAATGATAATTTTAAAAGCTTTGAGAGTGTTTTTGTGTATAATAAATATTTTTATGTTTTCAACTCTTAGTTATTTTTGTATTTTTTAAGCAATGAAAAAATTTGTTTTAAATTTACTACTTAATCATAAATAAGTCGTTCTTTTTAATTATTACTTGGGTTTTTTTTCTTTTCAATAAATTATTGTTTTAAAAATTTATTTAAGGTAGTATCCATTAAAGGGAACAAGGGGCCTTAAAAGGAGATTTGTTGTAACGATTACCAGTAAAAAAATCTCTGAAAATTTAGTTTTTTTTCTTCTAATAATGCTTAATACTGTAAAAAGCCTCTTTAGCTTTGCGGCGACAACTTTATTTTAGACAAATTATATTGTTGCTTCTTTTTGTAGAAATAATATTGTTAATTATTTTAATTAGCTTTTGCTTTTTTACTGGCAAATGTTAATGAACTTTTATTAGATATATGTATATTTTTATTTATGCGTTTAACTTGGAAGATTTTCTTTGCTTTTAGTTTGTTTTTTGATAGTATTCTCTATTTAAACAAAATTCATTGAATTTTGTGAATCTTAAATGATGCTTCATTCACTAATTTACACAAAGAACATTGCAAAACATCAAAATCATTTCTTTTGTTGATTTCTTTAAAAAAAATGGCTTGGTCATTTTTATGTTGAGAAAGTTTTGTTTATCGTGTGTATACAAGGTGGCGGAAAAGTTGTTACCCAATCTTCTTAGGCAGTGATTTTTTTATTATTCGTTCAAAAGACGAAACAATTATTCGGCGTTGCGTAGTCGTGTTTATGTGTAGTTTCTTTATCTGTTTACTTCACAAATGTCAAAAAATAGAACTGACATTTACCGCAATTTGCAAAAATTATAACCGGGGTTGTCACAGAATTCAATGTAATTGGAATTGGATTTGAAAAGACGACAAAAAAAATACTTTTGTATGATGAATTTTAATGTTCACGGTTTTATGTTCAATCTAGAATTATTATCTGTTTTGTACATAAACCTGGTAACTTTGAAATTCATCACACAAAAGTATTTTTTTTTCGTCTTTTCAAATCCAATTCCGACTACATTGGATTCTGTCACAACCCAAACACCTTACCACAGGTTGAGGACTTTAGCACTACCTTGTATACGCTCTCTAACGAAAAAGGATATCTCTAATAAAATAATTGATGAATACAAAATATTGAAAAGAGAAATTGTATGACTTTAATCCAAAACCATCTAACAACGATATCTATGGAAAACTTGTTTTGAATTGCTTAAAAGACCTCGAATCATTGAAGTATTAAACCTATTTTCCTATACATATTAAAACTTTTAGCAATTTCTTTAATTACCCATTAGAAAGTAATTTGGATTTAAACAAATTTTTGCTACCCTTGAACTAACATTTATGTATCACGAAACGACTGTGCAAATAACGCAAATTGTTGAGCTAAAGCTTTCACAAAAAAAGGTTTTGTCACCAAGTCGGTGGATTACTCTGTTATAATTTTTATTTTATTTATATTGCAAATAGAACATTTCTTGAAGTACGTATATATTTTATGTTTTATTTATAGACGATCCATTCTACATTTTTAAAGTAATTATGAACAGTTCTTTTTCTTCAAATAAATTTCGTTTTGTGAAAATTTTCCTTGCAATAAACGTCATACTTTTTATCTTCTCAATGGTTTGCTTCTAAATATTTCTCAAAAATATGCCTTTTAAAATCTTTTGATTTTTTTTAATAAAGACACGCATTAATTGTTTTATAGTTTTCTTTCCCAATTTCAAAGAGAGCTTTGTGTACTTACAATCTCTAAAGAATAACATGGTATATATAGGAGATTCGGCTAGCTTTGTCTTCAAAATACAACCACCCTTAAAACTCTCCCTCGCCCATTCCTTTTTCTAACATTATGTCATGTTCTTTTTTTCATATTTTATATCTATATATCCACTAGTGTAATGTGTAAGTTTTTAAGGGTTTTAGGTTGTTATACTTTTGTATGCATGTGTGTAATTTTGTTTTGTTTTATATGTCCATGTAGTGTGTATTTCTGTTTATAAATTTCATATTTTAATACTTTTTTCTTTCTTAGTGTAAAAAAGTTAGTTTTTAAAGAAATATGTAATAAAAAAATTTACTTTTGTTTGTTGGTTTTAAAACTGACTTGTAAAACACGATTACCCAGTGTATAACCATTCAAAGCTCTTATAGCCATAGCTGCCTCATCGTAGTTGGTCATTGAAACGAATCCATAACCTTTGCATTGATTTGTTGTGGTATCTTTTACGATTTTCACCGATTGTACAGCACCAAAAGGTCCAAATAGTTGCCAAAGCGAAGATTCTTCTGTTTCAGGAGCCAGATTGTAAATGAAAATAGGATAAGCCCCACCGGGACCATTAGCTAACGTAGTGGCGGCTGCTGCAGCAGCACCCAAGCCATTGGGCAACATTACATCCAACATATCGCCGGCCATGGGCGAGAAACGCGCCAATCCCTTATTCACGGGAGTATGCATTGCTCCACCAATGCGCCGCACCAATTGTGGATTCAAAAATGCCGGTAATTGAGGTTGTATGATCTTACTAGTGCTGCCAGGGGTATTGGAAAATTTCACTACAATTGGATCAGTGCAGTTGGGTGGGGTAGTGCCATTTAAGGCAATAATGGCTCGAGTGGCCTCTTCACGTTTGTCAAATCGTATAAAACCAACACCCTTGGTTTGTATATCGTTGCCGGCATTTTGTAAAATACGTGATGTAATTATTTGACCATAGGGAGCAAATATTTGTTCCAAATCTTGTTGAGTCATAGATTTTGGCAGACCGGAGACATATAAGTTGGCGCCTTTAATAGCATCCGATGAGGGACGGGCAAAGGAAACCTTAATCGTTTTATTTTGCAAACGTAAGCCATTAAGAACGTTAACGGCCTGCTCGGCATCTTGAGGGCGTACATAATTGACAAAACCATAGCCCAAACTTTGTCCCTTAGAGGAGGCTTGTGGGTTAAGAGGATCAATGAAACCTTGTGATTTATCACGTATCAATTTAACCGATTCAATCTCACCCACACTGGAGAAGAGAGAACGAATTTCATCTTCTGTCATGGTCTGGGGTAAATAGTTGACAATAAGATTGGTGCGCGTCTCTGAAGACCCATTGGTGGAACCGTTCGAATTGCCATTGGCTTGATTTTGTTGCAATTGCTGGGTAACAGCGGCAGCTGCTGCAGCCACAGCTTGCTGTGTTTGCTGTTGTTGCACTTGTAAGATGGCTTGCTGCACCTGCTGCTGTTGTTGCAATTGTGCTGCGGCCGCAGCAGCGGCAGCTGATTGTGCTGGTGATGCAACGGCCGCTGCGGCTGCAGCAGCAGCTGCAGCAGCGGCGGCGGCAGCAGCATTTGTTGCCGGCATAATGGGTGATTGGTTATCAGCACCAGGACTAGCCATAATAAAATCCACTGTAATATAAAAAAACGAATAAAAAAATTAACAAAAAATCAATAACCTGGAGAGGAAAGAGAATAATGTAAGTAACCCACCCCTAAACACATCCATACATAAAATCTCTCTCGAATGTGTTTCTATCATAAACAGTGTTACCCAAAATGGCAAAAAAGAAAACAAGTGCATTGACTTGATTATCAAAACTACTGCTAAAAAAGTTTTTTTAATTTCTGTTTTTAGCAACAGCGGTTTTTCAATTGCAATACTAAATTAAGATCTAACATTTCGAAAATTCTAATCACATTCAGCAAAGTTTTATCTCGATTTCGGGATATGGCTATCTTGCATTACCGATTTTATTTTTTAGGAAAAATATAGCACGCGTACGGTTACGTTATGAAATATCCATATAATAAAATATTTACAACGAATGTTTTTAGATGTTGACCTCAGTTTATAATAAATTTAAGAATTCGTTATTATATATTATTATAGTGTGTTTTAAAAAATAACAAAGTTAATGGTTAAATTAAATTCAAGACACACTCAATATTTCAAATAATTTATAAACTTAGGCTTTCTGAATTAAATATGGAGTTACAGTTCTTAATTATTTTTATACTTATTCAGAGGGAATGTTATTAATTAATTGCTGCTTTGCGTTGTAGTAGAATAGACTTGATAAGAATATGTTTTATAGCTGTCATAATTTTATTTTTTGTAAATCTGCCTGATATATGTAACTAATATTGCATTTATATTATACTTAGAGCCTTTATTAGTACTTGCCTTTAGTTAAAGGCAGGATTTGGTCGGACAGATAAATGGCTTTCATTTATTAGTTTTGTATCCATTAAATATTATTAATGTTCATAATAATAACAATAAAAAATGGAAGATATAAAAATGCAAAGTCCTTCCTTTAACTAACGGCAAGTTGTAATAGTGGTCCTTAAAATAAAGATGCAATTTACTATTCATACGTGTGGATTAATTTATCGGAAAAGTTCATAGTAACACACTTAGAGGACAAGAATGATTAACCCCAACCAACATAAATTAGCACACAATGTATTTATTTTAAATCAGCTTTTCTTAAATAGAAAAAACATATACTTATTAAATCAAAACTTTTGGATTCTTTGACATCTAAAATATTGAATTGAAAAATCATACAAAAAAATAAAAAGCGAAACTCATCAGAACGACGAACATTAGTACTCTAGGATTAATTAAAGTATGATTGAATACATTTTCTAAATAAAAGACCACAAGTATGAAATGTCACTTTTTTATGAGATCTGCAAAAGTTAGAAAATTTAATAACTATGTGGACATGTAAAATACATGCTAAAGTTATTTTACAAATCATTTGCATACTTTTTCATGATACAAAGTACAAATATCTGTATTGCAAATAAAGTGGTCTTACTGAATTTATTTGCCACATAAAATCACTATAAAGCTTTATATTACAACATTGGCAACACTAAATATACATACACATCGCAAACTTTCGATGTAAAATTTAACAAAAACCAACAAGAACATTCTGCAATAAGATATCCATGTATTTTGTTTTTTCTCTCCCTTAAAAAGCCGCATATTGAGCACAAATTAAAACTGTAATACATATTAATATTACAGACATTTTTAATACATCAAAATCAAAACCAACAACCCTCAATAACACAAATACTATATACGTACAACAGGGGTGGTACAATTTTTTTTATATGCACATTTATTATACTTACTTTTTTGTTTTATTGTTGCTACTGTTTTCAATTGATCTTATAAGCTTTTTATATTTTTGCCCTTTTCGTTAGATATTTTTCGGAACTTTTTCTCTCCCACAATTTATTTGTTAGTTTGGTTTTGTTGTTGATTTATTTCGTAAGTGAGTTTGTGTATGGATGTATGTAATGCAATAGAATGAGTTTGCGTGTGTTGTAAAATCCGCAGACGCAGAAGTTGATTAGAGCAGCTTTATTACTATGTTCTTTTTTTATATTTTTGTTACACAAAATTATGATGTTGTATTTTGTATGTAAACTATGATGGCGGACGTAGACGTACGTTTAGTTTTGGTTCACTTCTAATTTCTTTATTTCCTTTTTTTTTGTACTTAAACACACGGGGAGTGTTCTTTTTATTTTGCAAAAATGAAAATCGATTTTATTGATTAATTCAACTATTTCTTTTTTTTAATAATTTAATACATAAATATTTTTTCTAGTTTGGTATAACTTGTAATACCTTATACCTTTTCTTTTTACTATTCTTAAATGAATAGCGTTTTTTTTAATAAGTTGTTACACAATTAATTATTTTAGAAATTTTCACTTGGGGTTTATTGGAAATTTAATAATTTTACAAGTGTTTTAAATTTTCAATTTATTTTTTGGAAGTGTGTTCTAATTTTTTTCTATTTAAGTTTCTGGTATTTTATAGATACAGATACACTTTTTTCTGTTTGCTTTGCCGTTTATCTTTATTGGATTTTTAAGATACTTTCTTATTAAAACAATTTTGCTTTGCCCGTTTGATTATTTTTTCTTAATTTATAAAGTATGCAACTTTTTTATTTGATAAATACTTTTATTAAATTATTAATGCTTATTTTGTAATTAATTTTTAATAATTTTTTACAACTCTGCTCTGGTCTTTACGATCAAAGTACGTCTGCTGCCAACGAACGTTTGTTATAAAATAAATGATTATAAGTGCTTGTTCCTTCTTTTGCTGTATTTCTTCATGGCAAAATGGCTGCTTGGAAAAGTTCTGTGCTGTTATCTCTTTCGGTTTATGTTGCTTATGTACCGTGATTCTGTTAAGGGAAGGGAGATAGTTGTCTTTTAGCTTATGCACTCTCACAACAGTTGTAGGGTTTTTCATACAAGTAGTAGAAGAAACCCTGCGAAACTTTCAGTTTTCCAGAAATAGGGTGAAAATTAGAATTTATTTTGCAAGTGGGGGCACAGCACTATCGGTAATTTTGAGAAACAAAAACGGGCTAATTAACGAAATCATGCAATTTTAATGTAAGCAATAAACTGGAAGCAACTCAAACCAAAAAAATAAGCAAGTTAAATACGTACTTATTAGTTAAAAATAATATTAAAGTGCAGTTTCGACAATCGAGAAGGTTGACACTCAACAAATTTTATGTTCAAGTCGACTTTCTGGATTGTAGAAAACGCACTTAGGATTTTCTATTATGTATGTATGCATTTGAAATCAGCAATTTAAATTAAAGCTTTCTAGAACAGATTATTTCGTATCATTTTTAAAATCTAACGAAACGTATTAAGTTTAAGCTGAGTTTGAATACTTAAATAAAATTAAACTAATTTAAAAAATAATTATTTTTATATTGTTAATATTTGTTTTTTATTTCTGTACATGCATCTTTGTAAATTTTTTATTACCTTCAAAGGATTTGTTTGCACTCCATTTTAACAGGGTTTCTTTCGTTGGTGAGTTTTTTCCAATATAGAAATACAATTGCATAACGAACCGCACCCTCGTTCCAAATGTCGATTCCAATGTTGCCGGTTTTTGTGATAATAAAAAAGGTCATCAAACGTTTGTAGCATTAAATAGTCGCATACAAAATTGCTTCCAATATCAGATGCTGCAGGATTTTTCCTGCCCGTTAACGCTCTCTGCGCAAGTTTGGGTTGTTTTTGTTGCTCGTACAAGCGTGAGCATAGTTTCAACTTCCGTTCCAGTATATTTTATAATTAAGTAAGGGATGTAAAAATTTTACAGCAAGAATCAAGTTTTTTTTTTGTTTTCATTTCGAATAAATTGAAACAAATCAAGGAAAGTACAACAATATACACAATTATTACACATGTAATAAGATACACACATACATATACATATGTATGTATATAATACCTGTTTTGCATAAGCAAGAGGGGTTGTTTGCCCTTTTTGTTTTATATTGAGCTACATTCGGTTGTGTTCGTCGATTTAGAATAATAACTTCTTCTGATAATATTGGGATACAAATCTCTTGTCATCAAAATTAACCTGAACTTGCAATCATATTTAATTTCTGTCATAATTATTAATTTTGAATAAAACACCTAAGCTTACAAGGATTTTTTTCAAAAAATGTAGTCACAGTAAAAAGGCTAATGAAAGATGAAAAAGTTGTATGTACATATAAATAGTTTTCATTAAAAGTGGATTAGCTTTTCTCAAAGTCGCCTACGACCTTAAACTTTTATGTTTCCTAGTTTCATTACAATTTTGTTTAGTGTTACTTTGTTTACTTCCGGCGTTTTTTCCTTCTTCTGTTTGTTTGCGTTCCACATATGTATAGAAAAAGTCATTAACCATACAAAACTTCAAAGTTCTTACAGGAGTGTATAAATGTACATATGTATGTATGTACTCCTAAGTATGATTTTTATATTTTCGTTGAAATTGTGAACTTTTGCAAGTCCAGTTTTTAACACCCTTATTTTTGTAAAATGAGGGGGTGATTTAGAGGGAAACTTTTTAATTCATAAACATGCCCATATACATATACGAGTACTTTTTTTAGTTATCAGTTCGAATTTTAAGCACATTAAATGTAAAAATATATGTATGTACGTTAGGGTGGTTCGATTTAGCAACCGATATTGTGCCATAGATTTTGGCATGAGGAAAAATATTACGAAACTTTTCAAGGTGCCCAAATTTCAACTTTTACTTTTTCTCAACTTTTTTTGTAAGTTTTTTTTTAATAGATAATAAAAAGAAATCGGCTGATTAAATTTTTTATATTACCATAATTCCGGTCTAAGACCAAGAGCTCCCTGGTAATGTCATTCAGGCAGCCGTCTGATGGCAGCTAAAGTGAGAAGGCGTACAGTGCTGAGTATCCACAGTGCATACTAACACCGACGCGTCTCTGGAAAGTAGGTGACAACCTGATAACAATTAGTCGCTGAAACTCAACTGTATTTAGCCGGCCTAGTGCTACGTTGGCTGCCCCAACTCTAGCATCGGAAGCTTTGGCCTAATCAGTCAATCTTCCTAAACTCAAACGATTACAGAAACGTCAACAAATTTAAATTTTGACGCCCTATGTTCTACGTGAACATTTTATTTAAATATTTATTTTACATTTTTGTATTTATATTATTTTTAGATAAATAAAGGACATATATATATATATATAAATTTATTTTTAATTATTATTGAATTATTTATTGATGAATATTTGAATTACATATTTATTAATGAAAATGACAGTTTGCTATTGTTTGCCGATAGAAAGAAAACCCTAAAAAAACCTTAAATGTTTG
Source organism: Gymnocheta viridis (assembly GCA_956483585.1). NCBI lineage: Eukaryota > Metazoa > Arthropoda > Insecta > Diptera > Tachinidae > Gymnocheta > Gymnocheta viridis. The sequence goes on along the minus strand of OY101443.1, from coordinate 4,634,606 downwards.
CCCTTACAAATCGGGCCATCCTAATGTATGTATGTACATACATATAACTCATTAACTTGTACAACGTCATAACTCTAAAATCGTGATTTTAGAGGTAAGAGTGCAGAATTATTCTTCGATTCATTCTTTACATTGCGTGAAAATCGCATAAAAATATGTTGATTAATCATCTCTTGAGAGGAAATTTTTTTCGGTTTTTTCCACTGGGGTGTGTAATTTAAAATCTTTAAGCTTGTTTTCTAAAGAACGGCCTTTTTTGAGTTATGACGTTGTTTGAGTAAATAAGCGATATGTATATAGTCGTATATGCGTGTACATACATATGTATTTGTTTATCGAATACAATAGGGCATTGAAATCAATAAGTATGTATGTATTTTGTAAGTCTAGTTGGTGTTTTAATGTTCAACCTTAACTTGATAATCAGAAAAATAGGAGAAAAGTTTTTGCATCGAACTTTATAATGTTAAAGTATGTAGACCTTACAATAATTGGTCTTATTCTCGTCTTATCCCTGAAGGAAACCTGGGGGCATGTGCCCCCAAGTCACCACTTCCGTCTACTATTTTGGTGACTATTTGGCGTCATTGTCACTATAAGAATACTTTAAAGACTGAAATGAATTCGTGCCTTATTTTTATTACCTATATTTTTTAAACGACGTTTATGGCGCTAATCTTTTAGTCTTTTATTTTTTTTATTAAACTCCAAAAGTTAATAAAATTTACATTTTCATTATTGACACCTACTTCAGAAAAGTACCCAAATTGTAGACTAGAATTACTAAAACGTACTAGTGAATCACTGGTTCCAATGGGTACATATGGTCCCAAAAGAACTACCCACTCAATAATACCAATGTCAGTAGTGGATTTTCAATGACACGCACATGTTAAATGTCTATAGTATATGGCATTGTCTGGGGTATTATAATTCACTAGTACTGCTGACTGTGTCAATAGTATGTCAGTGAAGATTCACTATTGACATTTCCTGCAGGGATATGACATCGCTTGGAGCTAGACTGCCGCCACAGGGGCTTTTCAAGAACGCATTTTACTGAATTTCAGAACTAACTTTACGTTTTCATCATAATCCACCAAGAAGCTGTTCAGATATTACGTTACGCGATTTTTAGCGTTCTTAGGCCACCTTGTCTCGTACGTAATATGTGAGCAGCCCTTGAAATAGCAGGTAGTATTTGAAAACCATGAATTTAGTTAAAAACATAAAAAATGCCTTTCCTACTTATTTTAATGCATTTGGCAGATATTTCACAAACTTTTTCGTTAGCACAGCCATTCATAAGTTTGTGGCAAAGAGATAAACTTATAATAATATCAATTATTTGTCGTTAGATAATTAACAATAAGGCTATAAATGCAGCTCTTTCATGTTTTCCGCACACAAACATTAGGATGTTTGTGTAAAATTGCACATCAGCAGTATTGAACATGAATTGTATCTATTAGATCGGCTGACTACCAAGTGCATTTCCCAAGATCACATCGACATAGGCACTCACTAATTCTCTCATCAACTCTCCCTTTAGTTGCATAATGTTAATGACATATTTTTATGTGGCATACACATGGCACGATACCTTCCTGCCACAACGCCGCCAACCAGTCTAGTTATTGTTTTAGATTCTTTGTTTTTCATATTTTTTTTTATTCCGAAAACGACACATTGTAAAAGGTGGTTGAAAATTTCGTACATACACACACATACTAAATATGCATACATACATATCATTTTTTTGTGATATTATAGAAAGAATAAAACAAATATGTACAATAAGATAAACGTGTGCCAATTGTAGCAGCATGAAAAAACAGAGTAAACTGTGAAATCGCCAGACAGCCAGACATACGATCAATGAACGTTTAAGTATGGACTTGCTCATGTTACACAAACATATACATATTTATATAATACATACGTATGTACATTAAGTACATAGTTAATTTTTAATTCAACAAGAGGTGCGTTCGAGTACTTTTGCAGTAAAATGCAGTAAATGAGTAATTGCTGAGTAAACTGAAAAATTTAAGTTAAAAAAAGCTGTCGGCCAAAAAAGTACGCAAACAGAAAAATTGTAAAAATTAGTAGGATTAAGGAAACGCCTGATTGCAAATAAATATAGTGTTGAAATATATTTACACTTTGGACTAAACTCTTTTTCTTGCTGGTACTGATGCACTATTTATTATAACACGAATATTTTAAGAAATTATTTTCTGTAATCTTTTCTATAGTTTTATTTTTATTTTATTTGATTTTGCTAATTTGTCTGATTAAATTTATTCCAAAGTGTGTGATGATTTATTTTTGCTATTAAATACCTTAAAAACAAGTGCCACACTAAGTAACCATATACTTAGCACTTTAACAACTCCAAAGGATTAAAATAACACAACGAAAAGAAAGTTAAAAAGTTATTATGAAGCGCCAAAAACGAGTAGTTTAAAAATAATTCTTCGCTTTTAATTTTTTATTATTAAAAAATTTTTTTACATACGTTTTTTCACAAATTGTATACTTTTTGTTTTCTTACTTTTGTTTATTTACCTTTTGAATCATTTGTTTTTTGGTTTCACAAAATTTTACTACAAGAAATTTCTGCAGTAAAAGTTTTTAAATACTCAGCCACGAACTGGCACTTTACGCTCACAGTTTGTGTTCTCATTTACTGTATTTTAGGTAAACGAACGCAAATAAGTAAAATTCACTAAAGTTCAGTAAAAATTTGTAAAAGCTTTTGGGCACTCGAACGCACTTATTGTTGTCGTCAGTGTTTGCCAAATGTACTTGTCTCACAAAACAGAGTTTTCCCTTAAACCACATTTTAATTAAGATTTTTTTACAGGTGATCTTTAATTGAACCGTTCTTAAACAAGTCAGATTTCTACTGGGGTGTGCCTTTTCCTGCAAATTACTTCAGTTTCGCACAATTTATTATTTTCAAATAAGTAGAATTTTAGCGTGATTATTTCGTGATTGATATTTTCTAATAACATGTAATTTGAAATCTCTAAAATCATTTGAAAGTTCTCCAATGGCTTCAAGTCATTTCTAATTGTTTGGCGAAATAGTATATTCACAAATTGTCAGGTTATTCCCAAAAAATCAAGAGCATAATGACAAATTCGACCTAAGTATTCCTTTGAATAGGAAGTCGGGAGCTTGGCACAACCGACATTTATACGATGTGTTACATATCACCACGTGCGAGAGTGAGACGCAAGACTCTCAAACAGAATAAACGAGAGTGGCGTAGTTGCACTTAAGAAATAATTGCCAACGATTCGTGATCACAAAGGAGGCCACGAAACTGAATGTAATTGCAGTTATTGTTATTTTTTCTCTGTCGTACGATAATGCAATATTACATGATATATGATATTGCTATCACTTTTTATTTATAATCTGATGAAGAAAAAAGCTGGTTAAAGTTAAAACATAACCTCATTGTTTCATCTCTGGTCTACCCTGTGGCATGATGTACTCGTCCAGAGTTCCTTTGCGACTAGTTTATAATAATAAAGAAATGATTTTATTAATTTTACTTTTTTTTTTTATTGCGTGGGTATTTAGTGAAAGTTCATGAGCGTGAGTTGAAAGTTACTTAAGGTCCCTCCCTCCTCTAATGTACATATGTATGCATGTATGTATGTGTTTGCAAAAGAAAATTTCGAATTGATTTCATTCATGATCAAAAAGAAGACAAACAGCACGAATCAAGCAAAAATTGTTTATGGTGGTTTTGTTTCTTCTTTCGTTTCTCACATGTCTTGATTTACAAAAGGAGTTTCCGGTTCCTGTGTTTTATTTTTAAATTTACCATTTGGCTTGATTCATTGAATTATGTATGTATGTTAAAATTGTAATGTATGTTAACTAACTTTATATATTAACTACTTTAATAGTAAACAATCAATGTTTCTAAAAATTAATTTATTCCCCTTGTCTATGGAATATTTATCGATAAATTTTTATCGAGTTCTATGAAAAAGTTATCTATATTATTAATAGGCAAACACGTTTTTTTAGATCCCTTTTACGGCCGTAGTGCTGAACCGATTTTGGAAAAGAAGTGGCATTTGTCATCGATGACTTAACATTGTCAGCGTTTGTTGTTAGTTTAAGAATTTATTAAGTTTTTTTTATTGTTTGAAACTTAACTAAATAAAAAAAATAAAACATTTAAATGATTCAAAATTGGTTTTGCGAGTGCGTACTTGAAAGGCTTTCTTTCCAGGAAAAAAAATTAAAACAACCCTTTTTGTTAAAATAAAAAAATAAAACGGCAAACGGAAATCTTGAAATTTTATTGAATTGATATGCCAGACATTGAAATGGATGTTAAAACAATAGAAAAAAAATCAAATCCAGCTGATGTGCTTTATGCATTTAGCGCACTTTACATAATTCTACAAATTTGCTGCATGACAGTAATTTATATATTTTGTAAATTTATAGCAAAGAATAAAAACGCAACCCTCTAAACATACATATTTTAATGCAATAGAACGTGATTAGGATAAAAAAAAATCCGGTTTCAAACATATTTTTAAGAGTTTTTGAATTGAAAACACAAAGCATTGTATGACTAAGACTTGGTCAATTTTTAGAATCAATGAAAATAAAATGTTATAGTCATTATTATTGGTACGACTTCTGTAGCGCTTATACTCGTACAACAAAATAAAACAATACAAATTGGGATGCAAATTTTAACTTTAATTTTGTGTAGTTTCTCATGTACATACATATGTATGTATATCCTGTATCATATTTTTATTAATGTAATTATTTTGTTTCTATTTACAGCTTGCGTGCCGATCAATTGGTATACATTGGTCTGAGGGACATTGACCCTTACGAAGCCTACATACTCCATAAGCTGGGTATACGAGCATATGCCATGGATGTTAGTATAACACATATCATAAGTCTAAATAACTAAAGCCTTAAAAACACTATTATTAAGTGTGTATGTGTGCTTGGGTTTATGTAAAGGATCAAATTTACTATTTTCAATACTTTTGATTCAGGAGGG